>JAPDVU010000001.1:166106100-166508600 GCA_026230045.1 Corynorhinus townsendii
TTTTTAGAATGTTCCACCCATTAACTTTCAATCAGAAAACAAGACCGAAACAGCATAAGATTTCTTATACTTTTATTTTCTTTCCCCTTCTAGGGCAAACCATTTTTTTACACTGGTTTAGAATCTCTTTCCACTTAGTACTTAACAATTTTGTATTGACTTTTCAAAATTCCTTTAGAATTGCTCCATTTTATTCATTCATTAATAATATTATTATTATAGTGATAAGCAAGATAGACAAACAGAGAGTCCCCAAGAAAGCAAATAAATACTGGATGCCACTTTAGATAGTAATCAGTGCTAGAAATAAAATTTAAGTGGGAGAGTAATGGCTCTGGGGGTGTTTTCAATACTGGTAAGGCATTAGACAAGGCCTCGGAAGAGATCATCCTAGATAATAAAAGGGTAATATGCAAATCGACTGGAGGAATGACCAGTCACTATGATGCACACTGAACACCAGGGGGCAGACGCTCAATGCAGGAGATGGCCCCTGGTGGTCAGTGTGCTCCCACAGGGGGAGTGCTGCTCAGCCACAAGCCTGGCTGATGGACATCCACTGAGGGCTCCTGGCTGCTAAAGGGTGTAGGCTGGGCTGATGGCACCCCCTGCCCTCCCTCAAGTGCACGAATGTAGTGCACTGGGCCTCTAGTGTTTAAATAAAAGCTTAATTGAAGGGAGGGAGCCAGAGACATAAAGATCTGGGTAAAAGAATTCCAGGCAGAAGAAAGTGGAAAGGTGCTAAGGTGTGATGAGAGAGCAGGGAGAGAATGAGGAGGCTGAATCATAGTGAGAAGAGCTTTCTGTAGGAGATGGGGTCAGAGAGGCAGTCAGGAACCAGGCCTGACATGACTGCTACCTCCAAGTAAGGGCATTATACACATTATCTCATTTAATCCTCAGATAAACAACCCTACAAAGAAAGTATTATTATGCACAAACTTGGGCTCCAACTGTCCAGGTAACTTGCTGGAGACCACACAGATGGTAAGATGCTACAGAACCAGGATTTGAAGCAACAGCTCAATTATAATCCCCTGCTTTATCCCCTACTATAGCTTCTACCTACACTCACCTTAAGGAGATGACAGTTTTGTTAGAGAGACAAAACTTAATCCTGTGAATAACATGAGAACAGAAATATAATTTATGCTAAGTTGAACTAAACAGTGTTGGCAGTGGTCACTTTACATTTTTCATTCTTATCGTTCTTTAAGCAATTGGTACTGGACCCTCCTACATCCAGACATCCTCATGAAGATTTGAGGAAATGATGTCAGGATGATCACTGCACAGATCTGGTATAGTGCAACTAAATTTAATATTAGGGGATATTAAAGTCAGTCCTGTTCATCTGAATCAGTGTTTTCCAAACTTTAGTCATTTGAAATCCACCTTGAATTTTGTTTTGCCATATTCTTATACTATTATCTAATATTTTTCTTTAAATTCACTCAACTTTTTACTTAAATAAATATGTTTACATCGGAAACTTTACATTTCTATTGTATACATAAAGTCAGTAAAATTTGTCATAAAAAGTATGTATTGCCCATCTGGTGTGGCTCAGTGGTTGAGCATCGACCTATCAATCAGGAGGTCACTGTTTGATTCCCAGTCAGGGCACATTTCCGGGTTGTGGGCTCAATCCCCAGTGGGAGGCATGCAGAAGGCAGCCAATGATTCTTTCTCATCATTGATGTTTCTAGCTCTCCCTCTTCCTTTCTCTCTGAAATTAAAAACTATATATTTAAAAATATGTGTCAATACAAGTAAATAATTTGTTATCTCCATTTTGTCTAAAATTATCCGAAGTACCCCAAGCAATATGAGACAAAGCTGTGGGTGAAACTGACCTGAATTCTCTCTTCCTATAACAAAAAGAGATGACAGCTAAGCTTTCCTGCATAGAATAGTTAATGCTCTGTCCATCTGTTTTATTTATTTTCAAAAATATTTTAATTGATTTTTTACAGAGAGGAAGGGAGAGAGATAGAGAGTTAGAAACATTGATGAGAGAGAAACATCGATCAGCTGCCTCCTGCACAAAACCGGTTAGGGCTGTCCATGTGCTTTATATTGCTTTCAACAACTACTAGTACACTTTAGTTCAGAAAACTTAAAAGTTCACTGCCTTTTAATTTATGCCGAACATTCGCTGTATGTCCTGTACAGTATTGGTAGACAAATGTTACAGCAAAAGCACTGATCTACCTGGCATGCTCTCTTCCACTCAGCTGGTCTTAGCACAGTTGCTCAGACAAGTGGAGCTCAGTAATTAATAAAAATTTATTATTGAAATCATCTCCTCCCACCTTTCTTCCTTTTGTATTCCTTTTTTAATGAACTTACCTTTATTGTTGAAAGTATTAGATATGTCCTCCTTGCCTCCCCCTGCCATTGACCCCTTCTAGCCTACCACCCACCCCCCGTCCCAGCCCCAAGCCTTCACCACCGTATTGTCTGTGTCCATGGGTTATGCATATATGCATACAAGTTCTTTGGTTAATCTCTTCCCACCCACCCACTCACACACCCCTGCCTTCCCTCTGAGATTCATCAGACTGTTCCATGCTTCTGTGTTTCTGGATTGTTTTGTTCATCAGTTTATTGTTCTTAGATTCCACATATGAGTGAGATCATGTGATACCTGTCTTTTTTTTAAAGGTCTCACCCATGGCTTCCCTTAGTCTTCCCATCCTTAATCTACAGTTATCTTTGGATGTGGAGACGTCGAATGGATCAGAGGAGACAATTAGGTAGTTTTACTCTATAACCACTCTCTTGTTCCTATCTTAATTCAAGTCCTGATTATTTCTCAGATTGTTTCAAAATACCTCAAAATGGATCTCTGACCATTGCCTCCCCCTACCCCAAATATGGCTGCCAACATGTAATGACCTTCAAAAATATCACTCCCTTATTATAAAAACTGTCATTAATTTCCAATTGCTTCATAAGTAAAGAATTGCCTTAGACATTCAAAGTCTTCCACAATATTCTCCAATCTACTTTCATTTCACACTTCTTTAATCCATTCCCATGTACATTGCATGCCCTGAATCAAATAATCCCCATACTTTTTTATCTTAAATCTTTGTTTATGTTGTTCTCATTTCTATAATTTCCTCCTTATCGTCTTTAACTCTTAAAACCCCACCCATGTCTTAAGGCTCATTTCAACTACGGTCTCTTCCATAATGCATTCATACAAATGCATATGGATGCAGGTATATAATCACTGCCATCCTTCACCCTGTTTTAGATTTCACTGTCTTATAAAGCAGATTTTTAAATGAGTGAAACAAGGTCAGTCTGTACTCACAACTCTGCTATCACGACTCTGCTATCACATAGAATATGTGTTTTCTTCTTCTATAATTTCCTCATAAGACCAAATGGAGCATTTGTAACAAGAATTTGAATAGCTGTGTTTTATTTTGTTTTTACTAGGGGAGAAGTCAACAGTTGGCTGAGTAAAATTGCACTGTTTGAGGAACTGGCTTCATAACTAAATCTCCTGAGAAAAGAGAAAAAATGGATTTCATTGGCCTCTGTCTTACTGCCCCATTAATCATATTTACTGTCAAGCATTTCCTTTTGTCAATTTTACAGACTCTTATTAGAGACTTTCCAATTACTCTTTTCTTGTATATTTTTCATGACCATGAACTCCTCAGTAATAAATAAGGAAATATTTTACTATGTTGAGATTGTCTTCTCTATGAAGAGACTCATGGATGTGATACATGTTCCTTGGTAGAGAAAAGAGTTGCCGGTGTTTCTCTGAAGTGTGCCCCAGCCTGGATAAATGCAGGTGCTCTTCAGCTGTCTTTGTCACATGCCAATGGCACTGAGATGAGAAAAGACTGGCAAGTGTGGAGACTGGTATGAGGAGATCCAGTGAGTCAGATGCTACTTGAATGACATTATTGGAGGTTGAAATAGATTTTGTTCCTCTTAATAATCCTCTAGGACTAAACCAAGGAGTTGAAGAAATATGCAGGTCACTTGTACATTAAGAAAGAAAGCATGCTAAAACTTAGTGTAATGATTATGGAATATGTTGAAGGCTTATATTTAACAACTTCATTCTTAATAAAAAATTACAATCAATCATGCTAATATATAAAAATGCAAGGGCGCATAACTATCATCATTGGAATCATTGATAAAAATGTTAGACTGCAGGTACTAGGTGGTACTAACTAGATGTGACATTACTTATCATTGTACCCATTAGATTTAAATTTCAGGGGAAATACATGGAAACACACTTAGGAAAATGTTCTCCCATTACAAAAATTGGTCACTTGAGCCCTGGCTGGTGTAGCTCCATTGGCTGGGCATTCCCTCGTGCACCCAAGGTTGCTGGTTCAATTCCTGGTCAAGCACATGTCCAGGTTGCTGGCTCCATCCCTGGCAGGGGGCATGCAAGAGCCAGCCAATCAATGTTGCCCTCTCACGTCGATGTTTCTCTCTTTTTCTCTCCCCTCTTTTCTCCCTAAAAATCAATATTTAAAAAAAAAATCTTTAAAAATAATTGGCCACTCAACTGGCTGGATTGCCATGGAAACCAATGCAGCCCAGGGCCAGAAATGACCTGTCAAGAGGCTTCTGTGACCTGTTGTACCCTCCAAACCTTGTCTTTCCCCTATCAGACCTGCCCTTCCATTCCAGTCATGGATGTTTGCTTGTTCCCTGGAAAGGGGGCTTTTTCTGTCAGAGCCAGGGAACAGTCAGTCACTGGGTTCCTCAGTCTGAATTGCTTTTCACCTCCCCCCACCCCCGTGGGCATGTGGCACTGCTGGCGCCAACCAGCCCCAGCAGTTTTGCTCAGACCTTCTGGGCGCCTGTCAAAGACCATTTGTGACAGGACTTGAGAAAAATAACAAAGCAGCTCTCCCCTCAAGCCCTCTGAGGAATGTGAAAACCGAGTGGGGACACATAGGCTCTTTGTAACCCCAGGTACACAGTGTCAGCTGCCTTCCCCGGCTGGCAGGGTAACGGACAGAATACAATGAAATGCTCACTTGGGCTGCATCAGGGCTAGTCAGGACAGAGGATACATTTTATTAAAGAAAGTAACATTATGCCTCCTGCCAAACTGAGGTCATTTCCTTCCCTTTTCTATACTTCCTAGCATTCCAGATTTATACATTTTAACAGTGTTTGCCAAAGCTCACCTGAAGAAAGCAATTCTCACATAAAAAACTTAAAGAAATATTTGTGTTCAGGGCCCAGGCCCATAAAGAATAACTACCGTAGGCTTAAAAAAAATCCCAATCTATTTTTACAACTAATTACTTAAATAAACCAAATAAACAGACCAGTTTTGTCTCACTAAAAAAGCCAGAAGCATACAACTCGCCTCCGAGTTTGATACAGGTGAAATAGAAAACGCCTACCTCACCCTATCTTCCCATCGGCCTTCCATTGAGTCAATTATTTTGTCTCTGAAACTGAGGTTCTTGTGTAAATTTAAACATATATGTTTATTCAACAAACAAACAAAAAAAGGTAATCAAATTTCAATTACTAGAATTTTTAAGGGACATGTTTAAATAAAGTCAGATCATTCTTGTTAAAACGACATATGAGCCAACAGAGATTTTAATCTGATTCTGGACCTTCTGGAACCACACTCCTTTCAGGTGAATTGCCTGTCCAAAGAGCATGGAAACAACCTTGATAGATGACTGGATAAAGATGTGGTACATAGGTACATATATATACAACAGAATACTACTCAGCCATAAGAAAAGATGAAATAATGCCAATTGTGACAACATGGATGGATCTTGAGAATACCACGGTAAGCGAAATAAGTCAGACAGAAAGAATTAAGAACCGTATGATTTCACTCATATGTGAGATATAAAACTGAAAGCAACAAATGAACAAACAAGATGCACAAACAAAAACTCACATGGACAGACAACAGTATGGCGGTTACCAGCGGGAAGGTGGGGAGGTGTTAAAGGGTAAAGGGGATAAAATATATGAGGATGGAAGGAGATTTGACTTTGGGTGGGGAACACATACTACAATATGCAGGTGATGTATTATAGAATCGTATACCTGAAACCTATATAATTTTATTAGCCAGTGTCACCTCAGTAATTTTTTTTTTTAAAGAGCACCTTGTCCTGGCCTGCATGGTTCAGTAGTTTGAGCATTACCCTGCACATGGAAGGATCACAGGCTTGATTCCAGGTCAAGGGCACATACCTGGGTTGCAGGTTCGATCCCCACCCCGGTCAGGACACGTGTGGGAGGCAATCTCTCACATCGATGTTTCTCTCTCTTTCTCTCCTTTCTCTCTCTCTTCCCCTTCCTCCCCTCCCTTCCACTCTCTCTAAAAATCAATGAGAAAAAATATCCTCACTCTTCGGGTGAAGATTAAAAAAAATAAGAGGACCTAATAGGACCGAAGTGATAACTCTAACATTTGGCTTGGCAGAGTTAGCATTTCTCCCAGAGTTATTCTGGTGGTGCAGTCACCAGCTCATGAGTGTAACTGATAACAGGAAATGAAGGAATGGGGTGGGAGTGATGTTTATCATATCTATTGTATATAGGCCCTTCAATAGGACTGTCACATACATGATGCCACTTAGCCCTCACCACACTCAGTAAGACTCGCTCATGTTGCAGTTTAGGGAACCAAGGCTGAAAGAGATTAAGTAGGTAGCCCCATTCCCAAAGCTAAAAAGTGGTCCAATATATAGTAAAACCATTGTCTCTTTTATCAATCAATTAAAAATATGTTCAACCATTCAATACACATTTACTTTTGTGTTCCCTGAGACTTAACACATATAATGCTCTCATGAAAAATCATAGGGCCTTGAAGTGCATTCAGCTATGCAAACTTCCTTTAATAATTTAATGATTAATCTGAACACTAGTGTGACATGGGTCCTATATTGGTGTAGAAGAGAATAATGCATTCTAGACTGGATGAAAGGTGCTGGTGTTGATTTTAAAGCAGTGGCCCAATATTTTCAATGTAAAATCTTTTGTTTGTAAAAAGATTTGGGTACCCTTTTCCCCCCCATGATAGTACCTATAGTTGAATATCTTTTAATTGAGAAAATACATACCTAGCATAACTTGATAACTATTTGATATAATATTTTTATTTCAATACCTCATTTACTAATATTAGCAAAACTTGAATCCGTATTACATAGAAGAGGTTCCTAGAAGGAGTTCAGACACATGGCTATAATAGAATTGTCTGTCCAAGTACCTATGACCCATAGGTTGAGAACCACTGATTCAAAGGTCAAGAAAGAAGGCAAATATGTGAAATAAGAAGACACTGAACTGCAGTCAGCCTTGGAGAGAATCTCTAATTTAAAAGGAAACTACGAAGGGGACTCACTTGGCATTGACTTAGAACATTTAATTCATTTATTTTATGGGTTTTATTTTCTGATAGCCTGTATTTGCTTCCCGAGCCTGCTGTAACCAATTACCACAAACCAGGTGTTTTAAAACAATAGAAATGCATTCTCTCAGAGTCTGGAGACGAGAAGTTCAATTTCAAGATGCAGGCAGGGCTACATTCCTTCCTGTCTCTAGGGGAGCATCCTTCCTTGCCTCTCACAGCTTCCGGTGACTCTAGGGCTTCTTGGGATTGGGGCTGTGTCTTCAGCCTCTGCCTCTGATGGCCTTCTTTTCTTCAACTGTGTCCTCCTTTGTTGCTTAAAAGGACACTTGTCATTGGACTTATGTGGGCCTAGATAACTCAGGTCGATCTTCTCTTGAGATCTTTAACTTCATTACGTCTGTAAAGACCTTATCCTATCTAATGAAAAGAGTAATATGCAAATTGACTGTCACTCCAACACACAAGATGGCTGCACCCATGTGGACACAAGATGGCTGCCACAAGATGGCTGGCAAGGGAGGGCAGTTGTAGGTGATCAGGCCAGCAGGGGAGGGCAGTTGGGGGGAACCAGGCCTACAGGGGAGGGCAGTGAGGGGTGACCAGGCCTTCAGGGGAGGGCAGTTGGGGGGAACTAGGCCAGCAGAGGAGGGCAGTGAGGGGTGACCAGGCCTGTAGGGGAGGGCAATTGTGGGGGGGGGGGACCAGGCCAGCAGGAGAGGACAGTTGGGGGGGACCAGGCTGGCATGGGAGTGGTTAGGGGGTGATCAGGCTGGCAGGCAGAAGTGGTTAGAGGCAATCAGGCAGGCAGGCAGGCGAGTGGTTGGGAACCAGCAGTCCTGGATTGTGAGAGGGCAGTCGGACATCCATCAAGGGGTCTCAGACTGGAAAGGGTGCAGGCTGGGCTGAGGGACACACCAGCCTCCCCCCTCCCCCGGCCCCCATACGAATTTTGTGCAGCGGGCCTCTAGTCCTATATAATAAAAGCCTAATATGCAAATTGTTCGACCGGGAGTTCGATCACTCACTATGACATGCACTAATCACCAGGGGGCGGCACAGAACAAAGTGGGCATCAGTGATGCAGCACTGGCAGCGTGCGGCAATGGAGATGCTGCTGGCCCCGATAGGCCCTGATGAGAGCAGGACTGCAGTGGGATGGTGGAGCAGTTGAGCGGGTGGCGCCAGGCCAAGGCGAGTGTGAGCAGGGCACAATTGCCCAATCAGGCTGGGCCCTGGGCTGGGATGGGGAACTGGGGGTGGGTGGTGATGACCAATCTCCCAAGCGGCACCCTCTGTGACCTCTCGCCAGCTACCTGAGGGCAGGGCAGTGATGGGGATTGAGATGTGGTGAGAATGCAGGGTGTCCTCTGAGCTCACTCTCACTCCTCCTGCTACCCTCCCCTGGGATGCCAGGGCTCAGGCCTGGGGAAGCCCCCAAGCTCAGGTGCTGGGCGCCTACAAGAAGTCCACTCCATGTCCATGCCGCCTCTTCTGGGTGAGCCGGGCCGCAGCCAACAGGACCACATGGGCTAGTTGGGCTCCCCATGGATTTGTGCAGGAGCCGGTCTGCGAGGCCAGTTGAGAGAGAGCAAGCGCTGCCCACCCGGGTTTCATGCAGCGCAGCTGGGTGGCTGGGAGGCCCACGCTGCACCCCAGCCTATGTCATCCAGCCACACTCACCACATCTCCGTGTGGGGACTCGGGTGCAGTGACTCAGGCGAAGGGGGGTGCGTGGGGACCCAGGTGCTGCCCAAGGCCCAGAGTCAGTTGGGACCTGCCCTTCCACACCAGATGCTCGTGCTTTGACTGACAGGCAGGCCTAGGGACCGCACCTGTGCACAAACTTCGTGCACTGGGCCTCTAGTTTCTAAATAAAGTCACATTCACAGATTCCAGGAGTTAGAATATGGACATATCTTTGGGTATTTTACCATTTGACACACTACACAGCCCAATGCCTCACTTAAAGTACAAAGAAAACTATGGTGTGAGGTTGAGAAAGTGATGGCTTGTGAATTAGGGGTGGTGCAGGGGATTGAGTTGAGGGTCTAAGTGATCATACTCAGTGCATCCCTTGGCTACTTTCTGAGGCCCACAGAAAGGTACCTTACCTAGAAATGTACTTTAAAACATGAGATAATTGTAGTTGCTTTTTTCCATTTTAATAGCAATCCATGGTCATTAAAATATTTTTGAAAATATTTTTTAAAATTAGAGAAAGAAAAATAACAATAAAGGAAGCTCACCATTCTATAACTCAGAGAAGGATCAATTCTGGTGTGTTTCTCACCTCTGCTCTCCCTGCCTTGATTCCTCACTGCTAATATTAGGCTCCATCAGTTAGACTCCACCAATGACAAGTTAAACTATTATGTTTACTTTTTAAACATGTTTATTTAAAAGTGATATTGACATTTTAAAAAAAATGTTTTTATTGATTTTTTAGAGATAGAGGGAGAAGGAGAGTGGTAGACAGATAGAAACATCTATGAGAGAGAAACATTGATTGGCTGCCTCCTGCATGCCTCACATTGGGGACTGAGCCCACAACCTGGGCATGTGCCCCAACAGGGAATTGAGCTGCTGACGTCTTGGTTCATGGGTTGATGCTCAACCACTGTGTCACACTGGCTGGGCCAAAAATATACTAACATTTTAATGTATAATGCCTCTAATATTTATTAGTGAGAATTCAAGATTTATAAATTTAGATTTCTACAATACTTGTGTTTTCTATAGCTGAAACAATATATCTTATAAAGCATTCCATACCTTGATCATGGCTTTATCATAATCCTGCTTTCTAGTCACATATGGGAGCACATATATAATCTAATTTAATCATTGCCATAACCCTCAGAGGTAGGCAGATTTAAATAAAAATAAGGGTAAGGTTTAAAAACCTAAAGCGATTTGCTGCAGACAACACAGCAGGCAAGTCGCAGAGCTGGGATTAGAGCCCAGACCATATAACCACAAGGCATTAAGCCCTTGGCTTCAGGAATCATCGTTACTGGGGTTTTGATTCTTGACTCGTTCCAGGAAATGTACTCATACATTCTCTCATTCTTCACCTTATTCTCTTTACATACTTAGAACACATTTTCTGCTTTAATAGACATTCTCTCCTTTAATTTTTTGACTCAGTTTACAAAGTAAATTTCTCCAGTCTCATTTGACTGAAAAAGAAACAACTCTTCCCAACCTCTTAACCCTGGGAAGGGTTGGGAAGGAACAACATGGGGAAGGAAGACACTGTGAGACTGCCATTTAGTAGCAGAATGAAACAAACTAACAACCCAGATTCCGTTATTTCATTTAAAATTAAATTTCCTCACTATATAGCATATGTTGTTTCACTGTACTATTAATTGATATACATTAAAAATAAGAATCAGGAATATTGTTTTGATACACTTTCCCAAGGAGTGTGTGCAAATATATATACATATATATTAAATATTTAAGTTATAACATATATAATGTATAGTAATATATATTTAAGACATATTGATGATATGATCAATACATATTAATAATATATACTATATATGAGCAATTAATTATGACATATTATATAATGTTTTTTAATTATATATATGCTTTTAAAAAACCAATTATCCCCAGGCTGAATCCATGCACTGGGCCTCAGACATCCCCCAAGAAGTCCCAGATTGTGAGAGGGTGCAGGCCAGGCCGAGGGACCCCACCCATGCACGAATCCATGCACCGAGCCTCTAGTATAATAATAAAAGGACAAGTAGCTTAGCCATCTTGAATTCATTCTGAAAGAGTATAATTTATACTTTCTTCAAAGGAATTAATCCCAAAGTATATTTTCTAGTATTTTAGTCATTTTTCTTTTTAATGATTATTAACTAGAAGTGTTCTTGTATGTATTTCCTCTAAAATTCCAGATGAGCCTTTCACCTTCTGGGAATGGTGATAAGGAATGTCATCCCCCACATTAGTACCATATTTTGTATACATAGTACTTCTTTCTTATCAATGATGCTCATTATAATAAGTCTGCATCATGTGTACATATCTTTTAAAATATGTTTTTATTAATTTCAGAGAGAAGAAAGGAGAGAGAAAGAGAAACAATGATCAGCTGCCTCCTATACACCCCCTACTAGCGATTGAGTCTGCAACCTGACGGGCAATTGAACCAGCGTCCTTTTGGTGCCTGGGACACTGCCAGACCAACTGAGCCAAACCAGCCAGCGCTCCGCTGTATTTTTCCAGTACAAATCTCAAGTTCCCATATACCTTCAAGTGTGAAGCCCTGGAAGTGAGACAAGGTAGTTTGCTCAGTCTGGGTTACTCATTACTCCCGAGTTTCTTCCCCTATGTGTATGTCTGTCCATAGCAGTGGAGCCACGGAAATCTCTCTTCTGTGAAAGCATAGAAATAGCAGCGTGAAGTATGAAAGCTCCTCCTAGGATAACAACCTGCATTTCTCAGAAATCAGCAAGAAACTGAACCACAATCGGCTGGAAGCTTTAGGTATAGAACAAAAGGAAAACCCAAGACAGCATCTGAAACAGAATGAGACTGGCAAAATATTGGGAACTTCCCAACAAAAGTTTCCATCATGAAGTCACAGGGCATAAAGTTACAGAAAACAGACCACAGTATAAGGACTCTAACAGGGGACCAGAACACAGAGAGGCTGCTCCCTGGGGGTGGGTGAGGGAATGCCCAGGCAGAGACATCTTCTGAGGCACAACTCCCTGAAGTCTGCTCCCTTTTTATAGGAGCTCAGTGTCCACTGTGGCTGAGCTGGTTAGTAAATATGACAATTGGCTGCAATGGTGGCTTTGAACCATTACAAATATATTTTATTACTATACTTTATATTACGACATTTGGAATTAAGACTATATTTTTATTTCTAATTCTTTAAACATACATGGACTCTTGGCCACAATATGTAATTGTCTAGAAGTCCTTCCAATCATGGGGAGTAATATATTTTACTGTGTAGCTTCTGTCTCTTGCTCAGATTTTAATCAATTAAGAGCAAGGGACTGATTTTTCTATTTTCTATTTTCTCTGGTCTCTCATCAGGCTGCAATTGAAAGTGGATTCTAATGGTTTGGAAAAGTCAATCTATCTCTGAAAGGTACAGGAGACCAGCTCAGTAAGCAGGGGCTGGCCCAGTGTTTCAAATCCTGTGGTGGGAGACTCTGTCTTGACTTGGTACACCTTGAAATAAGCATACCTTGGGCATTAGCCTTAGTAACCACATTTGTCATTCAAGTCTTTGTGTAGTTGATCTAAAGCCATTTGTGTAGTTGACCTAAAGCCCACTTCAGGAGCCAAATTTCAACTTACTAATAGACCTAGGATCAAGCTTTTTGCTGCACGGAGATGCAAGTCTGCAGACAATAAATTATTCCATTATTCTTTGGTTTGGCATGATATTTATGATTGATATTAAACCTCTGATAGAGAATGTGTTTTACGCCTTCTCATTTGTTTGCTCTCAGATTATTATTGTTTTTAAAAAGTTGGTATTTTGAAAATAAATGAAAGGGCATCCTCTAATCTTTTCATTAATTATGTTTTCTTTAAAAGAAATCTGGGTACAATTTTTAAGGTTTCATTTGTCAAACTTTGTGATTCTTTAAAACACTCTCCTCTGTGCCTAAGGAAGTTCTACTTTCAAAATACCAACTTTTTAAAAACAATAATAATTTTTCAAGAAATGCTTTGTTTTTAAAGATTTATTAAAATGTCTTCACTTTTAAGAGTCAAACTGACTTTTGATAGTGGATTTGAACCTAAGACCTTGAAAAAATAAAGGCTTATATCACACTATGTAAGGGTTGAAATGGGAAAAGGGAAGCAGCCTTCTCACACCTTTTAAACCACCTCCCAAGGAATATGTTTAAGAACTTGCTCATAATATTTCCTTCATTACTCGTGAAAATATTTTCACGGACATTTCATCATAAGGCATTTCATTTGCCTAAAAATCTTATTTTTGTCTTACGACATTTCCCTTTCAGACATGAGTATTTCCAAGGAATTATGGTATAGAGGGAAAACTTAGTATTTAACTTAATGATTACTATGAACATTTCAGTAGGCAAAATAAATACTTTAAGGTTAAATTTGAAAATGGAAAAACCCTATTTACCATATTACCAGCTATATACATGATGATATTTATAAACTGGTCTTATTTCAGATTAAATTAAAATGAGTCATTCTGGTCATTAAGCTTACATTTAAGTTTAAAGAAACAAATTCTGACATTTTGTTATGTAGATATTTGTGCTTTCATAATGTGTCTATATGCTGTTAAAATTATTGAAAGTCAAGAAGTTTGTCAAAATCAGTCACTTTTTAAAATTCATGCTGAACAGTTAGGGTCATAGGTAAAAGTTATTATTCATCTGAAAATATTTAAATTTTAAAAATATATAGGGGATATGAAATTAAACCAGAAATACTAATAAGTACAATTATTTGAATATGTTATACATCTTATATAAATGTATTCTATAAACATTAAAAAATAAATTCTCCCAGATTACAAAGTAAAGTTTTTCTTACATTTTTCTTATCATTTTAAAAATATTACAAGTTAAATTTAAAATTGGTATCAGTTTATTACCCTTTTGATTATTTTCTTCCTAGAATTCTTCCCGTGTTATCTCACAACTACACCTAGCTCAAAAGAAAAGGAACTTGATTTCAATTACTTCAGGGCAGTGTTGTCTAATTTAGGTAGACTTCAAAGCAGCATAAGGGACCATAAATAGTTAAAATTTTAATTATAGATTAAACTGTAACAAATATAATTTAAGAATAAAATTATACTGAAATAGCTTTTGGATGTTCTTCACTACACAGCTATGGACTATAGAAAATCCAGTGACACCGAAATCAACCTGGGCACAGAGTAAAGAAAAGAGGTGATGGCCTCAGGCAGTGAGAGAACCATAGAATAGCTAGACTGTGGTAAAGTTCTTAAATTATACAGAAAATTATATAATATTACTTAGAGACAGACTGTAATAAATTAAATAGGAATACTATATACCTTAACACAATGACTAACATAAATCAAAACCAAAGAGTTATAGCTAATAAGCCCAAAGTGAGGAAAAATAGAATAAACAAAACTATGCAGTTAATCTAAAACAACACAGAAAACAATCAGCAAGTTGACACATTAAACCCAACTTTGTCAATTAAACCCAACTTTATATTAAATATAAATGGTTTAAGGACCCCAATTAAAAGGCAGAGATTTTAAGTTTAGATTAAAATTTAAAAAACACACAATTGTATGTTGCTCATATGAAACTCATCCTATATAATAAAAGCCTAATATGCAAATTGACCATCACTCCGACACAACATAGCTGCCCCCATGTGGTCAAAGATGGCTGCCCCCATGTGGACACAAGATGGCTGCCACAAGATGGCCAGCAGGGGAAGGCAGTTGTGGGTGGTCAGGCCAGCAGAGGAGGACAGTTGGGAGAGACCAGGCTGGCAAGGGAGGACAGTTAGGGGTGACTGGGCCATCAGGGGAGGGCAGTTGGGGGTGACCAGGCCTGTAGGGAAGGACAGTTAGGAGTGACCAGGCCAGCAAGGGAGGGCAGTTAGGGGTGACCAGGCTGGCAGGGGAGCAGTTAGGTGATGATCTGGCTGGCAGGGGAGTGGTTAGGGGGTGACCAGGCTGGCAGGCAGAAGCAGTTAGGGGCAATCAACCAGGCAGGCAGGACAGCGGTTGGGAGCCAGCATTCCTGGATTGTGAGAGGGATGTCCAACTACCCATTTAGGCCTGATCTCACTGAGTAAATGGGTAGTTGGACATTTCTAGAGGGGTCCCAGATTGGAGAGGGTATAGGCTGGGCTGAGGGGCAACCCCCCTGCCCCATGCACAAAATTCATGCACTGGGCCTCTAGTTTTAAATAAAAAGATACATAGGTTTAAAATAAAAAGATAGAGGAGCATCTGCAACTCTTATATATTACTAGTGGGACAAAAAATGTTATAGCTACTTAAAAAACAGTCCAAAAATTTCTTATAAAGTTAAACATGCAATTACTATATGCTCCATTAATCACACTCCTAGAAATTTACAAAAGAGAAATAAAAACTCATGTTCATGAAAAACAGTAACTGCTTATAGCACTTATAGAAAATTAAACATAATTTCTTCAAACTGAAAGCAAACCAAATGTCCTTCATCAGGTAAATGGATAAATGAATGGTGGAATATCTATATTAAAGAATGCTAACCAGCAAATTAAATCTATATTAGATATTACTATGCACCTATTAAAATTTCTAAATTTAAATATGTATCACACCAAATTTTGATGAGAATGTGTAACAAACATGGATATAATTGGATGATAAAATGGTACAACCATGTTGGCAACCACTTTGGCAGTTTCTTAAAAAGATAAGCATGCACCTGACATATCACTTGGCCACTTTACTCCTAGGAAACTACTCAAGAGCAATGGTCTATAAACATCTTGTACATGACTGTGGTGGTTTCACAGGTGTATACACATGTCAAAACACATCAAATGTTCTTGTTAAATGTGTGCAGTATATGATGTGTCAAGTATGCCTCAGATAAGACTTTAAAAATTAAGGAAATCATAAAATCTTGAAAAGTACCTTGTGAAATGCAGTTAATGCAGTGCTAAGAAGGAAATTTGTAGTCTTAAATAAAAAATTATAAAAGAATAACACTGAATGTCAGTTATCTAAGCATACATCTCAAAAATTTAAGGAATAGCTAATTAAAAACAACTGGTCAATTGATATACCAATAAAAAAATGATATTGTAGGCCAGGAATTAAGACAGAGTTCATCTGGGCAATTTTTCTGTTTCATGCAGCAAGCATCTCCTGGGGTAGATCGCCTATACTTAGCTGACACACTTCCAAGGTGACTCATTCACGTTGCTCAGCCAAGGGTCTTGTCTGGGAGCACATGAGTCTTTCCATGGGATTGCCTTGTCTTTCTCACAGCATGGTGGCTGGCTTCTAGGAACAAGGGTTTCAAGAGACAGAAAGTAGATGATGGTAATGTCTTAAAGCCTGGGCTCAGAAACTGGTATTGTATGACTTCTGCTTCATTCTTTTGGTCAAAGGCACAAAACTCATCTAGATTCAAGGGAAGGAGAGCTACAACACCATCTATCAACGAACATCATGTCAAATAATTTGTGACCATCATTAATCTTTCACATCTGAGGTGCATTAGAAGAATTTCTGCTCTTCTGCCTCATCCCTAGCCTTCAACGAATAATTCACATGTACTGGACGAAGGCAAATGACAAAGGCTTGGCAAATGGGTACAGAAATCACTCTTCTTGGGATTCCTTGTGATTCTAGCTGTCATGCCAGCCCTCAATTGGTCATTAAAAGTTCACAGAAAGGTTGGCTGATTTATTTTTACTGGCGTAGTTCAGATTCTTCCTTCTATTGTTGCACCATTGGGGAGGAAAAGTCCTTGGTTCCTTCTCTGTTATGAAAGGTTTGTCAATTTCTGACATTTAATTCATTTAGATTAAGTTGCATTTTGGACTCTGATGTTTTTTGTAAAGCTATAATTTTGTTGCTTATTTGACTTAGTCTCAACGTTAGGAGTGACAATGACAAACTCTAATTGACTTTCCACATTTTAAACAGAAGCAATACTTTCCCCCAAATTCTTAACTTGTTATTATAATTCCTATGTTTTTCTTCTTTCTGGTTTGCTCTAGAAGTTTTTAAGGCTATAATTTTCTTCAACATAAAGCTATAAAAGTATTCCATAATAAATGTTGTATTATCAGCATTATTATTTTTTTAATATTAGATTTGTCAATCCAGGATAGAGGGAATGACCCCTTTCAGGAGGCTTTCTCTAACATCTTAATCTTATTTGTTCTATCTAAAAAACACCATATATTTACCCAAATTTAGTTTTTGTTCATAGCTATATAACTCATGCTGATTTGGGGTTTCTCTTTGAAATAAAATCATTTTTTGCCATTTTACACTGAATCCAGAAGCATATTTTATCTTTTAAGTCATCCCCTTTTAATAAGTTGTTTCTCACCTATCTTTCAAGTCTTCATTTGCTTATAATCTGATTTATAATCATCATAAAAATTAGAATGTTGACAAGGACAAGATCTTATAGAAATTAGCATAGTTATAAAAGAGCAAGTATGTATTTTCATAAAACTTGTTTGTGTGTGGTGAAACATGGGTAGACTCTTTCCTTGCATTTTTCATGCTTCCTTTCACCAGTAGATATGGCACAGTTGAGGTACATCTTAGCATGTGATTTCATTTTCTTTTGAAATTATGGTAACAAGATCTGGGATGGTTTCTGCTCATTCTCTTTCATCCATATTTCTTGGAGTAACTTTGCAGATTAGAGGTGACTTTTGCAACACTATTAAAATGTAGAATAACATTTCTGTACTTATATTTTCAAATTGAGTTAAGAAAAGAAAGCTTAAAAGCAATGGGATTCATTATTTCAAAAGTAAGAGTGTTTTACCCCTATAATGATATTTTTACAAAATAACCTGTCACAATATAGAAATATCTCCAACTTTCTCTTTGCCAACAAAGGGCCCCTCTATATGTGCTAAAGTTTCCAAACAAAACTTCTTCATGAGCCGCCAGGGAGAGAAACAAGCCATGCCAACATCCGATTCAGTGCTGAAGAAACCACAGAAAACTTTACCTACATGTTACCTAGTGAGTGATGCCGGTGTTTTCACCTTTACTGCCACGGATGGTGTTGAAGGACTAGAGGCAAGCCAGGTCCTTGTTCACAGAAGTCTCTTTCAAAAGAGAGCTTAGCATCTTCCATTTCAAGCAGGTTCCAAATACACAGCTTTTTTATTTTGTCCCAATCTGAATGGGCACTTACTGGTAACTTTCCCTCTGTGTTGATATTTGAAGAAAAGGTATGCGTATGAAAGAATCCAAGGGATATAAAATTTGTCTTTATTGGGACTATTTTGCAATTATGATGTTCAGCAAGGACTATTATCTGAGAGAAGCTTTGCAAATTACTAAATCAATTTTGTTGTTTAAGTAGCTCTTATAGTCAGCCACACACTTTTCCTAAAAATCTCCCTTCATGGTAAGGACATGTGTATATGTGATGTGTGTGTGTGTACATATATGAGGTTGAGAGGAATTGAGTTATGGCAATAGTTGGATAGTGAAAAGCAGCTAACAGGAAGAAATGGAATGAGATACCATAGCTCTTTAATATATTTCTGCCTATGTCTGATATTCAACTCTCAAGTCCTAAATCCTATCAGTCTTTCAGTGCAGCTCAAGATCCACTTCAAACATGAACTCTTCCACTTTTGGCCATTGTCCACTCTGATGTCCTAATTCTTAACACATTTACATTCCATATTCAACTTAGCATTTAATACATATTCAAAACGGTTTCTGTGTGGGTTTGTGTTTTGTTTTTAATTTTTTTGTCCCACTTGTTTATTTTTGGTTATGTGCCTTTGCTTTTGGTGTCAAATTCAAAAAATCATCACCAAGACCAATGTCAAAAAACTTAACTGCCTATGTTTTCTTCTAGTTTTATGGTTGGGTTCTTATGTTCAAGCCTTTAATCTGATTTTGTGTGTGTGGTGTGTATGGTGTAAAATAGTATAGTTTCTTTTTCTTTCTTTTTTTTTTAATTTAAAAAAAATGTGGTTCAAGACTGTAGTTTTTGTTTTCCTTCATATAATCCTAATGCTAGGGGAGTTTCTTGCTTTTCTCCCCCATCATTCCATGATGAAAAGGATAAAAAGAAAGACTATATAAACACAGCCAAGTCTGGACCTAAACATGTGGGTGTCTCTAGACTAATAATTTGGTACCATTTCAAAATGAATTTTAAAATATTTATTCAAAATTCACTTGAAGGGTCAGGGAGATTCTAACTTCCAATTAATAAAAATGTGCACAGAAATAAATTTACTTATTGATTCACTCTGCTGCCCAAAGCAGGGTCAAAAGTCTGGAAAAAATAGTAGACAAGAGTTTCCTATTTTCCTATAGCTCTTATTCTCTCTTCTGTTCTTTTGCTCTTATCTGAACCAGACAACTTCTTGGCAAGTTTATTAAAGAGTTAGATAATGAAGGAAATTGCTCAATACTGTGAATAGCATTGTGCTATATAATATTTTAATCTCAGAATTTCAGCTGCCAGCTACTGCTGTCTTTTGGCTGACTGCATGTGCATGTGCATGTTGCAAAATTATTCAACAGAGGCATGTCCGTGCTAGTGAGGGCTCTCTTTACATTTCCATCTGAAGTACTGTCTACTTCAGCTGAATTTGTACCAATTTGTATTTCTGTAGTTACATAAAAAGCCACTTGGGAAAGTCTGAATCAGAAAGCATCATATTTTTAATCATTCCATGGATATCTTAATGCCTCCATGTCAGGCAAAAGTCTAGCTGGTCTTTTCCTCAATCAGATTCTGTAGCCACCATTTAGCAATTCTTCTTCCCAGTGACTATCTTCTTTCCCAAATCAGTCACTCTGCCTGCTGTATTTTACATTTAATTTGCCTTTTAAAAATGTGACTTCTTATTTTAGTTTCCTCTTTACTAATTGTTGATATATGATAAGTAAAAACAAACAAACAAAAAACAAACAAAAACCCAGTCATTATAAATAGCCTAAGTTTAGGAATCAGAGGTGGTAGTACATTTTGAATTTGCCACTCCTTACCCTTAAAAAATTGACAAATCATTTAGCCTCCCTGACCTCTATTTTTATCATATGTAAACTAGAGATCATAATAACCCCTTTGCAGAAGTGTTGGGGACATTAGCAACAATTAATCTTATTGCTCAATTTTGTTCATTGCACAATTAATTTTATTGCCCTTTGAGAATGATAGCTAAATTTATTGCTAACAGGTATTATGGAATTTTTAGTTCAGTCTTTGACACACAATGGATTATATTAAGAAGAGTTAAAGTTATTAAAAGCTCAAACAAGTAATTTTTGGAAAATAACTATTTATCTATTAATTAATTACTTTGGGGCTCTATTAGGTACCAGATACTTGATTTTTACCATTATTATTAATTAAAGTTCACATTTACATTAATGGTCACTTTTGTGTTGCATAGTTCAATTTGACAAGAGTATAATGTCCTGTATCCACCATTATAATATCAACCAGAGTAGTTTTACTGCCCTAAAATCCCCTGTGCTTGGCTATAGGCTCTCCATAGATACCTAGATCTATGGAAATGATCAAGCTGAGGAAGTTCCCTTTATCATTTTTTTTGAGGATTTTCATCAGAAATGGGTATGGAATTTTGTTAAATACATTTTTTACATTTATTTAAGTGACCATATGGGGTACTTTTGGCCTTCATTCTGTTAATATAGTGATTAATAATGATTGATTTCTAAACGGTAAACCAATATTGCACTCCAAGTAAACTCCACTTGGTCATGATGATGATTTTGATATCTTGTGGAATTTTCTTTGCTAAAATTTTGCTATGAATTTTTACTATTTATGCCTGAGTAATTAAAAAAATGTTTTCTTAGGTTTTTCTCTGGATTGGTATTAGGGTAACATTGATGCATAAAATGAGTTGGGAAATATTTTTAGTTGGGAAATAGAGAAAATACTCTATTTTCTGAGTTTGTGTATACAAAGCTTGATGTATACAAAGAATTTTATAATATTCTTTTATCTTTTTAATATATTTATAATTTTTATGATGTCCCCTCTTTTATATGCATGCTACATATTTTTCTACTTTGTTATGTTCAACCATCTATGTCTTAATAGTCTAATCTTGCTTATTAATACAATCTGAAGACTTTTGCCTTTTAATCAGTGTTTACTCTATTTACAATTGTGTAATTCTTGATATCTTGAGTTTAACTTGACTATTTGCTATTTGTATCATGCGTTCTTTTGTTTTGGTTCTTTTTCTGTCAGATTTTAGATTAATCAAGTATTTATTATTCTTCCGTTTTATTCTTTTTGCTTTTAGGCTATATCTCTGTTTTTATTTCCAGTGACTGGTCTTGTAGTTATAATATGGAATCATTAACTTATCACAATCTAACTTCACTTGCAACTTTACCTCTTCACATACCTGTAAGAACTTTACAACATTTACCCTCCATCCTTTGTGCTTGTCGTCATACTTTTACTTTTATCTATGTTAAAACTAAACACTTCATATTCATTTTTTAAACAGTTAATTATCTTATAAAGAAAGTAAGATACTAAATGAAGTCTTTTTATATTTTTCCACAAATTTACTATATTTGGTACTCATAATTTTTTTTACTAATATTCAAGTTCCTTTTAGTATCAGTTATTCACTAGACTGAAAAACATCTTTTTTAAAAAATATATTTTATTGATTTTTTTACAGAGAGGAAGGGAGAGGGATAGAGAGTTAGAAACATCAATGAGAGAGAAACATCAATCAGCTGCTTCCTGCACACCCCCTACCGGGAATGTGCCCGCAACCAAGGTACATGCCTTTGACTGGAATCGAATCTGGGACCCTTGAGTCCACAGGCCAACACTCTATCCACTGAGCCAAACTGGCCAGGTCTGAAGAACATCTTTTAATATATATATTTTTTGTAGTGTAGGTTTGTTAGTTGTAAATGCTGTCATTGTCAGCTATTCTTTATTTAAAAATGTCTTTAGCCTTATTTTACAGGATACTTTTGCAAAAATTTTAGGTTGAAAGCTTGTTTATTCTCCCTCTGCCCACCCTTGCACTTAAAATATGGCATTCCATTAATTCTAGCTTGCACTATTTGTGATGAGGCATAAGGGCTTATTTTTATAGTTCCTCTGTATGTGTTGCATTTTCTCCTGGCTGATTTAAATTTTTTCTCTTATCTTAGATTTTTATTAATTATTATGTAACTTATGGGTGTTTTTTGCTTATTTTGCTTAATTTTTTGTCAAGGTATTGAATTCCATGTGTTGATATTTAAATTTGAAAAACATTTAGTCATAATTTTTTCAAGCTTTAAAAAATCTTTAGCCTCAATCTGTCACTTCTCTCCTTGGTCTCCAAATGCACATATGTTAGATTGATCAATATTGTCTCACAAGTCACAGTATCTCTGGTTTGTTTTTTTTGTTTTGTTTTTGGTCATTTTTCCTCTGTGTGCTTTATTGTGTATAGTTTGTATTGGACAATTTTCAAGGACATGACCCTTTCTTTTGGAGTGCCCTATATTCTATTAAGCATATTTACTATATTTTTCATTTCATACATTATATTTTTTGGCTCTAGAGTTTTATTCTTTCTTTTGTTACATACCTCTCTCCTCTATTCTGAAATTTCCCACGTACTCTCTCATTTTACCTATATTTTTCTTTCCTTTCCAAAATATTTTTTACTAAATTCTACATCTGAAGTGTCAATGAACCTTTTCCATTATAATTTTTTTCTGTTTATGGGTCATATTTTCCTGCTTTTTCACACATCTAGTAATTTATTTTATCATATGTTGTATCAAGTGATATTTTAAGTTGAATACTGAAGATGTCATTTTCTTGTGGTCATACTTTTTTTTCTTTGAATAGTGCTATATTTTATTTTGGAAATTAGTTGATTTATTGGCAGATCATTTTAACCTCAGCAAGGCTTGGTTTTCTTGAGGCTAGTCTAGGATTCCCTTTATGCAAGGATACAGTAGCCCTATTCCATAGTATGCTCTTTGTAAGGTCCTAATGTTCATGGTATTTGGTAAGGTCACTCCATTCTGGTTCATTGGGACGCCAGCATGTCTCAGCACTGTGCAAGCTCCACCCAACTCACAACCCTTAAGTAGCTATTATCCCAGATCTTCAGGATCTCAAACTGATAAGCACAGCTTAGTTTTTAAGGGTATATATATATATATATATATATATATATCCCTCCTCTTTAGTAGTCTGTCCTTCAAATTCCACCTCCCTAGCAGCCCTGAATTTTGATCTCTTTCTCACCCAAAAAGATGGTTGCTCTCTGTTTGGTCCGCACTTTCCCGTACCATAGTAAGATTCCCTGAGATAGTAGGCATGGACTGTGGCGTTCAACTCATGTGTTTGCCTCCTCTCGAAGACCACAGATGATTGCATTGTCTATTGTCAAATTCCTGAACATAATTGCTTTAAAATGCTTTCTTTTTTCTTATAGTTGTTTAGGACAGAGAATATATGTCTCATGTATCACTTTGACCTATTACTTTTACATTATGATTGGAAATGAAAGGTTTACAAAGCATTCTTAAAAATATAATTACTATCTAAAAGCTTGATTAAAAATTACTGTTTAATAACATACCTTAAAATATTTTCATATATACATATATGAATCCATCTCATATTTTAGCATAGTTGCATTATATCATATGAATATACTTACTTTATTTTATCTAAGTATCCCCATTAATAGATATTGTCTTTGGGTGGTTTTTTGGTTTGTCTGGATTTTTGTGTTTTTTTGGGGGGGGGGGGTTGGAGGGGGGCTACTTTAGATAATAAGGAAATAAAAATTATTACATACAGCCCTTGGACTATTTGTGTGGATATACTAGTAGACTACACTTATGGCAGTGCAGTTGATAGATCAAAAGTAAAAATATTTGAACTTTTGATAGGTAATAACAAAGTACCCTGAGAATACCATTCTACACTACTTCCAGTAGTGCAGGAGAAGTTTTCTTTCTCCTACTTCCCCGTATAGAGGTGTTATATGACAATGTTCTAAAAGAAAGTGAGGAGGTAACATTTTTGTACATTCATTTGTATCAATGGAAACCTCCCAGTGATATTTTAAGCTGAGTCTTTTTTGTGGTTTCCCTAATGGCAACTGAATCATATGAATTTAGTAAACAATTACTGAATTAGTTTAATGGGCATAGTAGATTTCTAAACTTAAAAAACTCCAAGTCAGAGCATTTACATTATTAGAAAGGCTGAGAAAATAAAGGAGCTTTGGCATCAAAATGGTTAATAAGACTTGAGACATTAGAGACAAAGAGCAACCCTGGATGAAGTTCCATGGGGTAACTGTCAGAACAACTTGCTGAGGTTTTATAAATCTAAACCTTGATCTATATTTAACCATCGTTTCCTGATTATTTACTCCCCTCTTTGCAGTGGTCTGGAATCCTGAGAAGCATGTTTACACAACTGGTTGGAAATGAGAGATTAGGTGAGTTAGATCAAACACCTCTTCCCTGTGATCAAGGGAAGGAAACTGAGACCTTTTGAAAACATACTCATTAGATTAGCCATACAGTTTGGGGCTTGTTCTATGTGGAGAGCACAACGGCTCCTTTATGGACTTTCTTATGTCCACTCAGAGCCTAGAAGAAATTAAGTACAGAAATAGAAAAAGAAACAGAAAAGAAGACAAATAAGGTGGGTCATAGAATCTAAATAGTGTCTGCAAATAACTAAAACACCTGGAGTCAAAGTCCAAAATTGTACTTTATATCTAGTTACAACAAAATGTAAAAAATCTGTAAGTGAAATTATTCAAATATCGAAGAAAAAATACTCATAATACTCATGATTTGCCCAAATGATACATATCATCACATTTCTCTGCATCTTTTGTTTTTCACTAGTGACCCAGTGCACGGATTCGTGCACATTGAAAGGAAATTAATTAGAAGGTGGCTGGGGGGATGGGACTGGGCGAGATGGGCTGCACATGCCCTGGAGCCAACCTCCTGAGGTCCCTCCCTAGTGTCTGTGAAGTGAATGGGGTCCCTCCAGCAGGTGGGGTCCCTTGGCCTGGCCTGCGGGGATTGGGCTGAAACTGGCTCTCTGACATTCTCCCAAGGGGTCCCAGAGTGCGAGAGGGCACTCTGCAAAGTTGCTGTCGTACAGTGTGTGGAACACAAATGTAAGTGTGCAGTAAACCAGATTCAGGGCCTACAGTGCACCAGCAACAACACAACCCATGGCCAAAGGTGGAATTGTGCAGCCCCACGAGGAATCGAGGAATCGGAGGCTCTGGTTTCAGGGTGCGTCACCCTAGAACTGCTGCTGTCAAGTCACTGCCGCTTTGCCCCCTGGTGGTCAGTACGCATCATAGCAACCATTTGGGTGGTCTTAACATATTAGCTATATATATATGTATAATTTTAAGATCACTAAATTTTTTGTTGTTGTTATTGTTAAACAGAAAGCAGAGGGACAAGGGAAACTTTGATCTGATTCCTGAAGGATGAGTAAAATTTAGTTAAATAATAAAGGAAGAATATTCTAGGCAGGAAAGAGCATCCTTTTCAGGAGGCTCCCCTGTACCTCCTCAGAGTTAACCTATTTTTCCTCTGGATTTTTGCTGTATATTTATTTCTGATATTAGGATCCATTTGTTTGCATATGTATGCACCCCCAATGTCTAGCCCTAGGCCAAGCACAGGGGATCTGTCACTGAACATTTTATCAATTAAGTCATGGAATAGTGAAACAGAAGTGTGCCTGATAAAGGCTAAATCTATTGTTTTGGCACAGTGTTCAGTGATATGGGGCCAATATTAAGTACTTAAGGGACAACCCAAAAATTTATATTTTATGTGTAGGGGTATCATTAAACATGTGACACAATTCCCTAAGCAAATAGGAATTGATAAGGGGAAAATTGGTTTGGGGAAATTGCAGAAGACTATAGAAAAGGTGGACTGACAAATAGTCTCTGAAGAATAGATAAGGTTTGTGTGGAGAGAGGGAGAGAGTAAGGTGTCTAGGAAGGGTGACCAGAAGTAAAGGTAAAGAGGTGTATGCAGTATGAAGGGGGCAGGTGGAAGTGCAGCTTGTGATGTGGAATGAGCCATTTCAGGGAATTAAGGGGAGTAGGGTGGACAGATGGAATCTTACCAAATCTAAGGAGCACAAAAGTCAAACAAAAGCTTTGCACTTAATCCTACACTCTGGAGGAAGAGTGACATGATGATAGTGATGTTTAAGAATGCCTGGTACCAATCCAGCAGTAACAGCCAAGGGATTCTGAGCAACTTGATGCCAGAGATTGAATCTTATTCATGATGGTGTTTATTCTGTGACTAATACTTTGGCTGACACATAACACATAATAAAATTTTAAGATATCCTCCTACCTATGATTGTCCCATCAATTGAACAAGGACTAAAGAGGCTAAGTAACTCAAGAAAAAGATGACTGCAACCATGAATATGGTGATCCCAGTGTAAATGAATAAAAGGGCAAATCTCAATGACATGTCAAAGGAATAAATAACATATCCTATTGGCAGATTGGAAATGGTGGATAAAGAGTTTCAAAATGATGTTTGGATTTCTTGCCTGAAATAAGAAGGAACTTGATTTCAGGTTTGAGAGAGACAAAGAGTTTGGGAGACAGAAATGTTGAAATTGGTGGGCCAACCTGACATCCAAGTTGAAAATTCCTTATGGATATTTGGAAATTTGAAGCTGGAATGTTATGTGAGAAGTCAAGATTGAAGGTTCTTCCTTTGAGTGACAATGGAAAATGGAGAAGAAATAAAGTGAGGCTTTGGTGAAAACATTAGGACTTCAAGACAGGTTCCAAGAATATTGAATCCTAGAAATAGTGATCAAAGAACAAACACAAGCTGGGTCCCCATTGGAAAAATGTTCCTGTTTCTGTGGTTACTTCACCATTGTGAAGGTGTGATGGTGTGATAACTGAGGCTGGAAAGGAAATGTGTTAATAGAGGTCAACTGGAGTTTCCTCTTTTGGGTTTCCACAGACTGGACCTTTATTACAAACAGGAAGTGTTATGGCAGTGCTCATGAATGTAGCATGGGTTTTACTATCTTCTGTATGCCATTAAAAGGAGACTTACACATTTCCCCATTGCTTAGGAGACATGTATATTAAAGATGTGCCTGGAGCTCCTCATTCTGTGTGGCAATGTATGTAAAAGACAGATTGGAATTTTCTAGACAAAACATTGGAATGTTTTATGTCACACCCGCTCTCATGCTGTTTACTAATTTCGTTGGCTTTCTTAGTCACATTTCCCAAACAATGCTTTAAGTCTATTTGGAATGTTCCAGGGGGTAGAGAAGATTGATAGCTCTGTTTTCTCTTAAAAACATTTAGCAATTTCAGAAATCTTTATTTCCAGCCTGCCATAGTACACCTCACCTGGCCTTTCATATAAAACTCCACAAATACTTCTTACACAACATTTGGCTGCAGGGGAATGATCAAATTGGGAAGCAACTTCAGACACAAATAGGGTATTTATATATTAGCTAGGGAAATTTTCAGAAATGTTTACAAATATCCATTGCTAACAGAAAACAAGAAAAAAATAATTGAATATTTCTATAGAGGTATGACTTTCAAACACATACACATACACACCACATATAGCTAAGACAAAATTTGAAGAAACAATACTTATCCTTGCTATCTGGGAAATGCCCTATTCTATTCTATTCTATTCTATTCTATCCATCACATCCCAGTTCACCCCACTCCAATAAAAAACAATGCTTGTGGCAACTTATTAAAATTATTTGGTATCTGAAGGCTGAAAAACATTGTGAAAACATGTTTTTAGGCCCACATAAACATTTTTTTTTTTTTTGTAAATAGGCTACATTTTCTCATCCTTGGGGCACTTTATAGATCACATTTACATTTCCTCTTTCCAAATCATCAATTACTCTTAAGAAGAACAAGAGGCCCTTGGACGTTGGCAGTTTCATGTCCACAGCTATCTTCAAGTAGAAACGCTTGCTGCCGGGTCACTTACAGCAATCACTACCTCTCTGTCCTTAACCTACCTCACTACCTGGTAAATTCAGGAGTGACTCTACCCTCTTATTCCATACAATTCATATACATCGCAGAACAATGTTCCCATATTCTGTGCCCAACCTTAGTCAAATAGCTCCAGTAACTCAAGAAGCAGAGGAATTGCCCTAGCAAGTTTGGCTCAGTGGATAGAATGTTGGCCTGCAGACTGAAGGGTTTGATTCTGGTCAAGGGTACATACCTTGGCTGCACACTCCATCTCCAGCTCTGGTCAGGGTACAGGCATGCAGGAGGCAACTAATCAATGTATCTCCCTCACATTGATGTTTCTCTATCTCTGTTTCTCTCCCCCACCCCCACTGTTTGTAAAAATCAACAGAAACATATCCTCAGGTAAGGATAAGAGGAGGAGGAGGGGGAGGAGGAGGAGGAGGGGAAACACCTATGATGGGACAAGAGCAACTGTGGCCCCAGAATTCTTATTAGAGAAGACTTCGGGGCAGCCATCTGGTTGGAAGTTGCCCAGGGGACTTGTTCTAACCTGTCTTTTTTGTAACCAGATTACGTATACAGTGTATCTGAGGAGGCCTATTGTATTAGGAGGCTGGGAGGTTGGTCCTCTCAAACATCCTTATGGCAGAGTCAAGAAACTAAGTGAAGTCACTGCAGAGAAAGTAGTCTAAATTCTACTATTTTTAAAGAAATGCTTTCTCAGAACCATCGCTTGGTTTGCAACATGCTAAGAAATAGAAATCTCTCAGAGCTCTCTTTTAGTGATTACATAAGAATGATATAAAACTATATAATTTCAAGGATTTACATGAAGAGTGAGAGTGAATGCAACAATTTCACTCCTAGGTGTATGTATACATGACAGAACGGAAAACATATGTCCACAAAAACTTGTACGCAAATGTTCATAGCAGCATTATTCATAATAGCCCATGCATATAAACAACCCAAATGTCCATCACCCGATGGATAAATAAAATGTGGCATATCCATATAATTTTATAGGTATGGAAATAAATGATATACTGATACATGTTACAACATTGATGAACCTTGAGAACATGTTAAGTAAAAGATGTCAGTCATAAAAAGACACTATTATATAATTTCATTTACATGAAATATCCAGAATAGGTAAATCCATACAGATAGAAAGTAGATTGGTGGATTATAGGGGATGGTAAAGGGGGAAATTGGGGCTAACTGCTAATGGCTATAGGGTTTATTTATTTTTTATTTTGGGGTGATTTTTTAAAAATATTTTTATTGAATTTATTAGAACAACATTGGTTAATAAAATATAGGTTTCAGGTATAAAATTGTACAATACATCATCTGTACATTGTATTGTGTATTTACCACCCCAAGTAAAGTATAGGGTTTCTTTAAGGGATGATGAAAAAGTTCTGGAATTAGATAGTAGTCATGGTTGTACAGCACAATGTTTATATTAAAATCCATTGACCTGTATACTTTAAAATGGCAAATTTTATGTTGTATGAAATACATCTCAATAAAAAAATACTATCAAGAAAAAAACAACTAGGTAACTTCTAGTTCATCTACCTACTACATTATTACAAAATACTTATTATGTAGATTGATCTGTATCTTTAAAGATCTTAAAATAATTTGTTCTTTCATGAAAGTTGAATTTATAAAAATTATGTTTTTGCTATTATTTCATTTTCCAAGATCTTACATATTATATATATTACCACAAATTCTAAATTAGAAAATCCCAAATAAAGTAAATTTTACTGTTCAATATAACTCATCTACTTTAAGCAGTGTGTAAAGATGTTCTTTATCATCATTTGTTGAACAACTGGTGTTTGTATGATACTGTACTAAGTGTTCAAGAAACAAAGGGGGTCACTAAGTTGTGATCTCTGTCCTAAAGAGCCTTTCAGCTCATCTGGGAGACAGAACATGGCATAAAAGTATCCACCTAACGGAGAGAAGAGCAAGGGCCAAGCCAAATGCAAGGTCCAACAGTGAGCCCAATAGACATTAAGATGTGGGGGCGTTAGTCTCCTGTGGAGGGATGCATCTTGGATGTAAAAGAGAAAGATGTCTGGACAAGGAAAAGAAGAGCGAAGGCTCAGGGAATGGAAAGCTGTGGAGGGTTTGCTTATTACCTGGTCTCTGTGGAGATTAAAGCAATTTCCTCTCACCATCAGTTTTTTCCCTACCATCCTATTAGGGTCTCAGAGTGTCTATCTTGTTTTAGAAATAGGACAACCAAGGCACCAAGATTTTAGGAGGGTTCCGTCAAAAGAAAAATAAACTGTAGTACATTAAAGACTTAAAAAAAAAGATTTGTGGTTTTCCTTGGAAAAGATGTTCTCTTGCCTTCCAGGCTCCAGCCAGCTTTTGGTAAGATATGTCACTAAAGGAAAATTTAAGTTGTTTTTAAAGCATCAAATTTTTATTAGAATTTGTCCAAACTGCAATCCTATGAAGATAGAGGGGTTTTGGAGTCTTTGGCATTCTTTCTTCTCAGAGCAGTTAGAGATATTAGAATTTTAAGCAAATTCCAACCCAACTTAATTTAATAAGTTAAATAATAATTCAGAAAAACACACCTTTTTTTTAGGATGTTTACTGCTTTTTCAAAAAGAACAAAAAAAATTATCATTTCAAATGGTGTACATCAGAGAGGTGAATCCAAATGTAGACATTAAAAAGGTGTGTGAACTTGGGTATAGAAGATTGTGTGGTTTTACCTTAACTGGGGGCCCCAGTGAAGTATGTACATGGTTTGGGAGTCTAAAAACTAGATATTTCTCACCCTATATCTGTTTACCTGGCCTTAGCACTTGGCTCAGTTAAGCCAACACTACCTACCTACTATGTGTGGAGCATTATTCTAGACACAGAACGGGGAGAGAGAGAGATGAGGAAGGCATAGTCCATGATGTCAGGCTACTTACTCTACAGATTCACATTCCCAAAGTTTGTTCTACGGAACACTGCCCTGGCAGTTCCTCCACAAAGAAAAGTTTGATGTTTAAATTGGTTTGGGAAATTCCTATATTCCAGAGAGACTGATAGTAATAATAAAAAAAATTACTGCAGAAAATAAAAACCTTAACTGAGAACTCCCTGTACATTACTGCAGAATACACTGACAAGTTGCTTTAGATGAGTACTGTTCGATAGAACTTTCTGTAGTGTTGGAAATGTTTTGTGCAATATGTGCTGTGCAATATGGTAGATAGTAGCCACATGAGGCCATGGAGCACTTTAAATGTGGCTAGTGCAACTGAAGAACATAACTTTTAATTGTATTAATTTTAGCAAACTTAGATTTAAATAGTCACACATGGCCATTGGCTACCATACTGAGCTGTGCAGCTCCACATCATTAAATAGCAACCTCTTTTACTGGATATTGAAATCTTTCAATATGTTGTCCAGAGAGAAAAGTGACAGACACTTTAGGCGGTTTTGAGAGAATTGACACTGTGAGTTTTGCAAGTTCTGTCATCTGAAAATGCCTTTCCAAGATCTTTGTAGACATATTAACCCTCAGAACCCTGATCAGAGCCACTTCTTAATCCCTGTATTTGGATCCATCTCAACACTGCACAGCTCTTAGGAAGAAGCACACTTCTGCTGCTCTGGGTAAATGTCTGTCCTGCCTGGCCTGCAGGTGTGATGCACATACTCAGAGATGAGCTTCACATGGAACTCTCTGGAAGATCCCTGGACTTACTAGTCAGGCAAAAGACATCATCAAACAGCTTGATCAAATGGTAAAATATTCATTATCAAAGGTTTCCTCCCTCTCAATGTTTTATTTTTATGTGTATTACCTTTCAAAACATGTCTTATTTTCATAGTTATGAATAACATTATCCCAATGAAATATTTTCAGGTTTAATGAAATTGGTAGTAATTCTGAGAAGGCTATAAAAATGGCAGTTTTTATTTCTTTATTCCTTTTCTTATGATACTTGGCTTTTGATGTCTTCAGAGGGTGTTAGAACTCCTCCCAATTCTTCACACATTGGCTCATTTTCAACTTTTTCTGCAGACGTCCGGAGCCCATGACGCCTGTCTCCACAGGCTTTGTGCTTTTGTAGCTCCAGCTCCGCTTCCTGTTCACAAAGCCTTTCTGTCTGTCTTGCAGATGGGAAGGTTCTGGAAGGCACGCCATACTGAGAAAGAGGAGAGCAGTGTCTCCAACCCCGATAACAGTCAAGGCTCTCATCTCCTCCATTAAAAGTGTCTCAGACAGCTAGTAATATGGCACAAAAGCTGGATATTTTGATGAGTTGGTTGTCTTGAATAACCTTGGGAAAGAAGCTGCAGATTTTCTCTACTCCATAACTATATATATATTATTATTGTAGAAATTAAGAAATCTGCAACCTTCAGTGAAAAAAATAAACAACCCTGGGGACCTATGTATCTATCAGACATCGTTTTATTTACTTTGTGGTTTAGGGCAATAAAGGCAGCTCAACAGTAGGATGACATCTATTGTATATCCCCTGATAACTGTTTGATCTCCTCTATATAATCCTTAGCCTGGGAGAGTAGCCCTTGAGGGGAAAACATGAATTTCAGGTGCTGCTAAAACAATAGGAGCTAGCAGCATTAGCATTCTCCCAAATCCCTGGCTATTTTTTAGGTAGCCTCCCTCTCAGCTGCTACAGATAATCAGAATTTGGGTAACGATGGGTTCTTATCTTCATACTAGTGACATGGTGCACGGATTCATGCAGTTGAAAGGAAATTAATTAGAAGGTGGTCAGCAGGGCAGGACTGGGCGAGATGGGCCAGACATGCCCTGGAGTCAACCTCCCATGGTCCCTCCCTGGTGTCTGCGGAATGAGCGGGGTCCCTCCGGCAGGTGGGGTCCCTCAGCCTGGCCTGTGGGGATGGATCTGAAACTGGCTCTCCGACATCCCCAAGGGGTCCCAGAGTGCAAGAGGGCACTCTGCAAAGTTGCTGCTGTCAAACACAAATGCAAGTGTGCAGTAAACCAGATTCAAGGCCAGCAGTGCCCCAACAACAACATAACCATGGCCGAAGATGGAAAGGCGTGGCCCTGTGAGGAATCAGGCTCCCACCTCTCTGGTTTCAGGGTGCGTTACCCTAGAACCACCCCTGCCAAGTCACTGCAGCTCAGCAGCTCCTGTGTTAAGCATCTGGTCCCTGTTGGTCAGTGTATATCATAGTTACCAATTGGATGGTTGGACACTTAGCATATTAGCCTTTTATATATATAGATGTACTTAAGGAAAACCATTTGAGGTCTGCTTCATAGTCCAGATGTTCATTAATTTATTCTGTATTTCTCTGATTATAAAATCCAAGGGCTGGTGTTTGTTGATACCAGTCTTAAAACATTAAATTAGCCCACCTGGCATGGCTCAGTGGGTGAGCACTGACCTATGAACCAGGGGCTCACCGTTCGATTCCACATTAAGGCACATGCCTGGGTTGTGGGTTCCATTCCCATTAGGGAGTGTGCAAGAGGCAGTTGATCAAATATTCTCTCTCATCATGCATGTTTCTGTCTCCCTCTCCCTTCTTCTCTGAAATCAATAAAAATATATTTTAAAAAATTAAATGTATAACCCCAAGCCCTCCTTAGTCTGCTAAAGATGGACCATCTGGGAATTTATCTCAACTTTTTAAATTAACTTGATACTTTTAAAATTAATTTGATACTTGATACAAATGTTAATAATTTCATATATTTACCTTTTATTGTCATATATATGTGTGTATATAGATATAGATATAGATATAGATATAGATATAGATATATTTCATTGCTGATGCATTTATCCAGTTAGAGGCAATTGCAGTAGTCCAAGAGAAAGACCAGGTGACCTGATTTGGCCTGGTGGCTGTAGAAATGGAGAGAAGTGCAGGACTGTGAACACATTAGAAGGCAAATTTGTAGGTTTCTTTGATGATCTGGGGAGTGTAAAGGAGAAGCTGACTTTAAGGCAACCTGCAGATTTCTGACTTAGGTAGCTGAACCAATAAACTAGAAATAGGACTTTCTGCAGTAGTAACAGGTTAATTCTTTTTTAAAAAATGTGCTGCAGAGATTACTTTTGAAACATCTATGTGGGAACATTCAGTGTCTTCCAAAGTCTGACCATGACTGAGTGAAATAAATATGTTTAACATTACAATTTCATATCCAATAAAATGAAACAAAGTTTTATAACATAATGATTATTCTATATAAGTTTGAGGCACTCTGATATTCTCTATTCTATTCCGTATTCATATTTAAAATGCTGGTCTCTACTCGCTCAACTGATTTCAAACCCACTCATGGATTGTGACTCACAGTCTGAAGAACACTGTCATACATATCTGTACTTACATGTCTATGTATGGGAGCTATAGCTGGGTCTGAGGTATAGGTATGGATGAGAAATCAGCATATAGGTGGTAAGTGGATCTGCAGAAGTGGATGAAATTGCCTAGGTAGAGAGTGTAAAGTGAGAAGAGTAAAAGGCCTAAGACCTAATTCTGAGACATGGGAAATGGCACAGAGGAGGACCAGGAGAGTGTGAGCTACAGAAGCCAATGTACAAGATGGTTTTGACAAGAAAAAGAATGTTCGATGTGGTTCAATGCTGCTCGGTAGTCAAACTAATCACTGAAAAGATTTCATTAGAACCTAGATGACTGGGTCACTGGTCACCTTTCTGAAAGAAATGTCAGGGTGTGGAAGGGAAAAAAAGCTAGGCTTCTAGAGGTTGAAGAAGTGGAAAGTGAGGAAAGGGAATTAGACAACTCCTTCAAAAAGTTTGTAAAATAAAATTTGAGATTAGTGGGAAGTGGAGAAGAAAAGCAGTGGCAGGATAGAAATAGTACTGTACTTTCTCTTATTTGTCATACAAGTCTATTTCAAGGTCAGGGCAATTACTTGGGGCCAGCTCTGCCATCACAGGGTTAAATGAATAAATCTGTTTTTGCCGTATACATGCTCTCTTGGTAGTTGTGTGGTCTTTCATTATGGGTATCTTTGTGTGTGAATACACATATAATCTATATTAATTATATAGAAATATTATATGTATTTTTCTAGTCTGAATAGAACACATGTAGGTAGGCATATCAGCAGTTTCTTATGCAAAATTGCTAAGATGTCCCTAGAATACCTTTGTCTACCAAAGAACACTGGAGCTTTTGCAGGAGAATGCCTACATGAGACATATAATACCATCAGGGGCTGTCAGTCTTCCTTCTGGTATGGTTCAAAGCATGGGCTGTAGACACTATTTCTTTCAGTGGAAAAAAGTCACTCAAGGCTTTATTTGAACATGCCTTGAGTTTCAGATTCAGGAGATAGATTATATTTCAGTTTCAATATCAGTCCAATTATCAACTATGTCAAGACACACAATTACTCCATATTTGAATCACTGCCAAAGATTAGTAATAACCTATAATCTCCTTGACATTTCTGTCAAAAATATCCTATGGTTTCTAAATTAAAACCTGCCTACCTTATGGAACATAGGTAAAGGAGATGTTATAATGAGGTCTCAGTGGAAAGGTAGCTTGCTTTAGAGCCCAGTGTCTCGGCTAGCTGGCTGAGTACCTCTGTCAAACCCTCTGGCTCATCAACCATTGGTTAAAGACAGAGGGTTTAGAACGCACTTTGGTACTTAAGGAGAAATGTATTAATTCTAAAACCACAAATTTTAATAAATTATTATCTTCATTTTACATTGTTTTATTAAAAGAGTATAAGGAATTAAGAGAATTAGGTGTTCGAGGTTATTGAAAATAAACTCTGATTAGTTTTAATTTATTTTTTTCTAATTATCTCAAAATATATAGACTCCTTTTTATTTGAAAGATGTTCCATACACAAATAAGGCATTATGTCTGACAGTGGGTCTGGTGACTCAGCTTCTCAACTTTTCCTGGAAGTCAAAATTCTCTTTTCTAGGACTGGGAAGCTAGAGGTGTGACAAGGTCAAAAATGCTTCCATCTACTGGTCAGACTGAGGAATACACTTAGTGTTCCTCTGCCTAACATCGCTAATGGAGAACACAACACACCCAAACTGAGCAGAGCTTGGTCTCAATGCTCAGTTGCTCAAAATAGTGGGTTTTTGCTGATGATGAAGGTACATTCCAATAAAAAAAAAAAAGCAGGCTATTCAGACCGATTGGAGATAGAGTAGAGGGGTAAGATTTAAACTCCATTCCCCAAGGCTTGGCTAGTGTATGCACTTGCCAATCTAGAAACAGGAAATAAATAGGTTATGACTGCTTTGAAATATTTAGGCAAAAAATGCTCTGCCTCAGGCACTACCATACTTAGCAGGCTATTGGAACCTGAGTCTGAAACCAGTAAATGGAATGCCTTAAGAGGTCAATTGAGCCTTTTCTCAATGCTTAATTGGGTCAGTGGCTACCTCACAGTCAGTCATTTTAATTCATTCCTCTGGGTGAAAATACGTGCCTATTTCCCTTTCTATCAGTCACAGGGAGTTGATTTGCCATGGTAAGCAGCTGCCAGATAGGACAATGGAATTTGTCTCATTCCTGTGATGACTTTAGATACGAAATGCCTGGCTGCTTGGCTGAGGGAAAGGCACTGTAAGTTACAGGCACTAAGCCAAGTCTCCCCAGCACCTCTGTACCTTTGACAGCCACCCGCCTGGGCTGTGATCTGGCTGAATTAAATCACAGTTGCCAGTTATCAGGACTTTATCTGCATTGTTAGCATTCCTGATAACCTGCAGCCCCTATCCATTTAATAGTTATCTGATGAGGGCTGATATTAGGTGAAGAGGAATGTTCAAATCATGCTGGCTTTGGCAAGGGGCAGCTAAAACAGCAGAACTTCAGTTCAACAGGGGAACATTTGCTCACTAATACGAGATTTGTGTTAGTAGGATTGTGGGCTGGGAGGAAAAACGACCCCAGGGAAATATTCTGGCAAAGGGAACTTGAAAGCACGATGCTCCCTGAACTTTGGCCAAAAGATGAAAAGAAATAAAAAAGGGAGGCAAAGCACAGGTATGATAGGAATACACTTCTCCAAATTATTTTTGGCCATTTTTTCAGGCACACACTCTCTGTTCATAGTTTCATTGCTATACTCAGTGGAACAATTTATTTTCATTGAACTAATTTGAGCAAGAAATATTAAGAGGTTTTTAGAAGATGGCTTTCAAGGAGCAGTTTTCTTAAAGGACACATTCTAAAAGCATGTTTCTGAATTCACCATTGTCTTTCTCTCTAAAATCCCAGGCAGACAAGAGAGACTCTTTTTAAAAAAAAAATTGTATGAAAAGACACAAAGCACAAGCAGAGAATTTTGCAGTGAAACAAATGCAGTTATTGTAACTAAAGCTGAACATTCTTCAAAACAGCATACTGTGTGAGCATAGTGACTGAAAAGCATCCTTTTCTGCTTAGGGCTTGCAGCAGACTCGCAGGGGAGTAAGCAAGGCGAAAATAAACTCGAAAATGAAACGCAGAGGGATAATGAGAGTCTCAAGGGCAAGACGTGCAAACATCCTTTAGGAAGAGGTCAATTTCACAATGACTCAAAATATATTTTTATCACACTAAGATAAGCAAAGGTATTTTGCAGTTTATCTTTTTAGAGATCATATAACCATCAAAAGGCAATTTAAAAATGCACTTGCAATACATGATCATAATAATGAATGCCCATTTTTAATAAAGCCTAATATTTATGCTGGAAAACTGGATATTCACATACCAAAAAAAGAAATGAAGCTGCATTCTTATCTTACATCACTCACAAAAATTTACTCAAATGCAGTAAAGATTTAAAAGGAAGACCTGAAGCCATAAAACTCCTAGAAGAATATATAGGGTGAAATCTTAACATTGATCTTGGCAATGATTTTATGCCTGTGACATTCTAAGCTCAAGAGACAAAAGCAAAAATATGACTACATCAAACTAAGATGTTTCTCCACAGCAAAAGAAATGATCAACAAAATAAAAAGGCAACAAATGGAATGGGAAGCAATATTTGCAAACTACATATCTGATAAGGTGTTAATTTCCAAATTATATAAGAAACTCATGCAATTTGATTGCAAATAATCCCACAAAAACCCAAGTAATCCAATTAAAAGCAGGGAAAGGACCTGAAGAGACATTTTTCCAAAGAAGATATACAGATACCCATCAGGCACATGAAACAGTGTTCAACTTCACTAAGCATCAGGGAAATGCAAATCAAAACCATAATGAGATAACACCTCACACCTGGTAGAATGGCTAATATCAAAATGTCAAGAGACAAGTATTGGTGAGATGTGGAGAGAAAAGAACTTTAGTACACTTGGTGGAAATTTAGTTGGTATAGCTACAATGGGAAGCAGTATGAAGGTTCCTCAAAAAATTAAAAATAGTGTTGCTATGAATATAGGGGTGCATATATTCTTTCTGATTGGTGTTTTGGGTTTCTTAGGATATATTGGGAAAAGCCCAAGTGCCCATCAGCATATGAATGAATGAAAAGGCTGTGGTACATTTACACAATGGAATATTATGCAGTGGTAAAAAAGAAGTAACTCTTACCATTTGCAGCAACATGGATAGACCTGGGGAGTATTATGCTAAGCAAAATAACCCAGTAAGAGAAAAATAAGTATCACATGATTTCACTCATATGTGGAATCTAATAAACAAAATAAGTTGATCAACAAAATAGATCCAGAGACATAGAACCATGGAACAGACTGATGAATTTCAAGGGGTGGTAGCAGGGAGAGATTAACTGGGGAACTTATATACATATACTAGTATGCATAGCCCATGAGTACATATAATAGCGTGGTGAAGTCTTGGGAGGGGTGGATGCAGGGTGGAGGGGGTCAATGGGGGAAATAAACAAAGAGGCCACTGTAATACTTTCAACAGTAAAGATACATTTAAAAAAAGAAAAAATAAAGAGTAATTTTTAGTAAATGTAAAAAAAACCACAAGTGTCATATTTGGAGTCATCTAGATAGCAGGTCAAATCTGGTCCCTGCTTTTTGCTAACTGTATTATATTAAAATAATAAAAGTATAACATGCTAATTAGACCAGATGTCCTTCTGGACAAAGCCAGGGCTGGGAGGGAAGCCCGGGTCCCAGATGCCTGCTGGAGGGAAACCAGTGCCGGTAGCCAGGGGAGAGAAGGCCTACTTTTGCACGAATTTTGTGCATCAGGCCTCTAGTATTAAATAAATTGTGCAAATTAAAAAGAATTAAAAATAGAACTACTAAAATACCCAGCGATTCCACTTCTTGGTAGATGTCCTAAGGAAATGAAATCACTGTCTCAAAGAGATATCAGCATCCTTATGTTTATTACAGCATTGTGCACAATGGCCAATACATGGAAACAATGTAGGTATCCACAGGCAGATGAACAGATAAGGACAAAATGCCTTTCTCGGCTTAGTGTGATGAAACATATTTTGAGTCATTGTGAAATTGAGTTCTTATTGAGGAATGTTTACACGTCTTACCCCTGGGACTCTCCTTGTTTTCTGGGTTTAATTTTTGCCTTGCTTACTCCCCTGTGAATCTGCGGCAAGCCCTAAGCAGAAAAGCACACTTTTGAGCTTACAAACCCCCAATCCCAACAGAGACAGACAGACAGACACACACACAATGGGGTATTATTTAGTAACTAGAGGCCCGGTGCACAAAATTCATGCACTTGGAGGGAGGAGTCCCTCAGCCCGGCCTGCACCCTTCCACAGTCTGGGAGCCCTCGGGGGATGTCCAACCGAAGGCAGAGGCTCCCGCCACCACCACTGCACTTGCCAACAGTGAGCCTGGCTTCTGGCTGAGCAGCGCTCCCCCTGTGGGAGCACACTGAACACCAGGGGGCAGCTCCTGTATTGAGCATCTGCCCCCTTGTTGTCAGTGTGAGTCATAGCGACCGGTCACTCTGATGTTTGGTCAATTTGCATATTAGCCTTTTATTATATAGGATAAGAAAAGGAAATTCTGTCATTTGCAATATGAGTGAAGCTTGAGGGCATTCACTAAGTGAAATAAGTCAAACAGAGAAGACAAATATTGTATGATCTCACTTGTATGTGGACTCTAAAAAAAAAGGATGCATAGAAATTGAGAACATTTTGGTGGTTGCTATAGGCAGGGCTGAGGTATGGGGGAAATGGGTGAAGGTGATCAAAGAGTACAAATTCTAGTTATAAAGATCTATAAGTCATGGGATGTAATGTACAGCATGTTGTCTATTGTTAGCAATACTGTGTTGTTTATTCGAAAGTGGCTAAGAGGATAGACCTTAAAAATTCTCATCACAAGAATAGAAAAAGTAACTATGTGAGGTGTTGGATGTTAACTAATCTTACTGTGGTAATCATTTTGATATATCTCAAATTGTTACATTTTACACCTTAAACTTACACAATGTTATCTGTCAATTATATTTCAGTAAAGCTAAAAGAATAAGTAAGTGAAATAAAACTCTTAAAAAGGAAGGAAATCTAATATCTGCAACCAACAATTTGTGGTGGTGTTCTCCTGTGGTCCCGGGTAAAACTGGCACTTCCTAGCTCTGTGGCAAAGTTGCTTGGACTCCCTGTGCTTCCATTTTCTCTTTCCCATAATGGTGCCCACCTCACTGGGCTGCTGTGTGGATTCAAAGTGTTAAAACACATAAAATGATCAAAACAGTGTCTGCAGCATAATAAGATCTCTGTAAGCATGTGCTTGCTCCTTGCTGCCTAGGAATGCAAGGATCTTTTTTTTATAGATTTTTTTTATTCTTTATTGTTGAAAGTATTACATATCTCCCCTTTTTCCCCATTGACCCCCTCCAGGCTGCACCCCCTCTCCCCCCAGGACACCCCCCCCCCCCGCCCGCCCAGGCGTCAGCACTCTATTGTCTGTGTCCCTGGGTTATGCATATTGCACACTAGGTCTTTGGTTTATTACCTCCCACCCATCCACCCTCCCTCTGAGATTCTTCACTCTGTTCCATGCTTTGAGTCTCTGGATCCGGAGTGCAAGGATCTTTAGCTTGGCTCCCAAGTCTACCCCTTGTAGTGTTAGCCTCTGGCTACTCTGTGGCACTCAGAGCCTCCGCCACTCCTCAGAGCATTTCACATGTACAAAATATTTCACAGGATGGCAGGGGGAGGAGTGTACCACTCAGAACATGCTGTAGCTGGTGGCCTCCTTCCAAGCCCCCACCAGCTAAGTACATGGCTCTCCCCCAGTTCAGAAAAACCAGCACCTTTTTCCATGGGAAGGCCAGTCTGTATCCTCATTGCCAGCACCAGCCTCTCTCTTTAGTAACTCATCTCCCCAAAAAAGTCTGAGAGGGAGCTTGTCTTCAGGAAACCTTGCATCTCCACATTGATTAAAAATTGGAGAGTCCAGACATAGATAAAGCTTTTTGGAGTAGAAGGAAAAATACTTCTATTTCTTTTGAGTCTTTTGGGGAAGCGAGGGAAAAATATACATAAACTAGAGGCCTGGTGCAAAAACTTCATGCATGGGGTCGGGGGGGCAGCGGTCCCGTCAGCCCAGCCTGCACCCTCTCCAATCTGGGACATCCCTCTCACAATCTGGGACTGCTGGCTCCTAACTGGCCCCCCTGCCTGCCTGGTCGCCCCCAGCTGCTGGCCTGGTCGACCCCAACTGGCCCCCCCCGCCAACTTGGTCATACCCAAGTGCTGCCCCCCCACCACTGGCCTGGTAACCCCTTACTGCCCTCCCCCCCCCCCCCCCGCCAGCCTGGTTGCCCCACTCAGCCTTCTGTTCAGTCATTTGGTCATCCCTCACTAACCCCCCTGCTGGCCTGGTCACCCCACGCAGCCTGCTATTCGGTCATCGTCTGGTTGTTTCAGTCATGATGGCCCCTGGCTTTTTATATATTAGGATGTGAGAATAATCTGGCTTGCTAATTTTGTATATATTATCTGTCTCCCCAACAGATAGTCAGTTCCCTAAAGGTAGTAAGTTTTTTCTTTTTAATTTCAGGTTTATTAAATGAATGAATAAAAGTGAGCAGGGGTTTTACTTGGTAGCTGTGAAAATTTATTTATTTTCACTCCCTCACCCTTTCACTTGGAACATAAAAATGGGCAATGGTGTGCTGATAAATATTTAATGGCCTGTTCTCTAAGAGGTGAGAGAAGCCCAAATGGGCTCTTGTAAGCAGGAACCATCTGGCTCCAGCTCACCCACTGAAAATAAATATTAGATTAAATTTGTATCATTTAAAAAGAAAACCTAGCATTGTTTAACATGGATCGACACTAGAATACAAATCCAAAAGCCACTCTTCTTTCTAGATGTATAAATACATGTATAAACAAATAAATAGATAGATGTGCAGAAATTAGTTAATATAAACACTATCCATAAAAAGACCTGCTTGTAAGGTTGGACATTGGCTAGCACCTTACTTGGATTTGGGAAAGGTTCTCTGAAAGGAATTTTAGAGATAGGACAGGCAGTTTCAGGGAGTAAAGGGGGAGTCCATGGGAGAGAAATGCATAAGTGGGGGGTTGGAAATGCCAAAATGCTTATCTTATTTTTAAAGAGGATAGAGAAAAGTCACAAGATAGCTAGAAGAGGGAAACATATTTTCACAGAGGATAGAGAAATGTTGCAAGATAAGGGGGAGATGAAGACAGGGAACCACATGGGCTTTGGACTTTGAAACTGATACTATGTAGCAGAGTGACCAATGAAGAAAGGATGGGGGTCCTATATTAAGGAAGCGTCCAATCAGAAAGGGTCGTGTTTGACAAAGAGCTACAGCCTGTATAAACCCGGAGTCAAAGAGACTCAGAAGATTTTTTAGATTTATTTTTTTCCCCCCATTTTAGAGAGAGAGAGTGAGCAGGTTTTTCCATTTGGGGACCCCTCCCCAGGCAGTCCTCCTTTGGTGACCCATCCCTGAGGAAAGTTTGTATACGTTGGCAATAAATTTCTACATTTCTACTAAAGAAGTCTTTTAAAGTTCGTGAGTTTATTCTTCAAACTTTGTGGGGCAAGAACCCACAAGGGGGATATTCTGCTCACCCCAAACCCCACGTATCAGTTCCTACCATTGCCAGAACTGATAAGAATGGCTCCCTGCGCATAAACCATTTATACAATCAGTGTGGTTTATGCTGAACACCTGTTTTTATTGTGGGACTCTGAAATTTTCTTACTGGCTAGACAAAGGGTGCTTATGTGACTAGTACCAGTCAAAACTCTGGGTTCTCTGATGAACTTCCCTGTAGACAACATCTCACACTCTGTCACACTCGTTGCTGGATGAATTGAGAACGTCTCTGTAACTCCACAGGAGAGGATCCTTGGAAGCTTGTGTGTGGTTTCCTGCAAACTTTGCCCCATGTGTCTTTTCCCTTTGCCAATTTTACTTTGAGTCCTTTCACTATAATAAATCCTATCCCTAAATATGATTTTAAGCTGAGTCCTTTGAATCCTCTTAGTGAATTTTAGAAACTTAGTGTGGACCTAGGAACCACCAACCTGGTAGGAAAATAAATAGGTAAATGCCAGGCACAACTGAGGCCACTGTTGTTTCAGAGTGTTCAAACAAATCTGCCAGGAACCTGTTCTCTTCTGCTCTGTATTGTCGTAGCACATTGCAGATGCATTGGTCATGGCACTTTATACATTATAGTAGAAGTCCAGGTCCCTTCAGTAACTCCCACTTTCACCTCCACTCCAAGGCAGCCGGCTCCCTGGGAGAAGAGCCATTGTTGGTCTAGCCATCCAGGTGGTAGGAAGTATAATGTCTAGCACTTAAGCTTTGGAGTCTCTAAGTAAATTGTATTGCATGGGGTTGGAAAAATTTGGGGTCAGGATAGGTGTTGGCTATGGGGTGAGGAATAAAAGACTATTTAGATGGAGGGCCAATTTTAAAGCTTCATTGATATGAGACAGAAACAGGTATCTCTGACCCACTCCAGCCTCTTCTTCACACTGTTCAGTGACTAGATTATGAGACATCCATGAATGTTCTCTTCGTTGTGTCCCCGATGTCCACTGTACTATGAATCCCTGAGGAACTTCCAATGTGCTCTCTCCCTCTTACCATCCCAGGTGCCTGGCCAACTGTCCTGATTCCCATCTCACACAGGGCAGTTGAGTGATTAATTACTATTAGATTATTAGGTTCGGGCGGTGGTCAGCAAACTGCAGCTCGCGAGCCACATGCGGCTCTTTGGCCCCTTGAGTGTGGCTCTTCTACAAAATACCATGGCCTGGGCGAGTCTATTTTGAAGAAGTGGCATTAGAAGAAGTTTAAGTTTAAAAATTTTGGCTCTCAAAATAAATGTCAATCATTGTACTGTTGATATTTGGCTCTGTTGACTAATGAGTTTGCCTACCACTGGGTTAGGGATTAGAATATAGAGGTTGAGGCAGATGCATATTAATTAAAAGGCACTGGAGAGTAAGACTTTACTAATTAGAGGTTACTAGGAGATGACTTCAGAGGATCAGCAAGGAAGACACAGTGATCTTACTCCTATGAAACTCCATAATTTATCTTTGTGTTGATTATTCTGTTCCCATGTCTCATGAAAACTAGTGTCAACTTTACCCAGTATCATAGCATTTAAAAGCATGTCTTCCATCTTCACTGAGTCAGTCATGCTTATATCATTTTACTAGTAGACTGAAAGCATGCAAACCAAAACAGGACAGAATATTGGAACAATTTGGAATTATGTCTGACATTTTTTCTTCATAGCTCATGCACAAAATGCTGAAAGCATACTCATTTCTGGTAAGAATAGTTAACAGCAAGGAATAGAAAGATGAAGTATACAGAAAGATGATTAATATAAAATGGTATAAAGTAACGGTTACTCACTGCATTTTTTATTTCCCAGTGATGAACAATCACTTCTATTTCTCTTGCTCTGGAGGGAATATAATATAAGCACAAATGAATTTAGTGGCAGGATGTTTTATGACCTTTAATTATTTGGCTCAACTTCACAAGAGTGTCTGAAAATATTGCCAAGAAATTTCTGCTTGGACTAATCAGCAAAGAAATTACTACTTATAGAGAAGGATAGCTGTGCATTTTCTTTATTGGGTTCATCACTTGAGCATAAACATAATACTGTATATCAATCTCTTAACATGTTAATGAAACATGTTGTCTATCAGATTAAAGTGTGAACAGGCACTATCTCTCAGTTATGTGGAATATTGACCATATGTAAGACCCTATGCAAAAAAGAAATGGCTATACAGTGGTTGACAAAACAGAGTTGGCCTTTGCCCTTGTGTACCATACAGTCTTGTGGGAGATAGAACGTCTACAAGAAAATAATCAAATGAATATTTTATTACAAATAATGACGTGCTATCAAAGTAGAGGGTGCTTGAAGAGAGAACTTATATTAGATGGTGAAAAAAGGTCTCTCTTATCAAGGTTAAGATTGAGTTAGCTGGGAACAGCATGTTTATTTGTGGGGGTGGTTAGGCAGAGTAAACAGCATGAATATAGGTCTTAGGTAAGAAAGATCTTGCAGATATGAGGAAGTGAAAGAAAGTGAACATGGTTGGAACATAGTGAAGGGGAGGAGAGTGGTGTATGATATCCTCTACAGTGAATAGCAGTCCCCTGAGCACCCTGGGGCTCAATACATTTTCAATGAATATGAATAAAGTATCTATAAAATTGTTTTTCAAGTGATTAACTTGGGCTCTAAATTATGATCTCACCTCAAATAACCATTCTAAAATCTCTACTGAGAATGAAAACTAGTGGAATGGAGGGCATACAGTGTCCCAGGATAGCCATAGACAACTGTGGAGATTGTGAATTTTATGCAGTGTAAATAAAATAATACCAGTGAATTGGGCTGTTGGATTAGTTTAGTTCAATGAGTGTAACTGGAACAGATGGCTTGGTGATAATTGATGGGAGGGGTTCGCATGGCTTAGACAAGAACTGCAAAGATCTAAGCACTCTATTTGCCATGTTCTTACCCAATGACTGTGTCCCTCAGGTTCAACCCAAAGCAAATGGGGCAGATAGAATGGAAAAAAAAAACTATTTTGAATTCTGTTCATGCTAGTGTGGACATAAATCATTGACATTTTCCTGTCATGTAAACATCCTGAACTCAGATTGTATTTCAGCTCTAGACCAACTGAAGGATGACTAGACCATGAAGAAAACAAGTAGCACAGAGTAGTTTTCCACAACTCAGTTTCAGATGAAATTTATATTGAGGTAAAGGAAAATAATCAAGCCAAGTTCTAAACTTATTTCAACTCTCAGAGATTGGAGGTACTCCAGTCAAGTATGTACATTAGCAAAAATATTCCTTAACAGAATCTCCTGCCTTCTCGGGCCCTACTCTGTCATCGTGGGTCTCACTTGAATGAGTTAAATCAATGTAAGTTAGAAACATATGGATTAAATCTCTCAAAATCACCACATGTGATTGAGGTTTTGACAAACTAAAAGACCGTGGAAAGGTATTTGGAAATGTTTTCAGAATCCAAGAACCACCGGGTTGGCCAATCTTAAAAATGAACTCAAACCACCCTAGCCACTTTGGCTCAGTGGATGGTGCATTGGCCTGTGGACTGAAGGGTCCCGGATTCAATTCTGATTCTAGTCAAGGGCACATGCCTGGGTTGCGGGCTTGATCCCCACTGGGGGATGTGCAGGAAGCAGCTGATCTCATCAAATTCTTCTGTATTATAAACAGTAATGACAGGAATTACTTTGTTAAACATAAAATATGAGGAATAGTGTTCACAGGGTCAGAGTTCATTTTTTTAAAATATTTTTATTGAGTTCAAAGAGGAAAGAAGAGGGAGAGAGAGATAGAAACAATAATGAGAGAGAGAGTCATTTGTCATCTACCTTGAAGAAGAGCAACACATAAGGTGGGAGTTTCACCAAGCATATCAAGAATCCTCATAGGATTCTGACGTCCACACATGGCAGATGGCCTTTACAATTTAGATTGTGTAGTATCTCCACAATTATCAATGACATTTCATAATCTTGTTTTGATATGCTACTAATGATATACTTATCACATATATGCTTCTCATTCTTCTTAATGACTAATTTATAATTAATTACATTAAAGACTAATTTACTCAACATTTAGCAAACATTTTTTTACCTGAAACACAAGTGATAACCAGAAAATAAGTGCCCCTAAAATGAGGATAGGATGAAATTGAGCATGCATGAAACATTATGCTCTCCCCCCCCCCCCCCCCCCCACTTTTAGAAAAGTTGCAAGAATAGTTAAATACCTATATACCTTTGGCTTAGATTCATTAATCTCTCTGGAAGAGTTCCTCAATTTGGATTTATAAGGTGTTTCCTCATGACTAGATTCAAATTAAACACATTTGATAGAAATGCTATATAGGTGATAATATAATCCCAGTGATTTCTAAAATAAGACACTTAATATCAGTTTGTCATTTTACTAATAGTATTAAGTTGAATCATTTAGTTAAGTTGGTGGGCTCCAGATTACTTCTTTTTTTTAAATACATTCTTTATTGATTTTTACAGAGAGGAAGGGAGAGGGATAGAGAGTTAGAAACATCGATGAGAAAGAAACATCGATCAGCTGCCTTCTGCATGGCCCCTAACAGGGATTGAGCTTGCAACCAAGGTACATGCCCTTGTCTGAAATTGAACCTGGGACCCTTCAGTCCACAGGCTCTATCCACTGAGCCAAACCAGTTAGGGCCAGATTTCTTCTTTATAAAGTTATTTTTCTATGTAATTCTAAAGTGACTCTGAGACTAAATATTCTGCCTCCTGACTATCTTTATTTCCTTTTTATTTTCAATCCTTACCCAAGGATATGTCTTTGTTGATTTTAGAGACACAGGAAGGAAGGGGACGCGGGCGGGGTGGGGGGAGAAGAGAGAAAGAGAGAGAGAGAAAGAGAGAGAGAGAAAGAGAGAGAGAGAGATCAATGTGAAAGAGAAACATCAATAGGTTGTCTCCCATACTTGCCCTGACTGGGGATGAAACCTGAAACTGAGGTATGTGCCCTGACTGGAAATCAAACCCACAATCTTTGATGTATGGATGATGCTCCAGCCAGCTGAACAACCCAGCCAGGGACCTGCTGACTACCTTTTAACCAAAGGCTTTAGCATTTATTTATGATTCTTTGCTGAATCAATTATAACTACAGTGATTGTAAAATATTTTTACCTTCTGTCATATCTTCTACATGATAAACTGGAATTCCCTGCTAAAGGAGGATTTTCCCTTTCTGTTCCTTACATTTATTCATTCATGTGTTTTTATTTATAAGTATAGACTCACTAATTAATTTTCTTATTTGATTTGTTATATTACTGACAGTTTTCATTTTGATGCTCAAAATTATCTAAGTGTGGCCCCTTCAAGCTGGCTCCTGTGTAATTTTGGCAGGACCACGGCAGATTTTGAGCATTCCCTTAATTTTTGGCACAGCAAGAAGGTTCATGAACTCCTAAAACTTTTCCTGCCCCGAGGCTGGTATCAGCATTTCTCCGAGAATCCCCGTTTATTTCGGAGAAAACAGAAATGATGTTTACATGTCAGCATATAATGCTCATAGGCTTATTGCTATAGGATATTATTGCCTCTAGTTCCATAGAGCTGAAAATGCTGGGAATTTCTTACATCTATATCTGTCTACCTTGATACCTCTAATTAAATCAAACACCAGGATTTTTCCTTCTTATTCTCATCTCTCCCTTTTTCTCTGCTTCAGTGTAGGCAGAATAATTTAGTTTCTCCACAAAGGCATGTCAGACCCCAGGATTAGGTGGAGGAATTATACCTCTGACACCACTGCCTTTGCTGCATCATCCCTGGCTGGGTCATCTCAGGCTTGTGTCCTCAAAGCCAGTCTTGACCCTTCCTGTCATCATTCTCCAGATCTTCTTGATTTAGTCATTCAAGCCAAAATCTTGAGTCTTTTCCTGATCCTAGCCCTTATTTACTCTTGGACGGACTATGTTAATAGAAATCCCATCTTATATTCTTGTCCATAATTGCCTTCCTCATTCTATAATTGCCATGTAATTCTACAGGCAAGTTGATTTTATTTCAATTCAGAAATAATCACTTATGTTTCTAAAAGACTTAAGTTTACACCAAGCCTAGTATTCAAAGTTGTTGTTCTAGTCTATTTCCACCCCATCTCCTCCTACATCCTGTTTCAGCTAATCTTAATGTCTTGCTTCTTATGCACACTTGTTATTTTCTTTGAGTTTATCTTCTTCTGTCTGGGTTGCCACAATTTAATTCTTAAAAGTATAATTTCCATTGTATTACCCCACTGCTCAGAAACCTTTCTTGACTTCTTATAGCTTAAGGAATCCAAACGCTCTATGCCGGCATTCAGAGCACTCCAGCATAACTATTTAGCCCTCCATCCTATAATGCTCCTATGTTTCCTATGCTGCCTGAATGCTTCCACCTCTTATCCTTTACATATTTCTTCTCATGGCATGCCTTTGCCTGGAATGCTCTTTTACCACATTTACCTGTTGAAGTTTTATTCACGCCAAAGGTTCACTTCAAATGCCACTGTTTTCTTCTTACTCCAACAAAGACTTTACTAAAACCCAACTTGTAATTCATTGTGAACTTTATTGAATGTTCTTAGCATTCCCTCTGCATCAAATTCTTACGGCACCATTTTATATCATTTAGAATTACTTTTGCCAAACTATAACAGTGGCTTAAATTTTTGAAATTTTTGTTTGGTTTTGTTAAAATAGAGTGGGCACCGCAGGGCTAGGTATGGCAGCTTAACTCCTCAGAGACCTCAGGAACACAGGCTTCTCTTGTGCATGCTTCCTATTGTAATTGTATAGAATGGCACCAAGAGCTTCAGTCATTATGCATGCATGCTAGCAACAGGATGGAGGAAGATACAACATAAGGGGGAAAGGAAACATTCTAAATGAATTTTTGAATAAACTTTGTAGCAGTATAGTATACATACTAAAAAATACACACATTCTAAGTTTACAGTTAAATTATTTTTGACAAACACTGACCAGTAACATAATCAAGATCTAGAAATTTTCTAGCTATTTTGCAGTCAATCATCCAACCCCCTTGGCTTATATTAACAGACTAAATAAGAAAAAAACACACCATAAGATCAACTACATATATATTTAAAATAATTTGATAAAATTCAACACCCTTCTCAATAGAATTGTTATCAGATTAGGAAGAAACTTCTTCAATATGATAAAGCGCATCTGTGAAAAAGTTAAGTGGCCTTTATTTGCAGACACTATGGTCATTTACATAGAAAATTCTTTGGAATTTATAAAAAAGCTTTTAAGAATAATAAGTGAGTTTAAGAAGTTAAGATGAAGATTAAGATACAGAAATAAACTCTATTTCTCTGCACCATTAGCAAATAATCAGAAATTAAAATTAAATTTGTAATTTTTTTCCATTATTTACTCAGAAAAAAATCTATGCACCTTCCTTTTCATTCCTTTTGAGAGATAAATCTCACATATGTTAGATGGTTGATGTTTTCCCACAGGTCACTGCATTTCTTCAATTTTTCTTTTACTTTTTTCTCTCTATATTTCAATTTAGATAGTTTCTATTGCTATGTCTTCATGTTCATCTTTTCTTCTGCAGTATTAATCTGCTATTAATTCTATTAAGTAAATTTTTATTTCAGATACTGTATATATATGTTTTATTATTATTTATTTATCTATATTATGACCATGTTCTTTGGGAGCTATTAATCACATTTATAATATTTGAGTGAAAATCATTCTCATTTAATTTCATCACCAATATCATCTCTAGTTCTGCTTCTGTTTTCTCCTATTTCATGATAATAGTTTGCTGTTTCTTTCTTGTCTAGCACATTTTTGTTGAATATCCTATTATGCATATTACAAAATTAGGTGTTTACTATCTTTTCTTTCTTTAAAGAGTGTTGAAGTAGTCTTTTTAGGCAACTAAATTACTTGCAAAATTTATTTTAAAGCTTGTTTTGAATCTTTTTTAGGGTTGGTCTAGAAGAGCCTTTACTCAAGGACTAATTTAGCCATCCTCACAAGCCATGACCCTTCTAGGTTTTTTATTGAATCCCCTAAGGATTTAATGAGGTTTCTCTTTCTAGGTGGAAGGAGTTTGAATGTCTCTCAACCTTGTTCAAGCTCTAGGAGTTGTTCAGCATAGTTATTCAATAGGTATTTCCCCCCAGCAGTTGCTTTTTGTGGCGTTTCACTGACTACATGCATAGTTAAAGGGACCTTTATGCATGTTTCTCTGCATAGACTGCTCCTCTCTAATACCCTGTCCTACAAATTCTGGCTGCCTCAGCCTTTCCCGAATCCAAAACTTGTCTTTTCATATCAGCAAGCTCCTATGTGCTTTGCTTGGGATCTTACCTCCCAGGCCTTATTTTACAGACAGAAAGCAAGGCCAATAGGCTCCCCTCTGTTTCCCTCTTCTCAGTGATCACAGTCCTGCTCTGCCTATCATCTCAATGTCTGTAAGAGTGTTTAATATATTTTATCTGGTTTTCTAGTTCTTTGTGGTAAGTAGACTGCTTTTGTACCATTCGAAAGCAAAAAATCAACTAAAGATGAATTTCTAAGGAAGAGTTATAGGCCCTCTTTTTACTACTTATTGGCCAGAACGAAGGCTATCTTTACCTACAAAGGAAGCTGGAAATGCAGTTGTTGTTTTTCCGAGTGGTCATATGCTCAGTGAAAACACTAGAGAAAAGAGTTTTATGAGAGTGAGAATTATCTAGCGTAACTGTATACTTACCAGTAGAGTAGCTCCCTAAATGGAGGGTCAGAGCCTTCCTCATTTCAGTAGCCTATGAAGAGCCTGGTGCTCATGAAGGGCTCAGGAAAAACACAATGGAAAAAAATGGGCCTGAACACTGAACTCATAATTATCCAGGCCTCTTGAGAGAAAATTAGACATGAGGAAAGAAGTCAATGTGTGCTGGGAGGGGAGAGCCTTGGAGAAAAAGTTGGAAATTACCCTGGAGCTCTAAATGCATCAACCCATAGATTATTAAAAACCTCCGTTGAGGGATTGGAGACTCACAAAGCCTTGTTACTCCCCTCATCTCAAATGTCCCTTCCTGGTCACACTTGTCACTTCTTTCAAAGCACAGATCATAAGCAAGCTACTAGATGAAGCCTTTTCTGATCACCCAGCCTGTGACTAATAGCTCTTTTATAGCATGATTTATGTTGTTCTTAAAGCATATGACGACGTGTAGTTTATTTCTACCCTCAGAAGGTAAAATCTATGTGAAGTGACAAAATAAATAAAATATCTTTTATTTCTTTACTTTCCTCACAGCACCTTCCATGGTGAACACAAAACATCCTATATAGTATAAGGGTAATATGAAAATCGACCTAATGGTGGGAAGACCAGTCACTATGACACACACTGACCACCAGGGGGCAGACACTCGATGCATGAGCTGCCCCCTGGTGGTCAGTGTGCTCCCACAGGGGGAGCACCGCTCAGCCAGACGCTGATCTCTGTGGCAGTGCTAAGGATGTTCAGGGAGCGGGCCTAAGCCACCAGTTGGACATCTCCCAAGGGCTCCCGGACAGCGAGAGGGCGTAGGCCCGGTTGAAGGACCCTCCTCCCTTTCCCCACCCCCGAGGGCATGAATCTTAAGGACTGGCTCTCTAGTGTTACATAAGAACATTGTTCCTTGATCTGGTGTCCAACACTTAGTTTGAAGTTGTTTGAGGGTTAATTGAGACTTTAAAAGAGAACAAGCACGGTGACACCACTGGTCTTCTCACCCCTGGGGCGATGGGAGCGCTTTCTCAGGGATGCAGTTCTTGACTACCAAAATAGCAAACACACAATATCAATACAACCTTTTCTTTTTTTATCTTTTCCTTAACCTAGCACCATAAAACACAATATATTGTAAATATTTATTATATTTGTTATCTATCTCTCTGTCCATCCAAATAAAAACTGGGACATGTGTGTTCTCATTTTGTCACTGCTATATCCCTAGTGCATAAACATTTGCCCTATTTGTATAATTCAAAGAATCCATATATTGAGTTGGTAGAAGAACTTTTAATAGTTAAAGTAAAAATGACCAAATCCCAGAAAAATTTATGAATTAAGACAATATTGGATTTGTAATTAAAAATTAAAGCAAGAAAAAGAAAAATGCATGTTTCAAATTTTATTTACTTGTCAATCCAGGGATGGACCTGCCTTTTATATATAAAGTAAATTTCTGGTTGCCACAAGTCCTATAAAAACAATATTTTTAACGACTGGTTCCTGTCCCTGTTTTTTCCTGCCTTATGATTTGAAAAAAAAATGGGTGTTTTATTTTCTTCTCCTTTTCACATTTAGTCTGGAATCCATTCTCCATTCCTTGGCCTCCATTTCAGCACCAAGGGGCTCATTATTGCAAAGTTAAAAAGCCATAAGCAAGGGGAGTTTATAAAGCAAACGGCAACAGAGGCACAGCTATCATCTTACCATTATAACCACTATGAATTGCTGGGTGGCACCAGGAAGCTCACTGGTACCTTGGCATATGGCAGTTGGAACCTGGTAATTTGGATAGATTAAAAGTTGGTATGGAATTGCCATTAAGCTTTCATCCAGTTCTGGAGTCTGTGTGTGTGTGTGTGTGTGTGTGTGTGTGTGTGTGTGCGCGCGCGCGCGCGCAGGAAAGGGGAAGGGAGTAAGGAAAGAGGAGAGAAGACAAAGGGGAGAAACATGTTAAATCAACCCTAGGTTCTGCTAACTTTATGTTTTGATTATAAATGACCTAGAGGCATCTCAGCTCAATCTATGGTCTTTCTTTTTCCATGGAACTAAGTGCTTTGTTGGCTTTGTTGGGAGCTCTCATTTGCTGGTGTCCACCAACCTGGTTGATTGATTGGTTTTGTCCACTCTACCTCTTTATCAAAGGAGTATTCCAGCGGAAAGGGTAGGATTCAAATTCCACGATGCATACAGCTTTCAAGCAACACATAAAAAACAACATGTAAGGGAGAATTGGAAGTTGGCATCAGGAGGAGAGATGTGTAGAAAAGGTGGTAGACCTTTCCTTTATTGTGAATTTGGGTAAGACATAGGCCCCATATGTTTTTAGTTTTAAAGCAGAATCTTAGATGTGACAAACTTCCTGAGAGCATGTAGCTATCTAGGGTAAAAGGTCAGCTGATTTAGCTACATTGAACTGTTCTGTGGAGAATGGTTGACAGTGTAAAAAAAACAAAAACAAAAACAAAAATATGGTGCCCAACTTTCTCCCAACACAGTTCTCAACTAGAGGGTCAGATTTGGTATTTGACCTTGTAGCAATGACAACTGAACTAATTTACCCATCTAAATTTTGTCTATGAATGCAAAAGCTACAATGTATGGAGCCCAGTGAGCTGAAAATGACAGGATAGGTCTTTGTGCCCCCTCCCTCATGTCCCTGGGATAGAAAAGGGGCACTTTCCCCTTGGTTCCTTCTAACCTTGCTGTGAAAACCTCTGATGTCTTTTCCTCGCATTTTCCCTGTTCTTCTGTGTCTATCACCGTATTAATCCATGTCAGTTCAATGGCTCCCTCATGCTTGCAATAACACTCAGCCACTTTTCTCAATTATTTCTCTTATATTCGAAAAGAAGAAAAAGCTCAACTTAATCTGGGCTTTGGCAACAAAAACATTTTAGCACTGCAAATAAGTTATCTCAATGAGTTGGGAGATATTTCATATTCTAGCTCAATGCGAAGGATTGTACCAGATAGGGTTGAAATATGCTTTGGTCAGGGAGGTTAGGAAATTAACCCAAAGAACAAGGTGGCAGGCAGAAGGGATTGTGGTAAATGCACAAGGTTGTGGCTCTGTGTGACACCTGCTATGCTATAATATCAACATGGGGCTTCTGGATAAAGGAAGTCCTTCTACGGCTCTGTCCTCTGGGCTTATTTTCCTAACCTCGATGAATTCTAATAATGAAGTTATCAGACTTGTATTCTAAACTACAAAGGGGTATGCCATTTGCACATATAAACCTGAGTCTCAATATCTCTCCACACTGGTGAAATAGAAATAACTACCCTTTCTTTTCTTCTCTGCCTCTGCCTCTCATCTTCTTCCTGTTAGGGATATTCCTCCCACAACCTTCTCTGTTCACTTCATGGCTTGCTGGAGAATCAGGAGCGGACAGTGATGATGAATATAGCAATGGCTTCCATTTACCGTGTTCACTTCATGTGCTAGATACAAATATTTCCACTTCAATCATCAAACAAACTTAGGTTGAGGACATTGCTATCTCAAATGTTGCATAAGGAAACTGAGAATGAGAAAACTGAAGAAACTACCAAGGAAATGAAGCAGGCAGTGGTGGACATCCCTAAAGGCCATACCTTCACTAAGCTACATTATGTCTTTTAATTTGTAAAGCATGATACAGATATATGGTATTGGTTACAGTTATTAAACCCTTTTGCAACCTTAATCCTACAATTGTAAATTCTTCTTGATGCCCTAAGAAACACCTGAGCCAGGATGTTGAGCAAAAGGCACCTGACAGGTTAGGTGAGGAATATCTTACATGACAGAGCATGGGGATGACCTTGACAGGCATCTACAAATTTCTCCTCTTGGCTCCTCTGACTTCCAAATTCACAGTGGGATTTAAAGGGAAAAGGTGGTGTTGAATAATAGTTGTCAATCTACTCTCAACATTTTCTGGTATCTCCATTTCTCTGATGACAAGAAATATGGCTCAAATAATAATACATAAAGTATATATACAGGACTTTAGATTTTACAAAGGTCTTTCATATAAATATCTATATTTAAACTTCATTCAATTTGAAAGTTACAAGTTATTATACCAAATTTATAAATGAGAAACGTAATCTGTTCAAGGGGTAACAAACTATATCCCCCAAATCTCCTATAATTAGGATGGCTTATATGTCCCAGTTTGTCTAGTTATATCAGCATAATTCATTCTCAAATGTATTCTAGGGTTTTTTTTTTTCTTTAGTAAGGTACTAGAGGCCCGGTGCATGAAATTTGTGCATGGGGGGAGGGGGTGTCCCTCAGCCCAACCTGCACCCTCTCCAATCTGAGATCCCTTGAGGGATGTCCGACTGCCCATTCAGACCTGATCCCAGTGGAATCAGGTCTAAACGGGCAGTCGGACATCCCTCTCACAATCCAGGACTGCTGGCTCCCAACTGCTTGCCTGCCTGCCTTCCTGATTGCCCCTAACCACTTCTGCCTGCCAGCCTGATCACCCCCTAACCACTCCCCTGCCAGCCTGATTAATGCCTAACTGCTCCCCTGCCAGCCTGTTTGCCCCTAACTGCCCTTCCCTGCAGGCCTGGTCATCCCTAACTGCCCTCCCCTGCAGGCCTGGTCCCCCCAACTGCTCTCCCTTGCAGACCTGGTCACCCCCAACTGCCCTCCCATGCTGGCCATCTTGCGGTGGCCATTTGTGTCCACATGGGGGCAGCCATCTTGTGTGTTGGAGTGACAGTCAATTTGCATATTACTCTTTTATTAGATAGGATAGAGGCCTGGTGCACAGGAGGGGGCCAGCTGGTTTGCCCTGAAGGGTGTCCCGGATCAGGGTGGGGGTTCCCTTGGGTTGTGGGGTGGCCTGGACCAGGGGCCTGTGGTGGTTTGCAGGCCAGCCACGCCCCCCAGCAACTCAAGTGGAGGCCCTGATATCTGGGATTTATTTATCTTCTATAATTGAAACTTTTTAGCCTTGAGTAGAGCCAAGCCTCCTGCTTGCTCCATGGCTGCAGCCATTTTTATTGGGATTTATCTATCTTCTATAATTGAAACTTTGTAGCCTTGCGTGGAGGCCTAGGCCAGCCAGGGTGTACGGAAAGCTTGGCTTCCTCCATTGCCAGGTAAACCCAAGCCTCTTGTTTGATCCGTGGCCACAGCCATCTTGGTTGGGTTAATTTTCATACTTGCTCCTGATTGGCTGGTGGGTGTGGCTTGTGGGTGTAGCAGAGTGATGGTTAATCTGCATATTACTCTTTTATTAGATAGGATTACATATGTGTCCTTATCTCCCCACTGTCCCCCTGGCCCCCAGCTCGTGCCCTCACCCCCTTAGTGTCTGTGTCCATTGATTATGCTTATATGCATGCATACAAGTCCTTTGGTTGATCTCTCTGCCTTCTCCCAACCCTCTTCTGCCTTCCTTCTGGGGTTTGATGGTCTGATCAATGCTTCTCTGTCTCTGAATCTGTTTCTGTTAATCAGTTTATGTTGTTCATTATATTCCATAAATAAGTGAGATCATGTGATATTTATCTTTCCTTGAATGACTTATTTTGTTTAGCATAATGCTCTCCATGTCCATCCATGCTGTTGCAAATGGTAGGAGTTCCTTCATTTTTACAACAGCCTAGTATTCCATTGTGTAGATATACCACCGTTTTTTAATCCACTCATCTGCTGATGGGCACTTAGGTTGTTTCCAAATCTTAGCTATTATATATTGTGCTGCTATGAACATAGGAGTGCATATATCCTTTCTGACTGGTGTTTCTAGTTTCTTGGGATATATTCCTAGAAGTGGGATTCCTGGATCAAATGGAAGTTCCATTTTTAATTTTTTGAGGAAATGCCATACTGTTCTCCATAGTGGCTGCACCAATCTGCATTCCCACCAGCAGTGCACGAGGGTTCCTTTTTCTCTACATCCTCGCCACCACTTGTCATTTGTTGATTTGTTGATGATAGCTATTCTGACAGGTGTGAAATGGTATCTCATTGTTGTTTTGATTTGCATCACTCAAATGATTAGTGACTTTGAGCATGTTTTCATATGTCTCTTGGCCTTCTGTATGTCCTCTTTCGAAAAGTGTCTATTTAGGTCCTTCGGCCATTTTTTTATTGGGTTGTTTATCTTCCTTTTGTTAAGTTGTATGAGTTCCCTATAAATTTTGGAGAGTAAACCCTATTGGTGATAACATTGGCAAATATGTTCTCCCATGCAGTGGGCTTTCTTGTTTTGCTGATGGTTTCTTTTGCTGTGCAGAAGCTTTTTATTTTGTATTCTAGTGTTAGGGATAAATTATACAATAAGCCTAATCAAAAGCATTGAAATAAATGCAGAATTTCACTTGCAACTTGCAAATTTTGATCACATGGTAAGTTACATCTTGGGCCATCAGGGACACAACTGAGCCATTCTTGCATAAAGGTGATTCCTTAAGTGAGGCAGATGTTTCAGGCATCAGTAATTTTATTTTTAACTCTCTCCACGTGTACGTGAAAGCCCCTCTCCAGGTCAGCCACTCAATGTTTCCCAGCCTGGCAGCACATTAGATCCACCTGGTGAGTCTTTTAAACTCAGTGTTGCGTAATTAAGACAGAACCAATGGAGTCTGGGAAATGGCATTTTTAAAAGACAGAGCTTTTGACAGTGCAGCTAGAAATAATGATTGGCAACATGTGAACAGCCACAGCTTGATAAGGATGAAGTATATTAGCCCATAGGGAAGGCACTGCAGAGGAACAATGATAGCGGGGGAGGGGGAGGTCTGCCAACGAGCGAAAAGAAAGAACTTGGTGGCTGCCTTTTCTATCTTATGAAATCCATCTGTGTTTATCTCCGCTTACAGGAAGGTAGGATTTTTCAGGAGGAACTGTATATACAAATAAAACTTGTATGTGTTAGCCTCATGTCTCCTAAGGGATAAAACCTCTTTATTATTTTACTTACTTCAGAATGTGCTCACTAAGAAAGGAGAGAAGTATCCCATTGTGCAGTGAAAGACCTGGGTCACAGAGAGGTCAGGGTCTGAGACATGGGTCATGCAGTGATAACCCAGAGCTTGAGTTAGCAGTCAAAATTTCTAACCATTAAACTAATGCCCTGTGAAAATGCAAGGCATCATGAAAAAGAAGCTTCACTATTTTCCCAATTTGTGAGAGTATTTTAAGAATATTATTAGACCTATTTAATGGTTATTTATTGCAAAAAGTGTTTATTTTCCTTTGATATGCACTAAATCATGTCCTAATCTCTGTGCTATAATTTTTCCACGGAAAAAAATAACATTTCAGCTGATGCAATTTCAATATGCTGGGAGCTCAGTCTCCTGTTTCAGGCCCGGTCCAGAGCCAGTGCCTGGGGACGCAGAAGACCAGGCCAGGGACTTATTCCTTCCTGGTGCAGATCACTACTCTGTAGAATCGCTGAATTTTTTACTGACAACTCCAAGTAACTCAAATTCATTCCTCTAGTTTTTTTTTTTCTTCTGTGTGAATAGTATTTTGTCTATCCTAGGTTTCTATTCTAAGAGGTCATTTCCCAGTATTTCCCCCAGCTGTCACTCTATCAAAACTCCAATATTAAGTCTAATTTTTCAATCTCTCTTCTCAATTCCTTGATGATTTGCCTTCATATTCTTTGATAAAAAGATGGACATGTAGAAATAAGCAAAGAGCTTTAAATGCTACATGCCCAAGAGATGCTTTACTCTAAATCTTAACCCACTTTACCTGCCATTGGTGGCCCAGGAGAAGAGGCATAAGATGTTGCAGAGAGGAACTTTCACTAGTCTTCAACCCATCAGCTATAGTGAGATTGGAGGAAAGAGGTGAGGGAGTCCTAGGACTTCTGGGTTTCTCCTTTTCATGGCACAGATTAATCCTGTCCAGATAGAGCAGTGGTCGGCAAACTCATTAGTCAACAGAGCCAAATATCAACAGTACAACGATTGAAATTTCTTTTGAGAGCCAATCTTTTAAACTTAAATTTCTTCTAACGCCACTTCTTCAAAATAGACTCGCCCAGGCCGTGGTATTTTGTGGAAGAGCCACACTCAAGGGGCCAAGGAGCCACATGTGGCTCGCAAGCCTCAGTTTGCCAACCCCGGAGATAGAGCATTAAGTTTAGGACCATTCCTTAGACCCAAAGTCTATTGTCTTAGCCTATGTAAAATAATAATGTCTAATATTATTTCTAGCATGGGTTGGAAAATAACCCTCAGAATTTAGTTCGCTAAGCCTAGAGGACCAACATCAATAAAAATTAAACCCAAAGATGGTCCTTAATAGCCACAATTCCTGTCCATGTTTCTCTCCAGGAACCTTTAGTGGTCTCATGATGAATGGCAGAGATGATTTTTAGGTGTTGGGCATGGAGATCTGGTCCAGTAAATGGAACTAAGTACTCAACAGCTCAATAGTAGATCTAAGCCACTGAAACTCCCAAATGGTATGAGGTTGGGAAAACGAGTCAAGGTGCTTATATCTTCACAAAATTAAACATAACCTAAAAAACTGACATAGAATAAAGTTAGTTAGGGTGGGGATTGCAGTCTGAAGAAGAAGGCTGAAAAAAAAGAAAAGGTAATATAAAGTTTTCTGTGAAATGCCTCCTGGGTCCACCTGGTAAATCCAGATGTGCTTCCTGGAGAAAGGAAGCCTACACAAGTACTTTTGAACTACCTTTTAAATTATAAGGAGGATACTTAACTGACCAAGATGTGAAAAACTCTAGACCTGAGAGTAACTCAGGAAGGGTGCAGAAGTGAAAGACAAGGGAGCCATTAACATACCAGGTTCATAATGAAGAACTGTTACTCTATGTATGTGCCTGTCTCCTTTATACACCTCTTAAGACCTGGGACTGGTCACATTGTAGAAGCGCAATGAATGATGGGTGAATAAATAAAAGAATAAGTGATCGGGTGAGGCTATGAATGAAGCCATAAATGGAGTTGTTTACTCTAAGTAGCATTGCTAACAGCCTTGGCTATGAGTTGTTTGTTACTACTCAGCTTCCTCTGCCCAACCATACAGCTCTTGATGACATTTCAAAGCGTTATGCCACCAACAAATGACGCTTGCTTTTGGTCTTTTGAAGGAAGAAGGCAGTTAACAGTTATATTGACTTTAAATTTAGTAGCATTGGGCAAGAATAGAAACGTTCTAATCCTGTCTCCTCCTACGGAATGTGAATTGTGGTCAGAGTAATATGTTTTTGACTCCTGTGATTTAGATCAAATTTCATAGGCCAGACAGGGCGTAGGGAGCCGTGGAGAAGGCACTCTCCCTAGTAAACAGCGTCACACCTTCCTTGGACAGCCCAGGGCACTGTGTGTGCCCTGGCGTTAGAGAGGCCTCACCAGGGCTTGTCTGTTTTCCCTGCTTTGTTTCTCTGCCCAGTGTTCATGTGGCGTTTGGCTTCCTATTATTAGAACTGGGCAATGCAGTGATGTGCAGGTGTGAGAGGTGCACACACGTGTGCTTTGAGAAGGCTGGCCCAGAAAGCAACACCCAGAGCCTGGATGCATCTTAGGTTTTATGTCTCCACTTTCCAGAAGAAAAAAAGGTCACCATCTTTAAAACTTGCCCTGGAGAAGGCTGGGTTGTGAGCCATTCTATCTCTATAAAGCAAACCTGGAAAGATGTCCGAATGGCATGTCTGCAGCAGGAGCCAGCAGGCAAAAGCCAGCAGGGAAACCTGCCTTCCTTCAGAGGCCACTAAGGAAGTAGTTAGCCACTGTCTGCTGCATTTAGCACTTTTTATCTCTCTGCCACCATGTGGACTTAGCATGTTAGCTTTGAGACAGGTTGGTCATGTCACCATTTGCTTCAGCCACTGTCTGTTATTGCCACAAAATTCTAAATTGAATCAGGGAGTAAAATATTTTTCCCTTCAGAGAAAAGCACTGGCTTTTTCAGTCTTCCTTCAATCTCACCTCCCACTTTATCTTGAGAGTGCTAACAATTTAAAGGTATGATAACTGGCTAATTAGATGCCTTTTTGGGAATAGGAATTAGGATATATACAAAAAAAATAGATTTTAGAGGAGAGGAAAAGAGGATGAAAATGGGAAGTATAAGAGGGAGCAACAATAAAATTTAACAGATACATATCCATTTTGCTGGCATTATGCATTTAAGGATACTGTGCAATCAGATAAGAATTCTGCACTAATTTCCTTTTTATGTATCCATGTAATAATCTATATTAGGAATAAATCAATCTCTATTTTCTTTAAGTCACAGATATCCAGCCTATGAAAATATTAATATCTTATAAATGTTTAGCTCAAGTTCATCAAGGAAAGCAAAGATCCACACCCCACTTAGATTCTCTTGATGGCGCATGTAGTAGTAGCTAAGCATGTTGAGTCTTACATTGCCTGGTCAAAAGTTTTCTTCTTGCCTCTGTACTATTAACAAACATGTACTGCAAATATTCATCAGATGTCCAGATTAAATGGGACAGTTGGGAAGGTAATGCATGGACACTATATAATCATTAAAAGTAGGAGTAATAGCATATTTTTTTAGAAAAATATTTTTTATTGACTTTAGACAGAGAGGAAAGGAGAGGGAAGAGATAGCAACATGAATGACAGAGAAACAAACATCAATCAGCTACCTCCTGCACATCCCCTACTGGCAAATGAGCCCAAAACTGGGCCTGGGCTCTGACCTGGAATTGAACCTCTAACCTCTCAGTGCACGGGACAATGCTCAACCAACTGAGCCACACTCGCTATTGTGCTCACTCCTTGAACCTTCTGATTTATTATTAGATTAGGCTCATCCTTTATTAATCACTTTTAGTTGCTAAGATTTCTTAATTTATAGGTTTGAAAATATTTTTTGTTTAACTATCTGAATGAACATGTAAAAAGCTATAATAGATCATGGATACTGAATTGTTCCTTTTCTTTGAATTTATTCTCCTTATTGAATGTTTTTCTTCCGAGTGGGTGTATTTTTGTTCTTGATGTTTTTCTTTTTAAGTATTTTGTGGGGCTTATATTCTAATGCTTTCTAAAGCATGACTATCTCTCAGGTTGGTGAAACTACTAGTTGAGATAGATATATGATATCTGCTAATAAACTTCTGTTCCACTGTTCAGTGAAAATATAGTACTTGCTTTGATCAAGAAATATCCCAAAGTTAGAGGTATCAGAAAGCAATAAATGAAACAGAATAAGACATGGGTTAGCACTATCAGCAAAATATTCTATGTGATGAATTATACTGATAAGAAAAACACATAGCCCCTTTTCATAGGCCTTCAGAATTTTAACATCTCACACAATGTTAGACTCTTAAATGTAAATCTGTGAAGATAAGACACATTGACTTCTTGGCTATTGTTTATTGGGGCGATAGAAAGACCTTTGCTGCCCAAACATAATCTTATTTTCTGTCAGTAAAAACTAGCAGTCAAAATACTTACATGGATGGGTGTGTCATTAACAGAACCTTTTCAGATGTCTGTGTGAGAGCCAGCAGAGATCCCTCTGGATTCCCCTGCACTACCCCACATACTGGACTTTATATTGTGAGGACATGTGGCTTGGGTCAAATGTAGGAATCAATTCCAAGTACCCCATAAGGCTGATTTAGTGTAATCCATGACCACACCAACGTGGCAGATATAAACACTCCTAGAAGAAGCTCACATTGTTAAAGTTAGATGATGTACAAGCAAATCTGGGGTCCACACTTAAGGTGACTCTTGCTGTCATGGTTGGTAAATCATGACAACTTCATCATCATTTGAAAACAGGTTTGAAGATATAAATGCATATCTTGCAGGCATTCTAAAGAAAAACAGACCAAGGGCAGTGACGTTTGGTTGGCCCCATCTACTGCCACAGAAGCTGAGGCTCTGTCTAGGCTGGCCAGCCCTGGGGGTGAGTTCCAGGAGACCTATGACTGCACCGTGATTCACTAACTCTGCAGAAGCCAAGCTGGCTGGTCCTGTCCTCAAGCTTCAGCTCAGGATGTTGGCCTCTCTTCCCTCTTAGCACAGACAAAGGGGCAACAAAAAGTATGAAGAGTCAGATCAAACCAGCAAGCTATAACTACTTTTTTAACATTACCATCAACATTAAACAAAATCTCATTATATATTTAAGTATTTGAACTAATGTTTTGAAAAAATTGGCAGGAGAAGGCACATGAGCAAAGGAGAGTATTTCCAAACAGAGGTTATAGAGCTTCTTTTAATGAGACCTCAATGATTTATAGCAATTTTAATAGGAAACTTTATTCTACTTGTTTAAATGAGCTATGTTTTCACAAGATTCTTGAAACTGAGACCTAATGAATAGGGAAATAAAATCTCAAATCTTTGAAATTTATGAGATTCTTTTTCTAGCTACAGCAAACTCATTGTTTGGAATAATACGTCTCAGGATTTGGGGGATCTTTTTGTCTTGTGTTCCTTTTTAAGCCTTCTGCTTATCCCCAGGAGAAGAGCCTGAGAGCTTTTCTTCTGTGGACATTAACAGGTTTTGTATTTAGCAAGTACTTACTGTATGTGAAGCATTGAAGTGGTCTCTGATCTCTCAAGAGAGAGACATATATAGAAGTAAGGGAGTGAAGGAAAAAGTGTGACTCTTGAGTGGGGGTAAAGCAGAGGTGGGAAGGAGGATAGTAGGTGATTTTGCCTGAAACCTACTTACCAAATGATTAGCATTCCAAATGACAATTTCACCCAATTTACTTTTCTTTTAACTATTGAACTGTAGCTAGTCAGTTTTATTTTACCTTTCTAACTAATGTTTAAGAAACATTGTTCAGGTCTCTCCTCCCTGATCTTTGTTATAGTTGAATTTTGAAGGATTGAGAGAGGGGGGATTTAGAGGGGCATACAATGTCCATAAACATATTCCTACTGAGTATATCATGAACATATATTTGTTGAATAAATGTATCTCTAAGGGACCCATGATATATAAGGTCAATCAGCATTTTCCTCTGGGAACAATTGAAAATCCACAGCCTTAGGGCTATGGAGCTGAGAGAAGAGATTTGAGACTGACAAAAGCTATCTTTCTTCTCTGTCTATAGACTCAAGCTGAACAGGAATAGGTAGAAATGAACAAGGTATTGTCTTAGTCCATTCAGGCTGCTATACAAGAATACCACAGACTGGGTGTCTTATAAACAACAGAAATTTATTTCTCACAGATTGGGGGCTAGAAAGTGCAAGATCAAGACACCAACAGATTTGGGATCTGGTGAAGACCTGTTTCCTGGCTCATAGACAGCCATCTTTTCACTGTGTCCTTACATGACAGAAAGGGAGCTCTCCTGGGCCTCTTTTATAAGGGCACTAATCCCATTGGTGAGGGCTAAGTCCTCATGACTTAAACTCCTCTCAAAGCCTCCATCTCCAAATACCTTACATTGGGGATTAGGTTGCAACATATGAATTTGAGAGGAATATAAAAAACCAGCCCATAGCAGATATGGAGAGAAAGATGGATGGAATGAATTTGAGACCCTGGTTCCAGTAGTTTATCTTTACTTCGATCCCTTGAGTTGATAAAAGGGTCTGAGATTTTATACTACTTGCAGGCTGACAATTTTGCCGGCCACAGTTTCATGGATGCTAAGTATGAGACAAAGAACATGGTACAGAGGCAAAGAACTTTATTATTTTATATCCCTAATAGTAGCCATGGTATCATATTTCCTTGTGTCCATTCTCTGAGTTCCAGTTCCCACCTGATAATGTAAAAAGGACCAAGTGACACCTGCGCACACAGTCAGTTGCATTACAGAGGAGAAAACCTAGGCTTAGGGAACTCAGAGCTTTTATAATGAGCAATAAGCCTACTTGCCCTTTTTCCAGAGTGAGACATCAGCTATTCACTATACAAACATGCTAGAAAAAGTCCAACAATAGATAATCATTGCCTCTGTTCATAGCACATGCAGAAACCTGAGATAACAATGAAGAATTGTCTCCCACCAGAGCTACCCTGTATCCTTTTCAGCTTCATCAGTTAATAAATATGGCTTAAGCTAGTACACTATGTTTTTAACACATTAATCAAGAATTCTATTGAACATACAATGTGGCACTAATACTCCTTCTTCTTAATGGTCCCTTTCAGTCTATGGCCAAATCAGAGTGATAAAGTTTATTATGGATTTTGAAAGTGTGAAATGATAAGAAAAGCAATCCTTTTGTGTGGGAGATTAGCTAGATCTAAGTTTGGGTCTGTTTTCATTTCACAGCAACTGACTAGACTCTTCCTATTCCTTTTTCCACTGAATGACCAAGCAAAGCACATATTTTGGGTTATAGAATATATTTAAGAGGTATCAACTGCTGTTCTCAGGTCTTGTAAACAGAAAACTATACAATTGGTAATGCTGTTAGCTGGAATTCTCTGCCCTCACCTTCCAATTGACCTCCCTTTTTTTTTATGCATTCCTATTCTTAAGATCTTGCCCTAAGTTAACTGCTATATAATACTACTAGAGGCCTGGTGCATGAAAATTCATGCACTGGAGAGGGGGGTCCCTCAGCCTGGCCTTCCCCCTCTCACAGTCCGGGAACCCTCAGGGGCAGGGGGACGACCTGGTGATCAGGGGAAGGAGACGCCCCACCACACCTCTTCTGCTGCCACTGCTGGCAGTGCAAGCCTCAGCCGGCCCTGGTTACCTGAGACTTGGGTGGCCCGGGCCAGCTGGGCAGCCAGCATCCAAAGCTTGCCTGCGCCTCGGACCAACCCTGGGTGGCTGGGCAGCTTCTGTCCGAGGTTTGCCTGCGCCTTGGGCTGGCCCTGGGCGGCTGGGGTGCTAAGGGGACTGGGGGACTCCAGAGGCAGGCATGTGGAGCGGCCAGGCCTGCCTGGGGGTGGGTCCAGCCTTGCCACATGCCTGCTGCCCTGACGGGGCTGAGAGGACTGGGCGCTGCCATATTTGAGGGTGTGGCAGTCAATTAGCATATTCCCTCCTTATTGTCTGTGGGTGCCTCCATCTTTGCTATGGTGTGAGGGTCAATTAGCATATTCCCTCTTTATTAGATAGGGTTAAGATAGTGTCTATATAATGATTTAAGACAATTATCCTACTAGAGAAAAGTACTTATATTGTAACTAGAGGCCCAGTGCACAGAAATTCATGCATGCGAGTGTCCCTAAGCCTGGCTGGTGATCAGGGCCAATCAGGGCCTCCCTTCCCCCGGCTGCCAGCTGCGGCCTTCCTTCATTCCACAACGCCTGCTGGTGGTCAGCGCACGTCATAGCGAGCAGTTGAACACCCGGTTGGTTGAACTCCTGAGGGGACAATTTGCATATTAGCTTTTTATTATATAGGATGTAAAATTCTACAAGAACACAAAGCCTTTAAGATGGACTCAAAAAAAGACTAATGGTATAACTTGAGGTATCATAACAGATGTCAGGTAGCTAGGTAAGAATTAGGGAAAGCTGCTAAGCATCATCTAAATCATACCATTCCAGGTGGCTGTTTTAAAGAAAAGAGGTCCTCCTTCTGTTCCTGCTGACTAGACTGCAGAATCTTTAAGTCTCTGATTCATGTCTATGTTTCACAGTGTATAACACAGAGAAAGTGCTCTACAAGCATTGTTAATGAGGGGAAATAAGCCACTAAGGCAAATAACAAATAAAGTGGTCAGCTCATCTAGGTCATGTGCTCACTCGTCCAACTTCTCAGGAAACTGAACAAATTCACACAGGAAACAACTCACAAATAAGATAATCATGCTTGAATCGATGTTCATGCAAATCATCATCTAAAGGGAAACTTTGGCTAAACAATTTACTTAAGGGATATTTTCTCATCCATAATAAGATTTCCTAGCAATAAATGGGCATCCTTTTCCCTTTATTTGTGTGTGGAGGTGTGCATGTTGTTTTAGTAGGAGGGGGAGAACATGGGGGGAATGGAGAGGAACATCCAACCACCTCTGTAGCTTATCCTCATTCAAGAGGCAGCTGTTTTCTCCATCAGCAGCTGGTGGCAGACTTCTCCATATCCATTTGCTGTGGAAGGGCGAACAACTGGAATGTGAAGCTCAGACGTAGTCTGAGAAAATAAACTCCTATCCAAGGACAAATGTGAGGTTTCTAGTCCTTAATTGCCCTGGAAACATCATTTCACCATGTCTGCCCTGTGTTTAGAAATTTGGGGGAATTTATATGTCAAATTTTTGCTTGTTGTGGATGCTTTTTTTCCTTCTCTTCCCTGCTGAGACAGTCTAGCCAGTCAAAAAGAGAAAAGCGAGTTTAGAATTATTGATAATTTTATATGGGTAAGTTTAGGATTATTCTATGAAGTCCTAGAGATAATTAATAAAAAGTGTAATTTTATCTATATTGTGGATAAAAAGAGTCATGCTTTTCATTGTTGGAAAAGGAAATTAAAAAAGGGTTAAGGCTGGTGTTAGGTTGGAATTGGAGGTGGCAGTATGAACTCATAATTTTATATATATATATATGCATATATTTATAGATATAGATTTGCATATATTTATAGATATAGATTTGCATTATTTGCCAAGAGGGCCTGATAGAAAAAAAAACAATAAATATATCTAATACTCATATATTGATTTCTAAATATTATTTTTCACTAAAAGGCACCAAGGTTCTTGGGGAAATGTTTGATTCCAGCCTTGTGGCATGGGAAGTATACCTGAGTTTGAAACATGGAACTATATCAAAAAGGAAGACATGCTCAAAAAATGAGGAGAATTATAGAAGAACCCAGGATCCAGCTTGCAGAGGACCCCTGCCAAACCTGGGACAATTGGAGCATCGATATGAGAAAGAAAGGGAGAGAGGAGGGAGAGGAAATTAAAACAAATGTGGCAAAATGTTAATATCATTTGGGCAATTTGGTTGAAGGATATATGGGAACTTTAGATATTATTTTTGTAACTTTTCTGTAAGAGTGAAATCATTTTAAAAGAAAAAGTTCACAAGTATTTTAAAAGAAAAAGTTCAAATAATTGTGTAGAAACAATTATAGGAGAAGATAAATGAAATAAGATTAGCAAAATACTTATAATTGTTGAAATTGGATGTTACATGCTTGGGAATTCATTGTACTATTTTATCTGTTGTCCTGTATAATGGGATTCTTACCATAATAAAAAGTGGGGGGAAAAGAAAGAATACCATGCAAAATTAGTTTAAATAGGCCTCTCCTGTTTTCAGTCTCATGACACCATGGAAATCCAGGCTCTTGTGCGTGATCCATGGCAGTAACATCAACCCGCAATCTTCTCTGGCCTCTAGTCTATGTAGCGACTGTGGTCTACCCTACCAGAAGAGTAGTCTTTATGAAATATATCTTTTAATATTTTATCCCCCTTCTAGCTCACAAATCTTTCACTCCCTTCCTATGCCAAGAAAAGAAATTCCTGAGCTTTCATTTCTAAGCTTTAAGGTCCTTTATAATGAGGTCCTGACCTACTGTTGCAACCTCATCTTCCAAATTCCTGACATCAATAATCTTCTTTAAACTCTGTTTTCCTTGTCCCATATCAAGAGCTCTTTGGATATTTTTACCTCTATATTGGACAGATCTGAAAATATGCTCATAAGCCTCTTTTTGTTTTAATCTTTACTCTCCATTAGGATGACTGATGGAGATGATGGGCTTAGAAATTAATTCAAAGGGATGGGCTATGGCCATTTCCCTACTAGAACCACCTGGTGTTGTTGTTTGTTTGTTTGTTTGTTTGTTTTTGTGGGATTCTACCCTGGGAATGGGCTCGTTGAGGTGCTGGAGTTCCAGTTAAAGGGTGGGCAAGGTTTACTGGAATCTGTGTTTATTTTTCATTACCAATTGTTTACATGTCTTGCTCTATAGTGAGTCTATAGGGAAGTTTCACTTCAAAACATTCCATCTGTTCTTCCGTATTCCCTTCATCTTTGTTCAACTTTCATCTGGTACTTCTAAGTCTCTTTCAAGACTCTTAGACATATTCTTTCATTGGTTAGACTGTACACTGTTAGCATGTACATTTTGGGAGGTCATGTCTGTCCACTCTTTATCTGATATCCTGTGATACATTCTTTTTACCTTTGGCAATAATATGGATAATAGAGAAGATTATGATTGACACAAACTATTTCTATTGTAGTGATTTTCATGTGTCTCAGGGCAAATGCTTATACAAATGGGTGTTCAAATATTTACTGACTGATCTATAGAAACCAGATTATTTGTTCATACAGTAGTAATCACATTGCCCTACTGCAAGACAACTTGAGACTCTGAAAGCAATTAAATTAAAAGAAGCAGATAGGACCCTGAATGGAAGGTCACTTATTTATCTCTCTCCATTTTTCACAACTTCTGAATGTCTGAATATTCTGCTCAGCACAGATTTTTTTCTATACTAATTCCAAACACCTTTATATTTTAATCATGGTTTGACCACTTTCAAAGTATGTGGACTCTACAAGGTTTTAATAACCCTAAACTCCTCCACAACCCACTACATGATACATATTGTAGGTAACTTTATCCAATTGTCAACTGGTCAATCTCTTTGCTCACTTAGCCTATCACTTAGGGTGCAGTCATTTTTTAACAGCTTCCTGAAAGTCTTTTCTACTCTAATAATCATTTGTTTTGCATCCTTGGGTAACACTTATCCTTTCATAAGGATTAGTGGCCTTTCTTGGTCCCTTCTAGCCTCAGAAGCAACATCATCTTAGAATGCCCTAGTAATAACATCCAGCACTTGTACATGCTTAGCATGTGCCAAACCTTATTCCAAATTCTTTACCTGAATTAAATTAATGCATTTAAGTCCATTTTTGTTTTTTAGTCTTTCCTCTGACTAGCCTCTGAGATAAACCTCCTCAGAAATATTTTGGTCCGTTCTATAACACTCATTTGCCAGAAATTCTGGCGCAAGCTAGAATTGGAAATATAATGAGCCAAGTCAGTGGTTTGGTATGGCAGCCATTGGCGATTAAAAAAAGAAAAAAAAATTAAAGAAATGCTATTTCTATTATAAAAACAATATTTTCTAGTGTTCCAAAGAGAAAAACAATTATGACACTCCCAACATATTTTGGTGGTTGGAAAGTAGAAAATGGCTTTTAAAAAATGGGCAAAATACATCTTGCAACCATATTACCAGTGGCTTTAAATGGAAAGAATGACGGGCTAACCTGGATACAGGGCTAGCATTTCATCTGAAAAACTTCTTCAATTCTGTGGTCTCAAAACAGTTCCAGAAAAAGCATCCTCAGAACACAGACTAATACTAAATAAATACTACACATTTTATGGTTTCGGATCTAGGGCCTAGAAAACACAAGATTAATCAATGGCAGAAGTTTTGTGGGCTGGAGCTCTAGATACCCTAACTGAGCACAGCAGGCTACAGTTCCCAGCGCTCATCATTAAAATACATGATTAACAATATGGAGCGTCATCTTAGAACTGCTCTTCTGTGGCTTCTCCAACCCTTTATGTTTCTCAATCAATGAGGACTTTGGCTTCACTTTCTCCCTCTAAGGACTTCCAAGATTTCATATTGTCCTGGCCTTTCTCCTTCCTACCAGTTCCAGACCTATGTCTGCCTGCTCCACTTCCTCCATGTCTTCAAGTGGTGGGTTTGAGCCCTCTTCTTCACATTCATACAAGTTCCATGCAAGTATGGAAACATTCATTCATAAGTTATACTATTCCCTCTATGCAAATGACTTTAAAACATTATTCCAATCCCCAATTCTCTCATGAGCTCTAGCTCTACATGTCTAAAAGAGGTTGGATCTTTTCTCTTGGATTTTATGCAATACCTGAAATCCTGATTAACAATGGCTGCCATTTTTTTTTTTTTTACCATGAACAAAAAATTATGCTAAGCACTTTCTCCTCTCATTACTGCTTTTATTTCATTAATGGATGTCTTGACTACAAAGTTATATTTTACTTTTAAATATGAGAAAGCTATGTTAAAAAGTACACATGATTACCTCAAACTGATGTACTCCTTTATTCCTGGCATTAAAAATGCATTATATACTATCATTAATCATATAAATCTAAAATGATTGATAGCTCACTTGCCTGTTTTCAGTGGTTTGAATTCTCTGAGTTTTGGTGACAGTTCAGCTATTGCTGTCTCTCAGCTAGCATGGGTTCTGAAAGTTGTCAAATGTAACTAAGTTTTTCTCCTAGAAGTCTAGATGCAAAGGAGGTGGCATGTGGGAAACTAGATCTTTCTAGGCATGAAATTATGGGGAAATGTAGTGAAATAGGTCACTTTTTAAATCTTTAGCTACTCCCAGAATCATCAGAATTGGGTGGCCCTGACTGGGAATGCTTATTTCTTCGTGGAAGGCAGTGTTAATAGAGCTAGCAGCCTCGTCAGGCTTGGGCCTGGTAATTGCAATATGAAATTGTGCTGTTACTGAGGCATTTGTTCATCTTGGCCTGTTAGTTGTCTGCTTCCCTCGGGTAACCATGGAAACCATGGTCTTTGTTGCAGGTTTCTCTGCAGAGGCCGGAAGCTGGCCTCCTCTGCCAATTCCTCTTGTCTCTCACCTAGACACAGCACCTTGGCAAGCCCCTCCCCAGCTCTCTCCAAGATGGGCTATGTCTATTAATTTTCCCTTCCATCCAATGGGGCACCTTCAGCCTTAGTTACTTTTTCCTAACCTCAACTTCCTCTCCTTTCTAAACAATTTTATGTACCAGCATCAGATTAATAGTATTTCTTTACTCTAATTTATTTCTCCAACGTCTTTAGGGGCTCCTGATTAAGATAAGGCACAAATCCTTAGTCCAGCACCGTTTATAGTCTCAAAACCACGTTCTTTACATTTTTAAACACTTATTTTCCCACCTTTCTTTCAGCCACATTGATGAACTCCCTGCTGCTAGATATGCACTACCCCCCCACCCCCCCGTTCTACTAGTACCTACTTCAACAATGTTTGGGAAAACATCTGGTCTGTCCTACCAGACTGAACCCTGCTGAATGGGTGATTCCTTTGAACTTCACCCCCCATGGAGTGGAGGCATAACTCAGTTATTCAGCAAGACTTTGGGGTACCCGTCTTCTTCCCACAGCCATGTTGGCTCTCCCACCTCTGCTCTGGGCAGAGATGAGAGCTCTTTCTCCTGCATTCCATGCTTTCTCTTTGCCATTGTAAGTTGCACCCATCATGAGTAAGAAAACAATTGTTTTATCCAGACCTGATGTTCTCCCACTAGGACTCAGAGACCATTAAAAGTCTGGTAACTTCTATTCCAGCACTAAAAGACTCATCTGCACTGTGTTTTTAGATGGTTTTGCAGGATCTGTTGATGCAGACACAGTGACTATTGGATATCCTTCTAATCATGGGTTGTTTCTATTTTCTCCTCCTGTTTCCTTAGCTTCCAGGCTAGATAGATAGATACAGAACTGGCCCCATCCTAAATCCTGGCTGCTTAACACTGGCCTCATCACTGCTATTGTTGTCCTTAAATGAAAAATGGACTTCCATCCAAACACACTGCCAGAAGGAGTTATTCTCCTTAAATTCCAAAATAGATACAGGGAACAAATGAGGAGAACAGATCACTATAAACTTTGCTCATCATGTTGTGCTTTGCCTTTCTGTGGTTCGTGATGATTTCCAAGACCTGACTACTTAAAAGGGACTTAATGAAAAAACATGCATCATTATTTTTACTCATAGAAAATACACACCCCAGGCTGGTCTGAAATCATAAAGGCTTTTGTCTGAAGCTCTGCTAGATTTAGGATATGGGGACCTGTAGCCACATCCACAAGCCCAATTTGCTTTTACCTCCAGTCCCATAGAAATGTCTCTCAGCATTTCTCAAGAGCACTGTTTTGACATCAAGAATTGTAGGCAAGGCTGCGATTTCATAGGATATCAGAACCAGAAGGAATAATAAATACTCCCCCTCCCCTGCCAATATGATATTGTTCACCTATATTTTCATTGTTATGGCCACTATTACAGAGGAAAACAAAACTGAGATTTAGAATGCCAATACTGACAGTAACTGTGTGCCAAGAACTGTGGATAAACATTTGTATTCATTCTCTCCTATGAGCCTAAATCTCCTCATGTTAGCAGCTCTAGTAAGCTATGGAGTTAATTTTTGAATCTGTTTTTTTGTTTGTTTGTTTTGTTTTGTTTTGTTTTGTTTTGTTTTTAGCAGCTACTTGAAAGCCCTTAGCCCAAGACTTCTTTGGGGACTATGAAACTTCAGTTCTGTTGCCTGGAGTCAAGACAAACTGTCACACTCTCCGAGTACCCAGTGGGATCCAGCAGAGGCTGGGACCCTGCCTGAGCGCACAGCCTTGCCTGGCTTCCGCCCTGCAGTGCTAATCGGTGGAAGGGCTGGGGCTCTCATACCAGTCTTCTCCTTCCAAGTCCAGGTTTTCTTACTACAGAGGCCAACCGCATCTGTTATTCCAAATTTCAAACCACACCTAAAGGGTGCACCGATGTAAATGTATGAAGCACTTTCCAAGTCTCTCCTGACACCTTTCTGGTCTCCGAATCTAAAAATGTTTGGTTGGTTAAGCTGCCAAATCCCAGTTACACAGTGGTAGGCTGTGAGCTATTTATTCTATCACAAAGTCATGCCCCATTTACTAAACTCCTATATATCATGGACATTTCTTGGGGCACATTAAGAAAGAAAGGCTCTTGCTTGATGTTGCTCTTTTATTATAATGAGAGTTCCTCTTCAGAACATCCTTACTTGGGTAAGGTAGGAAGTAATGAAAGTGGAGGGTTCCCTGGATTAGGTGGGAGGGGAGAAAGCCCTACCCAGGTTCCTTAGCAACTCTGCAAGGGAGCCAAGAGTTGTTTTCAGCTACTCTAGATACTTCTAACTCATAAGTGCTGCTAATTTCTCTCCAAATCAATGCAAAACTACATGCAACTGATAGAAGCTTTATGTGTATTCCTCCTAAATATCAAGGACTCCAGAGTCAGAGAGGTTTGGGTTCACATCCCTGATCCACAGTTTACATATTGATTGTTCTTGAGCCCAATTACCCCCTTTCTAGAAGGGAGGTAGTACTTACCTAACCGAGGGTTGATAAATAATTTGTAGCACATGTAAATTCTAATGGCCTTAGAATAGGTCTTGGCACAATATAAGCATTCACACACTAGATCCCTCAGGTCCCCCACCTTGAGCAGCAGAAGGAACACGCTGATGGTTCAACTTCGATTAATTAAATTAGTTATTAGTCAAAGAAGATAAGGGTGTGTGTGACACAGATGTTTGCTTCCTTCATTCAGAGTTGAGACATGCCAGGGAATGACTGTTAGAACAGAACCGGGCAGCCTATATTTTATTCCTCATGGTTTGGTTGCTTTATGCTCACCTGAGACCCTGACCATGAGAAAAGAGAGTCCAGCCAACCTCTCTCCTCAGGTTCCCACAGTGACAGAGGATCACAGGGGACCCCAAAGTCTCAGATAACCAAGAGATGATCATATTGAGACACACTTTCTGGTATGCATGCATCTCTACATGACCACATCAAAATGTGGAGGCTTCTCTCCCAGACAAAGATTGGGAGCAGAAACAGAATTGGGCAATCAAAACTCACAGTGAGTCACAGAGCATTTAACTTTGTTTCTGCTTTTGGTTTTATGAACTGAGGAAAAGGGAAGCTTTGCTCTTTTTATTCTGTTCCATTACAATAACTACTCTGTTAACATAGTTTTAGACATTTTATTTGATGAAGTCTGGGGCACTTCCTGAATGATGCGGATCCGGATATATTATGTTCTAAAATAAATCCAGAATAGGGTTAGTTGGGCACCAATCCTAATCGGGTGATGCTTTGGCAGGTAACTAACCTAGAGAGGGAAGCAAATGCCACCATCACAGTCAGTCTCTTATGCTTTGCATCTTACATACAGTTAAGAAACTAGAACCAAGGCGGGTGGTTGGGAGGAGTGATTGAGAATAAATTCAAGTCCATGTGTGGAATCAGCCAAAAAAGAGAACAGAAAGAGCCGGAATAAAGTGCAGTGCTGAGTTAGCAGGATTTGGGAATTTCTTGTTAGTTATAATTTCTCAACACAGATATCTTACCCCAGTTCTCTATAGGTTAGTGTTTTTTGAGGTAACATAGATGACAGGGTGAGAGAGAAAAGGTCATAGAGGCAAGTGACCTTGAATTCCTTAAATAATTTACCATAAAAGAAAAAGATGACAAGGAGAAATAGTGGTTCCTTTCCCAACTATAGGAAAATTGGATCTCATTCTTTATAGGTAGCCCCAACCAGAACAATCCAATGATGGTACAGAAACATTTTCAAAATGTTCATTAGTGGGTTTAACATAGATCTGCCTATGGACTGACCTCAACAATCTGTTCATACACAACTTATGTTCTTCATAGTAATTACCAAATAAATCTGGGATTAGTGAGGACTGCCTCTTAGAAGGAAAGTGAGCCTCAGACCAAGTCTGCCATGCATATGGATATTTGTAATCTAGATATTTATTAACTAATAAGGAGAAATGGTCATAAAATTTTCTGGAGCCTTCCCTGTCCTGAAATAAAAGGGAACTCTTACACATAAAAGGTTCACTTGAGACAGACACACCATCACTCAGAGTCAGTATCAGGCAACCAGGTCTATTTAGGAGCAAGTCCCAGACATTTCCAGAGGCGTCTGTGGCCTCCCTAGATCCTTATGCTCTCTCCCATGAGTCTTGGGAGCCTTTCTCAAATGTTTTAACCAATCCACATAGTTTACAACTCAACAAAGAGAAGCCTAGCTAACATTCATCATTTCATCAAAGAGACCATACACTTATGTTTAAGAAGATCTTGTAAATAAATAATAAAAGACAAACATGACAATGGAAAATAGCAATTTTTTAAAAAAGGAAATTTATAGAGTAAATATGGAAAATAATAAGTATGCAAAATGAGTTTAACTTCATCCATAATCATAGAGGCAAATTTAAAAAGGTGCTATTTTGATTAAATTGGCAATAATAGTATTTTGTATGAGTAACTGTTCTCACTAATATACTTGAGTGGGATAGCAATGTTATATTCTTTATGAAGCTTATCAGTGGGTATCAAACTATGGTATACTTTTTTTACACAATAACTCCATTTCCAAAAATGTATCCTTAGAAAATAATTTAAAATATGTAAATTCCTAGCTGAGAGGATATTTACAATATTTTTATGAATTAAATTTCTAATAAAAGGTGACAGTCAAATAAATAATGATAAACTTTATATTCAAATTAATTACAGACATCAAGAATCACATAAGAAAAAAGTTCAGAAAGACTTTGTAAATTTGAGACATAATAAGAACAATATAAGAAAATATTGATTAATTGACTACTTAAAATGTAAATGTAATGTACATAAAAATAGTAAAATAAACAATATTTATTCAAAAAGTATAAGTACCTACAGCTATGCTATTTAACATTCTTTTTTTTTTATTTTCAAGATAGAGATGACTATATCCAAAGTTATAACATATCAGGATGGCTCCTCTCCATTTTAAATTTTAAACGAGGTAATGTCATAGCAACTTGATTATATACAATATTAATTTATGAAAGAGTAATAAGATATTCCTTTTTAGAGTTGTATCATATCCAACTATATTTATGAGCATAACAGAGAAGTTGTCTTTTTTAAAATTAAGTGGTTGGATTATTTGGGTTAATAGTGAAATAATGTAGAGATAGAGAATCTAACTGACTTAAAAGTGACACAAAGAAACACTATAGGTCTTAAACAGCAGACAAGAGGATAGTCCTAATGCTGGTGTTAGGAAGCTTTAAACTTTCCAAGATAGCCAAAATATTCTTTCTGGCATTACTATTAGTACATATTTAAGCCACGAGAGATCCACTGCATCACCATATTATGGACTACCCAAGTTTCTACATTACATTTACCTTAGGTTGAAAAAAAGTCAAGTAATGGAGGGCTGTAGAAACATATTCTCAAGTTCAAATGTTTTGGCTCTTCTATTTTCTATTTAATTTGGTTGAATGATATTCCCAAATACATGGATGTTTTTTAAGATCTCTTAAAAAGAAACACCTTTTGGTGAGATGTTACCATTGTTGTGCCCAAATATTGGCTGGAGGAAAAAGTTAGCTAACTGCTTTCTTTGGCATTTTTCAAATAAGTTGCACAGGTGTGGGTACAAGGTGGAGAGGGTCATGAGTATTTGTGGTATTTGTTTCCTGCTGTTTAATATTAATTAGTGACTTATAAATTCCTGAAGGGGCAATCTCTGGACTTTTTCCAGCTATATTTTCAAGCCAAGTTCTGTTCTACAGGAAAGAATAAATAAAAGAAGCAATTGGATATGTTGTCATACACCTATAGGAGAAGTCAAAGGGCAAGTTTCTGTATGCCATTCATTATACAACCTGTAGAAAGGTGACTAATGAATGTTGCTAAAGATCACACAGAAAAGCAAGATGGCCCCCAAATGGGTGAGAATTCCCAACTCCCAATCAAATTAGAGGTTTATTTTTGTGAATTCCATTTGGTAAAATGACTAATAAAATATGATTAAAATTGGAATTTTTCTAAAAAGAGCTTACCCTAGAGGCTGAATGGGAGAGTGAACCCATTTCTAATGAAAATTGAAAAGCATGGAAAATAAAGCAAATTACAATCAGGGGGGTGGGGGGGGTGGGGAATAACAAAACACAACAATGAAGAAAGCCAAATTCACAGTCAAGAAAATCAGGCTAAGAGTCTAGAGAAAGATGAGCTTTTATCCCTCAGCCCTACTATTCACTAAATGCCCAATTGTGAGCAAGTTACTTTTCCTTTCTGGTCATTATCTAGAGGCAAAAGTGTGAACCCAGTGTTGATTTAGCTGGGTTGGAGGCCTAGGCAAATGTCTCCTTTTCTCCATGGAGAGAAGAATGTATCTCTCTGAGAGAACTGGTAGTTGCCAGAGGAGAAGGGGGTTGGAGAACTGGGTGGAAAAGGTGAAGGGATTAAGAAGTACAAATTAATCCCTTCATGGGGATATAAATTACAACACAGGGAACATAGTCAGTAATCCTATATTAAAAGGCTAATATGCAATTCGACTGAACGGCGAACGACCGGTCGCTATGACGCACACTGACCACCAGAGAGCAGATGCTCAACGCAGGAGCTGCCCCCTGGTGGTCAGTGTGCCCCCACAGGGGGAGCACCGCTCAGCCAGAAGCCAGGCTCACAGCTGGCAAGTACAGCGGCGGTGGCAGGAGCCTCTCCAGCCTCTGTGGCAGTGCTTAGGATGTCTGACTGCCGGCTTGGGCCCAAGCCATCAGTTGGACATATCCTGAGGGCTCCCGGACTGTGAGAGGGCTCAGGCTGGGCTGAATGCAAAATTCTCAGTGCATGAATTTTGTGCACCGGGCCTCTAGTCCTATATAATAAATGCCTTATATGCTAAGTGTCTGACTGTTCATCCAACCGTTCGAACAGTTGTTATGATGTGCACTGACCACAGGGGGCAGATGCTTCAACTGGTAGGTTACCTTGCTGCTGGGGTATGGCCGATCAGGACTGGGCAAGACGGGCCGGACATGCCCTGGAGCCAACCTCCCGCAGTCCCTCCCTGGCCTCTAAAACATTTCTTCTAATGAATTTCCTTTCAATGTACACAAATCCATGCACTGGGCCTCTAGTATTGTAATAACTATGTATGGTGTCAGATGGTACTAATTTATTGGGGTGATCACTTAGTAAATTATATAATGTCTAATCACTGGGTTATACACCTGAAACTAATATAATATTGTATGCCAATTGTACTTAAAAAATAAAAAAAAATTATTTAACAAAAAACTAGAAAGTGAAGTAATTGCAAAATAAATAAATAAATACCTTGGCTGAAGGGGAAGATGTATCTCTCTAGACACAAGTGGACTTCCTCATGTCAGCAATGTTCTGCTAAGACCTCCAGTTCTCTCATATGTAAGAAGAGGGGATTAAACTACATAATCACTACTAGTAAACTTCACTATGCTCCACCACTCTCCTGGGCAAATTATTTAATTTCTCAAAGCTTCAGGTCCTCAGTTATAATATGGGAGTAATAATCACCTATTTATTTCATAGGGTTGTTATAAGGATGAGTTTGTGTTCATAAAATATTTGGAAGAATACTTGGCTCATAGTAATCAGTCAATAAAAGCTATTTGAATTACATTATTATTATTATTATTACATACTTCAAATTTAAAATTGAATTGAGTCCTACTTTGTGCTTTCAAGTATGGGCATCAAAATCGTTTTTAGAAACCTATTTATTATTTTAATTAAAAAATGTTAGGAGAAAGACCAAGAAGAATGTGATGTTTAGAGTCTTAAAGAACTAGATCCACAACTCCAGTTTTGTATCTAAAGCTGGGGTCTTGGTCAGCTTCTTTCAATAGGGAAGACACGAAACTGGTAAGAGATCTGGTCAGCCCTAAGAGGATAGTTCAGCCAGTTTCATCAAACAACTGGTCAGTTCTGTGGAACAATGGTCCAACTGGAGGGTTATCCTTAGCAGAGCCACACTGCCTGCAGTGCCAGCACAAACAACCACTGCAAAAGAAGCTACACATCCCTCTCAGAGCTGGCTGTCGAGTTTTAATTCATTTGAAGTTTATGAACAATTTTGATGTTGACTGTTTTCATCTCATAATAAAACCAGTCTCAGATTGGTGAAGTCATTGCAGACATAAAGGCCGCAAAAAGGACTGTTCAAATGAAGCTTCACCCTGAAGCATTCTTTTCTTTCTCACAGCCCACCCAGTGTGATGTTATCAATTTCTGTTTTCTTTAGATCCAGCCTTTTTCTCAAAGAAGGAATAGGAACTTTAAGGCCCTTCTCTGTCACAATTTCTGGATGTGCCATTCAGTTATCTGGAGGAGAAGAGGGAAGAAATGGAGACCTGGATGGCACATGGTTGGGCAAGGATGGCTTTGATGCAACCTCCTGGGTTTACTCTGAGGAGAGCTACTCTCTCTACTCTCTATAAATAACCAGTCTGATTCATTACAAAATGACAGCAAACATCTTAATGGAACTCTAGTGACAAAAAGAACAATCATAGGGATCTGAGCATAGGGCAGCACAAACCCTTCAATGCATTCCCTATATTCTAGGGTCTCATACTAATAATTAATTATTAATCCCATCATCAAATTGATTTTTAAACATATTTTAAAGTGAATGATTTCAGCCATGCAGAAAATTACAGAGAATAGCATAATGAACATCTGTATACCCACTGCTTAGATTTACTGTGTCACTATCTTGCCCAGGTTTTTATTTTTCAAATTGTGAAGGAATTAAAACACAATAAAAAGTAGAAGAAAAAGATTTAAGAAATAGCTTTTCAAATAAATATGTAAAGTTATTGGAACAGTGCCTGGACCACAGAAAACATTAATGAGCTGCTATTTTTGTTACTATCACTTACACCAAATTTTATTAGATTTTTAAAAATTGTTTTATTATTTTATTTCTTTATTGATTAAGTTATTACATATCTGTCATTATCCTCCATTGCTTCCCCAATCCCCCACTCATGCCCTCACACCCCTAGTGTCTGTGTCCATTGCTTATGCCTATATTCATGCATACAAGTCTTTTGGTTGATCTCTCTCCCTTACCCCCACCCTCCCCTACCTTCTCTCTGAGGTTCAACGGTCTGATCAATGCTTCTCTGTCTCTGGATCTGTTTCTGTTCATCAGTTTATGTTGTTCATTATATTCCACAAATGAGTGAGATCATGTGATATTTATCTTTCCTTGACTGACTTATTTCGCTTAGCATAATGCTCTCCATGTCAATCCATGCTGTTGCAAATGGTAGGAGTTCCTTCATTTTTACAGCAGCATAGTATGCCATTGGATAGATGTACCACCGTTTTTTAACCCACTCATCTGCTGATGGGCACTTAGGCTGTTTCCAAATCTTAGCTATTGTAAATTGTGCTGCTATGAACATAGGGGTGCATATACCCTTTCTGACTGGTGTTTCTAGTTTCTTGGGATATATTCCCAGAAGTGGAATCACTGGGTCAAACGGGAGTTCCATTTTTAGTTTTTTGAGGAAATTCCATACTGTTCTCCACAGTGGCTGCACCAATCTGCATTCCCACCAGCAGTGCACGAGGGTTCCTTTTCCTCTGCATCCTCTCCAGCACTTGTTTGTTGATTTGTTGATGATAGCCATTCTGACAGCTGTGAGATGGTACTGCATTGTCCTTTTGATTTTCATCTCTTGAATGATTAGTGACTTTTAGCATGTTTTCATGTGTCTCTTGGCCTTCTGTATGTCCTCTTTCTAAAAGTATCTATTTAGGGCTGTTGCCCATTTTTTGATTGGATTGTTTATCTTCCTTTTGTTAAGTTGTATGAGTTCTCTGTAAATGTTGGAGATTAAATTCTTATTGGTGATAACATTGGCAAATATGTTCTCCCATGCAGTGGGCTTTTTTGTTGTTTTGTTGATGATTTCTTTTGCTGTGCAGAAGCTTTTTATTTTGATGTAGTCCCATTTGTTTACTTTCCCTTTAGTTTCCATTGCCCTAGGAGCTGTATCAGTGAAGATATTGCTTAGGCATATATCTGAGATTTTTCTGCCTGTGGATTCCTCTAAGATTTTTATGGTTTCCCATCTTATGTTTAAATCCTTTATCCATTTTGAGTTTATATTTGTGTATGGTGTAAGTTGGTGGTCTACTTTCATTTTTTTTGCATGTACCTGACCAATTTTCCCAACACCATTTATTGAAGAGGCTGTCTTGAATCCATAGTATGCTCTTGCCTCCTTTGTCAAATATTAATTGAGCATAGTGGTTTAGGTCGATTTCTGGGTCCTTTGTTCTATTCCATTTGTCTATATGTCTGTGCCTCTATCAGGCAGTTTTGAGAACAGTGGCTTTGTAATATAGCTTGATATCTGGTATTGAGATCCCTCCTACTCTGTTCTTTCTCAGGATTGCTGCAGCTATTCAGGGTCTTTCAAAAAAATTAAGATACCTAGGAATTAACTTAACTGAGGAAGTAAAAGACCTGTACTCAGAAAACTACAGGACACTGTAAAAAGAGATAGAGGAAGACATAAACAGATGTAAGAACATACCATGTTTATGGATTTGTAGAATCAACATCATTAAAATGTCCATACTACCCAAAGCAATCTATAGATTCAATGCACTCCCCATGAAAATACCAATGGCATATTTCACAGATCTAGAACGAACTTTCCAAAACTTTTATTAGATTTTAACATTTTGCCATAACTGTCTCAGATTTTTTCAAAGTAATAAAAATACCAAGATACTCAATGTTTCCTGTTTATCTCTCCTTGACATTTTTATCTTCTTCCCTCCATCATTCCCTTTAACTATCCTCTCTCACTCCCTTGCTTACCCATTCTCTCATTCCCACCCTTTGCTAAGAAAACCATTGCCTGAAATTTGATGTTGATTATTCCAGTTTTTATATGTTTGCATCATATTGTGTGGATTATATTCCCAAGTAATATTTAGTGCAGTCTTCTTTATAAATATCTGCATGTATCATTGTATAACTTGATTTTTCACTCAATATATTTTTTAGATTTATTTGTATTGATAAATATAACTTTGGTCATTACATAAATATGTATTATCTATTTTTGATGATCATTGAGGTTGTTTCTAGTTTTCTATTATAACTATTCTGTAACAAACATATATAGGCCCTAGCTTTTTTTGCTCAGTGGTTAGAGTATTGGCCTGTGGACTGAAGGATCACGGGTTCCATTCTGGTCAAGGACATGTACCATGGTTGCAGGCTTGGTCTCTGGCCCCTGTCGGGACCATGGGAGGCAACCAATTGATGCTGACATTGTTATTTCTCTCTCTGCTCTCCCCCTCCCTTCCATTCTCTCTAAAAAAATCAATGGGAAAAATATTCTTGGTAAGGATTAACATAAATAAATAAATATATAAACAAACACATACAGGGTTCTTTAAGGCAATAACTTAAAGCACACATATGCCTGCACACATGCACACTGAGATATAACTGAAACCAAAGTTTTACAAAGCAACCTTTAATTAATTTACTGTTTTTATTATATGCTATTTATTCTATTTTATTCAATTTTATTCCATTTCATTCTTGTCCTTCCTGTCTGATTTATCCTATTGTGGAAAAAAATAAAGATGAGTTGTGATTCACCAAAATGATTTCCCATTTCACTAGTCAAAATTCATAGTTTGAACCAAACCACTTCAGTTTTTATACTTGAAGATAGAATGCCTGAGTTATATAGCATATAAATCTTCACTAGTATCAGCTCCCACAAAATACCTCCAGAGGAAAAAATATAAACAATACTGTTTATCAAGCAAAGCTCAGTGTCTTAGGCCAACTATAGTGAGAAAGAACAGTCTTAATAGTGCCTCAAAGGGGGGAAATCAGAAGGTGGTATTTATATGGTTTTAAGTATATCTTGCATAGTAAAGAACTAGTTTGGAGTGGTCAGGTTGTGACATAATAGCTTTGCATTGGTAGTCACTATGAGACAAGGCTCTGAAAGCTTGAATGAGCAAGCTATTTATTATTGATAAGTAAGTTATTTTTGTAGCCTCATAGCCTTATCTTCCAGGAGAAAATATTTCCTGGAGCAAATAGCTAAGAATCGGTTAACAAAGAGACAGAAAAGGACACCTGGTCTTAGACTTGTCTAACATAGGGACAGAGAAAGTCTGTTTGGTACCAGTGTTGTTTAACACGAGGACAGAGAATTATATTGAATTTGGTTCTCACAAGACAATACCAAATATTCTCCAAAGTGGTTGTGCAATACACAATCCCACCATAATTATATGAGCGCCCATCACACCACATCCTCAGCAAGACTTAGTATTGTCTTATTTTTGCCATTGTAAATATAACATGATACTCATTATCATTTTATTATATATTAGAGGCCTGGTGCATGAATTTGTGGACTGTGGGAGGTTGGCCGGCCAGGGGGAGGGACCATCAGGAGAGGAGGTGATGGTCACCGGGCTGGGTGCAGAAGGAACAGACTCTGGACACCAAGGCGACCCCACCACTGTGCAGTTCCCTGCCTCAACCCCCCCTCCTTCCCTTGCTGTGCCACCACCATGGTGGGCGGGCAGCCCCCGGGGAAGGGAGAGGACAGGAGCAAGAAAAACCCTTGTGTTGAGGGCTGACTTTCAAGAGATCGAAGCAAGGGATCTGCTCTGCTATGTACAAAACCCCGACCCAGAAGCAGGTCATCTATGAATGGTTTAGTACCAGTGGCCAATGGGTCCAGCTGTCCAGAGGGAGGGACCGCAGGTGGTTGGCTGGCCACAGGAGGTTGGCTGTGGGAGTGCACTGACAACCTGGAGCAGCTCCTGTGTTGAGCATCTGCCCACTGGTGAGCAGTGCACATCATCATAGCGAATGGTCAACTGGTTGTTCTGGTCATTTGGTCATAGTCACTTAGGCATATATATAAAAGAGAGAGAGAGAGAGAGAGAGAGAGAGAGAGAGAGAGAGAGAGAGAGAGAGAAGACACATAACAGTCACTGAGCATAGCAATTTTGAGTCCCATTGGGCAAATGTTGTCAGGTCTCTTTTCCTTGAGGGTAGGGAATATCATTGTAATAAAAGGCTAATATGCAAATGGTCGTCAAGCCATGATGCCATAATGACCAATCAGCAGGGATCTGAGGATGTGTGGTGCCAGCTGGGGCGGGGGACCTGAGGCTGCACCCCCTGCCTGGCGGGGCTTGACAGGGGTGGGGCCAGCTGAGTCTGAGTCTCACCCAATGGGGGTGGGGCCAGCCAGGTCTGGTCTGGCACGATTTCCAGGTGCGTGCGGGTGGGCAGGGACTTGATTCTGGGTCCTGCGGTGTGCCCCAGACTCTGACAGAAGGGAGATTTTCATACACATTTTACTAATTTTCTTTCATCTCTGACACTTCTATTATAAAGGGCAAATAGCAATATTAAAATATTTCCTCTAATTAATTCCCTTTTAATGTGCACGAATTTCGTGTACCGGGCCACTAGTATCTGAATAAAGCTTCAGTTTAGAATCCTGGGAATGGCACCCTAGACCATTTTTCCCCCCAATAATAGCTGATTCTGCCCTTTCCTGTGTCCCTTTTCCCATCATCTTCCTTGATCACTTCTGTAGCGGGCACTGGAGAATATTTCATTCTTGGCAACTGAGCAGCTTTACCAGGCTGCTTCCTCCCTATAGCAAATTGGGGTTTGTGGTTTTTTCCCAACTCAATGACATTTTTCCCAACGCGACTCTCTCATAGAATTTTGTGCTTTATAAAATGTATTTCATTCTAGTCAATTTCATGTACTGAACTCCATACCCACAATTCTTTTTGAGACTTGCCCTCTTTCTCTAATCTTAATTACAGAGCATTTGGGATTATGCCCTTAATCTTTCAAGGGCTTGTGTTTGGTAGAGAAGAACTTCTTTCAGAAGTCTTAACAAAGGGTTTAATAGCCAACATTTTAATATGGCCTTTACCTTGAAACCATGTCTCTTAGTTTTGAAAAATAGTCTATTGTTAATTAAAATTATCCATACAGTTTGCCAATTTTTACACACTATTTTTTGTATTATGTGGTTTCTTTGGTTTCACTTTTCTTCTTGCTTACATTTATCCTTCAATAGTACTTTTAGTGAGGGCTATAGATGATGAAACTCTTGGCTTTGTATAAATAAAAATGTTTTTATTTTCATGCCATTATTTTACCTTTGCTCTTAAATGACATTTCCTTTAGATACACAATTCTAGGTTGCCAATTATTTTCCTTCTGTGTTTCAAAGCTATCATTCTATTGTACTTTGGCATCTATCATTGCCAATAAAAAAAATCCGTTATATGTCTGAAGGTTATCTCTTTATAAATAATCTGTCTTTTCCTCTTTGGTAACATCTAAGGTTTTCCTATACCCTTGATATTGTAGTTTGATAGCAATACACTGTGATGTGGATTTATTTTTATCCACCTTGGTACTTTGAGTGTACAATCAATCCAAAGATTCATATTTATTTTTAATTCTGGGGGGGAAAAAACTCAGCTATTACCTCTTCAAGTATGATTTCACATTTATTTATTTTATTTCTTTTGGAAGATTTAGGACATGCATACTGGGGCCTCTATACTTCTTTACTGATTACTCATATTTTTTCATCTTTTTGTTTCCTCTTTACTCTTAGTGATGTCCTTAGTACTAATTTATTCTAAGTCTACAGTCTGGAGTTTAACTATTTTATTGAGTATTTTTAAATAAGTGGCTATTCTTTCTCACCCCAAGATTTCTCTTTAGTTCTTCCCATAGTCACCTCTTCTTATTTAGTTTCTGCCACTTTTTGATTCATAAACTTTTGATCATTTTAAAAAATAGTACTGTCACTTACCAGTAATATCCAGAGTACTCTATATACTTACTTTAAAGTCTTTGTCAAGCTGTTACATCAAATTAATTTCAATCAAAGTAAATTAATATTCTGATGGTTAATTTTGTTTGTTGTTTTCTTAAAACTGATTTTGTTTAGTGTTGCAGGAGTTTGCTGTTAGTGTAATTTTGAGAGGAAATTTTGGTATATGTCTTTTTAAACAGCAGAGGAGAGACAGAGAATAAGTTATTATTGAGGATATCACTATCCTTGTTTAGAGATTCTGCAATTGCCTTCACTTATCCCTTGGACTTGTCATAATGGCCCTTGGGGGCCATTGTGAGGATATCTACAGGTGTGGATTGTGAGGAGATCTCAGGCAGTGGGCACCTTGTCCAATGCCTGACTTGTTTCCATATCTTTCAACATTTGGGCCTATATAGCCCTCTAAGAGCTTCAGTCCTAAGTTGGTCAAATATTTTTTTCACCTTCTTTTATGATGACGGTGTGGTTTCACCTTTTTTTTAGACTCTGATTACTTGATTTCTAATAATTGCAGAGAAAAACTATTATTTCACTCCTGAACTACTACAAAATCCTCAGAAGTAGTCTACCTTAAACTCATACTCCATTGAATTCATTATCTCAGGGAAAAGTAAAAGTTTTTTTAAAGAAATAGTTTTAAAAGCAACATGATATTTTCAAATAATTAAAGATGAAACAATATCAAATGCTATACAACTGAAGTCAACATTCTCCAGCCCTATTTCCCTTCTCCCTCATTCATATCTACCATGTTCAACATGATAGCCACTGCCTATGGATGACTACTGAGCACTAAATATATGGCTAGTGCAACTTATCGGCCCTAATCTGCTTTCCACTCTTAGGCTTCCCTCCATATTGGGGGTGGGGTGGGTAGAGGTTGGTTCTTAACAGCATATTTGGACAATTTTCCAATGCCCAGGTCATGGTTCACAGAAAGGACATCTGAGTGTGCCCTGGGGAAGAAAACTAGTAAGGGATAGGGTTTAACTCTGCTTCCACTCTCCTTGTAGAGTTTCTCTCTCTCTCTCTCCTTTTATAAATTCATTAGTTCTTTGATAGATCTGAGAAATCCCCAGAGAAAAACCATGGTTTCTGATGAGGGCAAAAGACCATATTATAGATGTGTAAAGGGTATAGTATAGCTTTTGGCATTGTAGCGGGTAGAACATTGTCCCCCTCAAATTCATGTCTACCTGGAACTTCAGAATGTAACCTTATTTGGAAACAGAGTCTTTGCAAATGTAATTAAGGATGAAGATGATTATATTGGATCAGGATGGTCCCTAAATCCAATAACTTGTCTCCTTATAAGAAGAGAAGACAGAGATACACACAGAGAAGGCCTTGTGAATGAAGATAGAGGCAGAGATTAGGTGGTACAGCTATAAGAAACACCAAAGGAAGGATTGTTCTCTAGAGCCTGCAGAGGGAGCATAGCACTGCCTATAACCTGATTTCAGACTTCTAGCCTCCAGAATGCTTGAAGAACACATTGCTGTTGTAAGTTTGTGGTAATTTGTTATAGGGAACTAACATAATCATCTAACTCCCTCTCTGGAGTTCCAGATGCTGCTCTAACCCAGCTTTCCACCTGCCTCTCCAACCACCCTTCATTCTCTTCTGTCATCCTTTTCCTCTGTCTACAGTTTAAATTATGACCTCCCCAGAATTCTGTCCTGGGCCATTTTTTTGTTTTACATTCCCTATGAAATATTATCCAATTTTATAGTTTTAACTTCACTTCTCTGCTAAAAACTCATAAACATAAAGCTCCAGTCAGACTTCTCTCTTGAGTTTACTTTTTGTGTCCTATTATATATAAAAACTGATGTCAAAAGGCACATGTTCAAAGCTGAATTCATTTTTTTTAAATCCACATCCAAGCATATGCCTACTGATCTTAGACAAAGGAAGGGGGAAGAGAGAGTAAGAAAGAGAGAGAGAGCATTATGCTAAGTGAAATAAGCCAGTCAGTGAAAAAAAAAAATACATGATCTCACTTATTTATGGATAATAAAAAACATTATAAACTGATGAACAAAAATAGATACAGAGGCAGAGAAGGATCAAACAGACTGTCAAACTATAGCGGGAAGGCTTGGAAGGGTTATGGGGGAGAGGTAAGAGATCAACTGAAGGACTTGTATGCATCCATATAAGCATAACCAATGGACACAAGACACTGGGAGGTGAGTGAGCGCATGTGCCATGGGGTAGGGGAGGCTGGGGGAAGGTCAATTGGGGGAAAAAAGGAGACATATGTACTACTATTTGTAATACTTTAAACAATAATAAAAAAATAAAGAGGGGGGAATATCAATGTGAGAGATAAATATTGATTGGCTGCCTCTCATCTCACCCCAACCAGGGATGGAATCCACAACCTATGTATGTTTCCTGACCAGGAATTGAACCCACAACCATTCAGTGTACAGAACAATACTTCAACCAACTGAAACACACTGGTCAGGGCTGAACTCACTTTTTAAACCCCCTTCTCATACTTTCTTTTCCTCTTTCATTTCTCTTTCACTCATTTTCTATTCCTTATTGATTTTCATGTACTATATTTGGTCCAGTGACAAAAGTCAAAAACCTTCAGTTTTCCAAGAAGCCTGCCTTGGCCTTACTGCCAACTGCCAATATTTTAGGGAACACTGCTTGCTTTATTATTTTAAGTTCTCCTGAATCAGCTATTTTGCTATATCAGATCTATATCAGTTTTTATTCTTATCTGTTGGGGTACTTTTCTAACCATCAATCTCACTGGCCTCTAAACCATGCCATAATACTGCAGTTATCACACTATTTGTAACATCCAACTATGACAGCATCACTCCCCTACTTAAAATCATTCAAGGGTTCTCAATTGCCAAAAGTTTCAAACTCCTTAGAATAGCTCAGCCATGTTCATATCCCATTATTTCCCCGAGCTCCCAGCCTGGGCTTCAGATACACTGAATAACCTGCCATTTTCTAAATATATGCTATACTTTCAAAAGTTCCCATGCCTCTGTCCATTCTGTTCTATCTTTTAAAAATGCTCTTTCTCCTTCTCATATATATTTGGCTCACTGGGACACTGTTGATGTCTCCCATAAGGCTTTTCTGAATCCCCAATCTATTTAAATACCCTCCTCCTAGTTTATCACAGCTCCCAGCAGAAGCACTTACCTCACTTCCTCACTACTCATCATTTTCACCTAGAAGTCTCACTGGACAGTAAGGTTCCTGAGATAGGGACAGCGCTAAGTTTGTAGCCAATACACATTTTAGAAATAATGAAAAGTAAAGCATATACACTATAAGATTTAACAAATATACAGTAGCCTACCCACATCAATGGATTTCTTAAAATGTGAGCTTAAATGAAGCAGCTATCATCAAACTTGCTATGATTGGCACAAACACTGATAAGAGATGATATTTGAAGAAGGCCCTGAAGAAACAATTGCACTTATATAAATAGTTCATGATATTCTGGACAAGATACAAAGCAAGTACAAATTTGCCATTAGGTTCAATAAGTTGATGGATTTAAACAGCAATTTGGCAGAGAGCTTCTTTAACCTTGACACTAGTGGTTTTGACTAGTCCCCCTAAAGTGCCAGACTGGCATGGCCTAATGCAGTTGCTCAGTGCATGAAAGGAAGTGTTGTCTCTCAAATACTTCTGGTTGTGAAAGATGTCTGAAAAAAATAAATTAAGAAAACTGTCTTCCCAGTAACCTGGACAATGTATCAATGAGTCAGAATCCTAGCTTATGGTTTCTACTAAAACAGAAAGGTGTATGGGACATTTCAATTACTTCTTAGCAAAGTTAAATTGCTTCATCCATGAACCATGGGAAATGAATGCCAACCAGTATCATCTCAGAAAAAGACTTGGGAATTTCCTCTTGTGGTTTAACTAGGATCTCAAAATAACACTGCAGTAGGTTCAAGCATCCAATTTCATATTTTACTTTCTACATTAAGCCTCAAGTAGAGCAAAATTTAAATTTCCTTGGACAAAACTGACCCAAACATTCAGCTGTTTGCTGTTGTTTCTCTTAAAAAATAAGTTGCATGTGGGAGCAAACCTGTCAAAAGGATGGCCTATCACATGACTTTGAAAGATGGACATTGTTAAAAATATGAAGTTGTTCTGGACTCCTCTCAAGAAACCATATGATTAAATTATACTTATTTTTACTTAATACAGAGTCCTTTTGCCTGAACAAAGTTATAGCAAGATTCTGAATATTTAAGATACCAAATAAAGAAAAAAGTAGTTATTACACAATTTCTATCCTATCTAATAAAAGAGTAATATGCAAATTGACTGTACCTCCACTACACCCACAAGCCATGCCCACCAGCCATTCAGGAGCAAATATGCAAATTAACCCAACCAAGATGGCTGTGGCCACGGATCGAACAGGAGGCTTGGGTTTCCCTGGCAATGGAGGAAGCCAAGCTTTCCTCCTGCCCTGGCCGGCCCAGGCCTTCACTCAAGGCTACAAAGTTTCAATTATAGGAGATAAATAAGTCCCAGATACCAGGGCCTCTGCTTGGGTCACTGGGGGCATGGCCGGCCTGCAAACCACCACAGGCCCCTCATCCAGGCTGCCCCACACCCCAAGGGAACCCCCACCCTAATCTGAGACACCCTTCAGGGCAAACCAGCCAGCCCCCACCCGGGCATCAGGCCTCTATCCTATCTAATACAAGAATAATATGCAAATTTACCATCACTCCAACACACAAGATGGCTGCCCCCATGTGGACACAAGATGTCCAGCAGGGGAGGACAGTTAGGGGGGACCAGGCTTGCAAGGAAGGGCAGTTGGGGGCGATCAAGCCTGCAGAGGAGGGCAGTTTGGGGTGACCGGCTGGCAGAGGAGGGAAGTTGGGGGCAACCGGGCCTTCAGGGAAGGGCAGTCGGGGGGGGGGGACCCAGGCCTGCAGGGGAGGGCAGTTAGGGGTCACCAGGCCTGCAAGGAGGGCAGTTAGGGGCAAACAGGCTGGCAGGGGAGTGGTTAGGGGATGATCAGGCTGGCAGACAGAAACGATTAAGGGCAATCAGGAAGGCAGGCAGGCAAGCAGTTGGGAACCAGCAGTCCTGGATTGTGAGAGGGATGTCTGACTGCCCATTTAGGCCTGATCCTACCTGGATTGTGAAAGGGATGTCCGACTTTTTCCCCACATGATTCAGTGGAAAAGGATTTTTTGTTTTTTGCATGAGAACAAAAGACTCAAGTATTTAGACCCAATCCTACCTCTAGGGGTCCCAGATTTGAGAGGGTGCAGGCTGGGCTGAGGGACACCCCCCCCCCCCCGCATGAATTTCGTGCACCAGGCCTCTAGTTTTATATAAGATAGAATCAAAGGACTGCACGTTAAATTACTAGAAGAAGCTGTTAGGATTGAAATAAGTAAATTCTCCAACATATACATTTTATAAGTATTTCCATGAATGGGCTGAGCAATAGCAGATGGACATTCAACAAGAAGCCAGGCTGAGGAGTAAAGCAAAAAAAAAAAAAAAAAAAAAAAATTTGTTTCATTTTTCTTTCAACCTTTTTTTTCTTCCTGGAAAGCAGTTGGCTTGTGTGTGTTTTTCAAGACCACATTCAGGTTATCTATATAAGGATTTAGTTAATAGTTCTCACTCTTACTATAAATATTAGGATCTAAAAGAATTTAGTCTGCTCCCTTAACCAACTTAGTAAGTCATCTTCATCCTTGATTTCTATAAGCACAGCTGCAAATCTATCCAGTTGTTCTCAAAGGAAACATCCAACAGACTTTAGTCTGATGGCATTCTGGGAGAATATTTAATATGTTCCAAGGAAAGAAAGAAAGTAAGTAGTGGCAAGAGATTTCATTTCAGCCACCCAGGTATAAAATGTTTCTTATCAACACTTTTGCCCCTGGTAAAAGACTCTTCTGTAAGTTAAGTTCAACACTTCTATGGGTAATTGTTATTTCATGGTTTTGGAATGTTCCTCCCTAATTTGTTAGTGTCACATCTCACCACTCTTTATGAAAGTTCAGATACCACCTCCTTGTAGCCTTTCATCTAATATCATGTCAGCACTCTTTTCATCACTCCATACTACTGATTAGCCATATCACACTTTTTTAGTAAAATCAAGGATACACAATTCTCTAAGAATCTATGTTGTTCTACTTAATCCATCATTATTCCCATTCTAAAAATAAACTGATTGTCAGCATCTCTCTACTTTAAGCCAGAAAGAAACCTGAAGAAATACTAGGATTCCTAGTATTTATACTCTTAAATCACTAGGAGATTTGACATTTTCCCTTAATTTTATAAAATTGCTTAAATCCCCACAATATTAGAAAAATCAAAGCAGAACTCATAAAGGATGACATTTTCACTATACTTGAGTCTTTTGTTCTCATGCAAAAAACAAAAAATCCTTTTCTACTGAATCATGTGGGGAAAAAGTCACTGACTAGCAAAGACCAAATCCCTTTGCCAATACCTTGAATTCCGATTATTTTTAAACACTGGCAGTGGGTGGGAGAGACTCAGTGTAGGCGTTAATCATGACTGATCTGACTACAAATAAATACTTGGCTGTTGTTATTGTTTTCTTCAAAATTTACTCTGGACATATAACATGGTGCAAAGAAACAGAGACTTAAGTCTTCTGGGAAGAAGGAGCAAAGAAAATTAGCTCTACAAATAAAACATTAACCATATATAAAAAATTCGTTTCTGTTTATTATTCTTTTGTTAAAACATGAGGTATTTAATAAATGATTCATACAATTACCCTGAGACTAATACATATCTCCTACAATGCCAGCTCCTTGTTGCTTTATAACATCATAAGATTATATATATTCTTTCATCAAATAAATTTGTGGACCTGCAATTTTTTAGACCCTTTGCATACATATGTAAAGATTCTGCCCAAATGGTAGTGGAGTGAAAGTGTATGTGAAGGAGAGCCCGAGACAGAAAAGAACACAAAGTTTCTATAAATTCATAAGTTTAGAGAGGGAAAAAATGTCATAATTTTACTTTGGGATACTTTTTATAGGAGGAAAAAATGGAAAAGAAAAGTTGGGAGAAGGCGTGAAAAACTGGAATTGATTATATTTATCACTGTATGTAGATGGTAGCATTTTTGTTGTTTGATGACAACACTAAAGTGTTATTTGCTTTGCTAATAAAGGATCAAATCCTGTAAAGGCACAGAATCAGATTTGTTTGTGCAGAGAATTTTGACCCACTCAGAATGAAAGATTCCAGTACAGGACATTTTTATCCTCTGCCAGGAAATGAAGCAAACATGTGGGATACAGGATGAGTCAAGGTGGAAGGATAAACTTGAGTTCTTTTCCTTTCAAATGTTGGAATGCTGTTCTGTTAGGAGTTTATTTTCCTTTCCTTTTGAGTGGTAACACCAAGGTTTGACTGAGGTTAAAAAACAATGATCTAATCAATACCGAACTTTTTTCCTTGTCTCCTGCAATACAATTTCCTGTGGCAATAATCAAAGATGTACAATCCAGTGAGGACTCAGAGAAGTAAGGGACAGCCTTTGGAAGCTGACTACAAGATTTTGAAGAGAAAGATGCTCTAGAAATTAGCACTTTGATCCCCTGGTTTCACTACTGTGAATGACCAGCCATCTTTCTATAGTCGTGGGAAATTTCCTATTTTCCAACACTCTTTGAACACTCTACCACAAAACCTAGAATTGTTTTTTATTTCTATTAAGTATGGAGCAGGGGAAGTTCACCCATCCCACATCTCCACAAAGGAAAGACACCTTTTTCCACAGTTTATCAAAGAACTATGATGTGCTGGGCCCCGTGGAGTCATATATAAAATGAGGAAAACTCTATAAGTAAAGATCATAGGAAATGATCCAGGAAGTGGACAGAGATACAGTGAGGTAGTTAAGATGACCCAGACCCTTTCAGATACTTACAGGAATGTGAAGGATCTAGTAACCAGATCTAAAAAGGCAGAATAAAGAAGAATCCATGGTATTGCTGAGCACTTTGATTCTAGATCCTGAGAAGTTGGCTAAGTGCTCCTTTTCCCCAATTTTTTAAGTGGAAAAGCAAGAATATTTCAATGACTTTTGTTTCCCAACATTTCTCCTTTATGAAGAAGGAGCCAAGCCGACAGGGAGTTATTGAGTTGGTCCAATGACCTATTAGACAGCAGTCTTTTTTTAGAGCCCTTTAAAGGTAACAGAGAATTCAAGGTCACCAAAAGCAGATTTGGTGGAACCACTCTCCTGGTCTCATGAAAAACAGAGCCTATAAAGCGGGCATGCCCAGAGGCCAGACCCAGGTATGAACTAATTTTCCAAGAGTGTTAGGGAGCAACTTAGGGAAGAATTGTGTCTGGATTTGGAGCCTCAGAGACTAGAACTCCAAATCTGTCTAAATTCTGGCAAAATGTAACTTCCTGTCTCTACAGGAAAGAAATTCTTTTAAGAGGGCTAATAAAATGAGCTCTTAAGGAGGCCTCTCAGACATCAAATAGGCAGAGTGAAAACACACTTTGATGAGGTAAGTGTAAAGGGTTCAGAAACATACCCCCACCCCCAAGAGAGTTTTCTTTGAAAGCCATGTGAGCTGAAAATTTAAGGATACACCATAATTTGCCAAAGCTAAGGTATCTGGAATAAGACTTTGAAGATATCAAAGAATTGATGGGTGCCCAACTGGGAACCAACCAGAAGTCACTGTGCTTTGTGTCATCTGCTACTGCTGCTCAGATTTTAGTTTTAACCTCATCCACCACCACACCCCATTTTCTTCAGTAAGCTTCAACTTCAAAAAGGACTGTTTTAAAACACCTCTCTAATGAGAGAACGATTGTGAGCCACTTTTTAAGTCAGAAAATTTGTGGCATCACATATTCCTTTTGAATCTCCCGTAATAGTCTGTACACAGACTATTGTGTTTAACATCATTGGAACAGATTTAATCTCAATATTAGGAAGCATTTCTAGCAAACAAAGTTATTTTTAGGGGGATGGAAGGAAAGTGGTTTCAGAAGGTTGTGTTTCAGCCCTGGAAATGAATACATAAAAAGCAGGCCTTACATTGATGACATATGAAAAGGTATGGTATTCAAATATATTGGAAATTGTATTTAACAACCTCTACAATTCCTTCCTAGGTTGTGATTTACCATAAATAAATTAAGATATAGCAGATCAAGGGTTTCACTCCTCAGGAAGGCATTTAAATATTAGTGGGGTCTTTGTACAATAGCATTCATGGGATAAAGGGATCAGTTTCTATTACACAGAACTTCTACCTGGTCTAGTCCTTCAAATAGTAAATAAGTTACGTCCCAAATAAATACTCTCCTTTGGAAAAACCCAAAGTTCCTTTTTTATAGCTTCAATTCGATTGTGGCTTGAAGATTGTCTGATCTCTAAAGTCATTTTTAAAATGCAGATACCCTTCAATATAGGGTGACAGGAGAAATTTGACTTTGGGTGGTGCAATGTACCAATCTTCTAACATAGAAACCTGAAACCTAAATGATCCTGTTAACCAACGTCACCCCAATAAATTAAATAAATAAATAAATAAATAAAGACGAGGAAACAAAATAAAACAAAACAAAAAATAAAGAAAGTGCAGATATTTCTTGAAGGCATCAAAGATGATGTTTAGCATTGGCTGTTCTTATTGTGGACCTGGAGATGTTTAAATGAGCCTGTAGAGCAGGGTTTCTCAACCTTGGCACTGTTGCCATTTGTTGTGAATTGAAGGATGTTCAGCAGCATTCCTAGCCACTACTCACTAGATGCTAATAGCACACAAATCAGTCATCAAACACAAATGTCTTCAGACATTGCAAATGTCCCCTGTGGGCAAAATTTCTCCTGGTTGAGAATCACTGCCACTGTCAAGGTTTAGAAGATGGGAGGGAGGGTAGAAATATGGCAGAGGAAGGATTGTGATCAGGGAGGGAAGAACATCCAAGAAACCCTTTCAGCTATCTCAGAAACTTCTTGGTGTTTGTATCAGTCCAGTTTTACCAGAAATATAGAACCAGTAGGAGATAGATTGTAGATAGATATAGATATATGTGATATTACATAAAACTAGAGGCCCAGTGCATGAAATTCATGTACGGGGGGGGGGGGTCCCCTCAGCCCAGCCTGCACCCTCTCCAATCTGGGACCCCTCGAGGGATGTCCAACTGCCTGTTTAGGCCCAATCCTGGGCAGTCAGACATCCCTCTCACAATCCAAGACTGCTGGCTCCCAACCGCTGTCCTGCCTGCCTGCCTGATTGCCCCTAATCGCTTCTGCCTGCCAGCCTGATTACACCCTAACCACTCCCCTACCAGCCTGATCAATGCCTAACTGCTCCCCTGCTGGCCCGATTGCCCCTAACTACCCTCTCCTGCAGGCCTGGTCACCCCCAACTGCCCTCCCCTGCAGGCCTGGTCCCCCCAACTGCCCTCCCCTGCAGGCCTGGTCACCCTCAACTGGCCCCCTCTGCCGGCCCGGTCACCCCTAACTGCACTCTCCTGCAGGCTTGATCAACCCCAAGTGCCCTCCCCTGCAGGCCAGGTCCCTCCCAACTGCCCTCCCCTGCAGGCCTCGTTGCCCCCAACTGCTCTCTCCTGCTGGCCCAGTCACCCTTAACTTCCCTCCCTTGCCAGCCTGATCGCCCACAACTGCCCTCCCCGTGCTGGCCATCTTGTGGTGGCCATCTTGTGTCCACATGTGGGCGGCCATCTTTGACCACATGGGAGCAGCCATCTTGTGTGTTGGAGTGATGGTCAATTTGCATATCGCCTCTTTATTAGATAGGATATGTAACACTATAAACATGTATGTACATATTTTATAAAATTCATATATATCAAGGAAATAGCTTACATGTTACATGATTATGGCTTACACTTCACATGATTGTGGGGGCTGGCTAGGCAAGTATGAAACCCCTAGTCCAGGCTGGAGCTCTTCCTGAGCCAAAGATGCAATTCATGGGTGGAATTTCTTCTTTAGTCCTGCTCTTAAAGCCCTTCGACTAATTGAATTATGCTCACCAAAGTATCTAGTGTAGTCTCCTTAACATCTCCTGAGATAATTGTAGATGTCAGTCACAAAATACTTCCATAGTAATACCTAGATTAGTGTTTGATTGAATAACTGGAGACTACAGCTATAGACATAAAAGTGATTATCTCAGTGTTCCAGAGCTATTCTTCAGGATCTGATGTTTTGTTCACAGCTACATTATTCTGTTCATCCCATTGCAACTGTGTGGTAGGCCCTGCATATTCATGGGTACTGCCACTGGCATGCATTTCATGGCAGGGTCCTGACATGGTCAGGGACAAGGTCCAAACCCCTCACAAGCTTTTTCATGGACTTAAGAGTCTCTTTGAAAGGATCTGAAGAAACATTTTCCAAAGCAATACAAATGGCCAGTAAGTGCATGAAAAGAGACTTGAATCATTAGCCATCAGAGAAATGCAAATATAAACCACGTTGAGATATCACTTCATACTCACTAGGATGACTATAATAAAAAAGACAGATAATAACAAGTGTTAGCAATCATGTGAAGAAATGTTAACTCTCATATACTCCTGGTAGAAATGTAAAATGGTGCAAAATGTGATATACTTACACAATGGAATATTATTTGATCATAAAAAAGAAAGACATGCTGACACATACATAGATAAACCTTGAAAACATTATGCTAGCGATAGAAGAAAGTCACAAATTGTACCACATGTTGTATGATATCACATAGTGTATGATTTCATTTTTATGAATTGTCCAGAATAGGCAAATCCATAAGGACAGAAAGTAGATTAGTGGTTGCCAGAGGCTGGAGACATCCCAAGAGCAATGGGAAATGACTGCTAATAGGTATGCAGTTTCTTTGTAGGATGATGAAATGTTCTAAATTGATTGTGGTAATGGTTGCACAACTATGAATACACTAAAAAACCGTGAATTGTAAATGGATGAATTGTATGATGTAAATTATCTTACCTCATAATAGACAAACATGTAAATTGACCATACCTCTGCTACACCCATAGCCAATCAGAGTGAATATGCAAATTAACCCAACAAAGATGGCAGTTAATTTGCATACATAGGCACCCAGAGCCTGGGTCCTGGGAATATTCTGGCACCCAGGTCACTCTGAGGTAAGCCCCTTGTGGGCACTGAGCAGCCTTGGAAGGGCCTGAGCCAGGGGGCTCCTGGGCAGGGCCAAGCCTGCGATCAGAGCCGAGGGGGCAGGGGCAGAGCCTGCGATTGGAGGGAGCTGGAGGTCTCCTGCCCAGGCCTAAACCTTCGGCCAGAGGCTTTAGGCCTGGGCAGGGCCCAGCCGCCAGTTGGTGTGAACTACAGAGGAAACAACTTTTCTGACTGCTCATTGGCTAAGCTTCCTGTATGCCACTGGTAATATTCTTAGTAACTTGGGTATAAGAATCCAAAAACGTGATCTAGGGTTTTTCCACCACACTTCTGGAGAAAAAAACAAAGGTCCGCTGCTGGAGGGCTAACAAATGTCATATCCTGCCCTAGCCAGTTTGGCTCAGTGGATAATGCCTCAGCCTGCCAACCGCAGAGCCCGGGTTCGATTCTGATCAAGGGCAGGTACCTAGGTTGCAGGCTCCTCCCTGGCCAGGGCCCAGGTCAGGGCTCATGCAGGAGGCAACCAATCAAAGGGTCCCTCTCACTTTGATGTTTCTCTCTGTCTTTCCCTTTCTCTTCCACATTCTCTACAAGTCAATGGAAACATGTCCTCAGGTGAGGATAAAAAGAAAGAAGGAAAGAAATGTCATATCCTATGAAAGACACATCTTGAAAATGCCTAAAGAAAGTTGTCATTTTTTCATGGTGAAGGGACTGGAGTCCATGTTAATGAAAACACCTTGGTGGCTGTGGTGACTGACAGTGGCTGCAGCAGCGGGGTGATGGGGCTGGTGCCTTCCACTGATCAGCCCGGTTGCCGACCACAAAGGGGAGCGGACCTAAGCCGTCAGTAGGACATCCCCTGAGGGCTCCCAGTATGTGAGAGGGGGCAGGTTGGGCTGAGGGACTCTCCCTCAACCCCCAGTGCATGAATTTCGTGCACCGGGCCCCTAGTATTTCAATAAAGCTGTTGTCTATTTTTTTTTTTTTTCAAATAAAAGAGTATATTTGGAAATCCTGGCAACAGAAGAGTTTGAAAGACCTGTTGGGGCAGGGCTCTCTGATCAGACTGATGATTAGCCCATGTCCAAGGCATCTGCTGGCTTAAAGCTTTTCGGGAAGCAGGACGTCAGAGGAAAGGAGGCAGCAGATGTTTCTCTGTTGCTTAGTATTCACAATCAAACTGAAAGAAGGAAACTGTTCCCGTAGCAGAGAGCACCACTCCAGAGTCTCACTTCCTGGGCCACTCTCTGCTGACAGTTGTGTAGTCTGCCACCTGAAGCAGGCTGATGAGGGTGGAACGCATCCAAGAAAAAGCGCAGAAGCTTGCCTAGACAGAGTATTCGCTCAGAGACTGCTCTTTTACCTCAGGGCCTTAAGAATTTTGATTTATTTAGTAATAGTTTATCTTTGATGATGTACAAATGCATGACTCAGTTTTGTGGCTTTTAGCACCTCAATGCTGGGAACTTACTAAAGCCTATTGTACTTATTCCAAAGACAGCCCTGGACTTCTGCCCAACCTCCCTCCTTCCTCCTGGCTCCCTAATAGGGAATTTCTTGTACATTGGTCTCAAAGGAGAGGTATTGAGATGCCGTCATTTTCACTACTATAGCTGGGGTTCTTCTAAGGCTTTCTTGTCTTTTGCATATTTTATTAAAATACAAATATTAATTATCAGATAAGAGCATTAGCTAGGATTTCCAGGAATAGAAAATAGGTTTATAAAGATAATCCAATTTTTCTTCCAACTCGACCTTACTAAAGCAGAGTGAGGATAATGGATTTTTCCAGAAGGAATGTGTCAAGTAGTTGCCAGACACCTTGTTAGGGTCTGGCCTTCAGAGCTTTGGGTCCAGAGCCTCATGCAAACGGAATGCCCTTTGTCCACTAGCCTATAGGCACAAATAATTGATGCATTATAACTCAAATTCTGCAGGCTTATTGCCTTCATTCATACAACTATACAAACTTGGTCCTTGAAAAGTACCTCCACAATATTCCTGGGCTTCCCCAGGGAAGCCTCACATGTGGTCAAGCAGGCCCTCCACATGCTGCTGCCCCCACTGGGCCTCTGCTCAGACCTCCTGACTCACCTGAGCAATTGCTGCACACACTGAGTTCTCACTCTGGCTATCATCAACACACCTGCAGAAGAATGCCGGCTAGCCCTGAGGTTGTTTCCCACTGCTCACGCACCAGCAGAGCCCTGTATTCCTTTCAGCCCTTACATTGGCCCATATGAAAGCATTTTTCTAACCCTTGATAGAGGGGTTCAAACACCATTCTCCCAATCCTGTGAGGTGCCAGGATATATCTCTCCCATTGTTCTCTTTCACTGACCTCCCAAGTATCTATACACAAACTTTCTTATAGATACTTCTGGCAAAGAAAAAACCCAAACCCAATTAAAATCCAACAATTCCAAGTATTAGACGTCCCTACAAAATTATTTATATTCTTCAGCCTAAGCCAGTCATTTTATGCTTGAGTTTGATTGGTATTGATCAAATCCAAGGACACTTGAGTATAAAAAGCCATATTTTCCATTTATTAGTTTATACGAAAAAAGTATTACAAGTTCTCTCTCTTCTTCTTAATAGAAAAAGGCATGTTGGTGGCCAAATTTTTTTTAATCTTCATCCAAATATATGTTATGTTAATTTTTTAAAAGAAATTAAAGGAAAGAGAGAGAAACATCAATGTGAGACACATAGATCGGTTGCCTCCCATACACACTCTGACAGGAGATGGAACCTGCAGCCTAGGTATATGCCCTGACCAGGAATCAAACCCACAATCTTTTGATGTATGGGATGAGCCACCTGGCCAGGGCAGTGGCCAAGCTTTTGAAGACTTATCAGTGAAAGGAGTAAGAATAGCCATTATCAGAAAATTATAGCAGTCTTTTCCCCGGGATGTATAAATTAGATTTTTCAAATCTGCATCAGCCAAGCATTTACAAACTGGAAGTGCAGATCTCATTCTTTAAACTTGGTTTACTAATCTCAGTTGCAAAGTAATTCTCAAATTTTACTGTACCTTAGTTTTCCACTTCTCTTAAATCATAACCCTTCCTAGGTTTTGGACTTGGAATAAAGAACAGTTTAGCATTTACTCAATGAGGCTTTAATAATCCCTTATTTATTAAGATTGGTCTGACTGTAGATTGTTGTGTGATAAGATTTTATAGAAGTTGCCACTTTTATCTATATTTGTATAGCAGGATGTTAAAATGAGACTTTTTGTTTCCCAGCTTTTTAGATGACATAAAGGCCAAGAGTGATGAAATAAATGCCAGGCACTCCCTCTCCCCAAGTTGAGAGTCATAACAAGTTAAGAGATTATAAAATCAGTTCTGTGAACAATAGCCCATCACCCATCTCTCAGCTACATGAGAGAATCTGAAGACATAAATTGGGAAAAATCTCATGGGGGAGATTTATGCAGTGCTATGATGTATATCCCTCCACACCCGTGTGCAGAGGAAGGAGAGTTCTCCTCAAGTTGACTAAAGAGAATCTTGAAGAGAACTATATGCAGAGCTTGTCATGCACCCCTTGGAATTTGAGAACACAGGAACTGCATCCAACTCTAACTTGGGAACATCTATAAGTGAGAGGCTGTGGCTCCCCCGGCGGTGGCTACCCCTGCATGGTAACAGAAGTGGCTGCCATGGGAATAGGCTGTCGTCCCAGTTTGATAATATCCATGTGCCAGATCTGAACTCTGAGAAGGAGAGCAACATTTGATAACATTGAGAGAGAACAAAAGTTTGTGTGGATGGTGAAGTTACCCTAACAGAGCAGGAATGGTCAGAAACCAGGAATAGAGAGTAGCTTATAAATAACCAGTGCAGGAGAGAACTGTGGCTAGAGAGTCTCAGTGATGAGGTAAGGTCTTCATAAAATCTACATACCAATAAGAGAGACAAACTTAGACATCTGCAAAGCAGAAGTTACCAGAAAAGCTAAGGAACATGTCCAAGGTTTAATATGGGGTAGGAAGAGAGAGCAGTGGGAATAGAGGAATAGACAATAATGAGAAATAATAATACTCAAATTATTTTAACATTATAGTGGTTACTATGTTTAAAAAGCTTTACGTATATTAATCCATATATGCTTTCTATTTGGTATCTACCAGTGTTCAATAAACCAGTTACACTTACCTTTCCTATTGTTTCCATAGCTAACAAATGTATAATAAGTACCTATCACGTGCTACTTGATGCTTAAAATATAGTGCTGAACAATATATTTTAATGAGAGGGATAATATCCAAGTAGACAAATAACAAATTGTGGTAAGTGTTGTAAGGCAACTAACACAGTGGTGCAATAAAGGAATCAGAGAAAGTCATTTCATGCCATTGTCTAAACAAACCTGTGAACATCAATGTGTGATTAGTCACTGCATTCCATGTTAGGAAGGGAGCTATCAATCACAGAACTCATTTGGGCCAAAAGATTCAGTTATCATGTGTTAACATACTGGAAAGTCAATCTTCCAACCTCACATTGGTCAACCACAGCAGAGGGGACCACTCTTTCATGTTCAGTTTTTGTTTCTCCACTGGAACTGAATCTAGGTGTGAACTTCAACATTATGCTCTTTTTATCAAACAAAATACTAAGAGGACCACAAGCTTTCAATTACTTGTAATGAGAGGCTAGGTTGGGCATCCAAATCTATCATTCTCAAAGACCCCAAAACCTGTTTAGCATATGAATCAAAGAAATCTTGCTAAGTAGCAAGAGTCTTAGGTTTACTTTTTCCCTTGTTCTTGTCAGGTTATTTGTATCAAAATCCACTGGAGGAGCCTCAAGGGTAGACACTGCTTGTGAGGACTTGGGGACCTGCTGTTATTCCCTCTGTTCTCCCTTGGCCTACATGGCCATTGTCCCTCTACCTATTCATTTCATTATTTTTTCTACACTGCCACTTCCTCTGTTTATACATATCTTCTGCTGGCTGATATCTTTGGCTTATTCTCCACTGTGGACCTGACTACCCCAAAGACTCCTTATATCCTTTAGGCTTCAGTTCCCACTCCTAGTTATTGGTTCAGTGTTACTGATTCTATAATGTGCCATCATTTTAGACCTATGAGGGGGAAAAGGAAATACGATCATACCAACTACCTATGTAGAGAGTATGACATCCTGATTTCAGGTATGTAAAATACCACAAGGGAGATGTGCACCTTAGAATAAAACAAGTAGAGTGATTTGTAATTTGGGCAGCAGTAGACGAGGGCTGCTCATTTTCTACATCAACCAGATTACAAAGTACTGTCCTGACTCACCCTGATCCGATCACTTTGGCTGTGTCCTGAGGCTGAATAACACTAAGCACACGGGCCTGGCCTGCTGTTCCAGCAACGCTGTGACATGGCAGCACTCCTGAAAGATTCTGGGAGGTAAAAGTCAACTGGCCAGAGTCACGAAGAAAGAATTATGGCCAACCCCCATTGTCATACTCTTTTGTTTTTTTCTATCTTACCAGTATGATGTTCATTCCACACTATAAAAATATAGCCATATTACTACCTAGGAAATATGTCCACTTTTGGTCAGTTCTTATCCCTTAGGTCATTTGTTTAGCCTACTGTCTTTGAAGCCTAAGCTAGTAGGATAAAAAAGAAGCATGAATAATTCCCATACCAGACTTTTAAAAAACGTCCGAGGAACATTGAACTCTCTCTAAATTGTGAAGTCAAGTAACACTCATGTTATTTTTCAAGCATGGACTTGGCCTTGGAAGACCTGAGAGTGTAAAAGTGGGAAAGATTCAAGAAGGTCTTTTCTCTGCTTCCATTCAATGAGCAATTCTCATTTTCCTTTAGAAAAAAATCATTCCTCAGACTGTCAAGAGGCTGCTGGCAGATATAGTTTATATTAAACAGATGGCTGGCCTATAATCAAATGCTTGTCCATGGCTAGGCCCAGTGCATTATGAATGCTGTGGGAGGATATACCAGTAGTTAATGAGTGTGGATCATTTCCAGAACGAGGGTCAAGAAAGTAAGTGTTACGTGGGATTTCACATGAGATCACTAGGGAGATGAAGAGCATCTGACCTATTGATTGTTGACAAAACTCAATGGAAAGGAATGCTGAATTATTCAAACATGAGTGGGTTGAGAAATAGAGGAATTCTTTGCATGGGTAAGCAGGATTTATAAACACCAAAGTGTATGTTCAGGTTCATACAGAAAACACAAACTTTGAAATGGATTAATACGGGTGTCTGCATATATATATATATATATATATATATATATATATATATATACAGCTTCAATGTAATTTCATTTTTAAAGTAAATTTGGAATATTAGGGACATGGGTTTCTTTCCATTTATGTGCCACCAAACAACTCATATGTACCACTAAATACTTCCTTTTTCACCTCAAAGGCTAGAAACATTTAGAAACATCTTTAAAATGTTGACTATAGAGCAATCTTCAGGTATCACAGACCTAAATTTTGTTGTTATATTAGTTATTTTTATATTAGTTATATTTGTTATTATATTTTAGCTATTATGAAGAATAAAGATTCCCACAGATTGAAGTTATGAGAGGATATGAGTACAACCCAGACTTGTGTCTTAGCTGCAGCCCCTTGATAAATTATAACCTAATGGCTATCACTTCTATAAATTAGGGTACACGTCTGTGTATAGAATATATAAATACTGAATACAAAAGTTACTTTTGTAGTAGGGGGCCTAAAACTGACTGCATGGCTAATTTAAAATGTTCTCGTATGTTTAAAATGAGAAATCAGAGGTGAGATCCGATTCGTCCAAAGTGAGATGGCCAGCCTTCGGAGTCCGGCTAATGGTCTGCCCTGAACTAGGCCAAATAAGGAATGGTCCAGTCCCCTTCGAGTGGCCAGAAGGGAAGCTGTGAGCCAGCCTGTCCACTGGTCTGTAGACAGTAGCTTGCTTGACTTGGAGCAGCCCTTTGCCCATGCAACATGCCTCTTTGCCTACCTTTTATAGGATTCCTTCCTCAATCATGTGGGTTAAATAAAGCTGCTGCTAAATGTTTGCATCTAAGCAAATGCAAAAGTGATTTTGAACTACATGTTTCTATTAGGGATGTTTGCTCTAACCCTTCTCCTCAGTAATGAACAACTACACTGGAGACAAAAGAATTCAGTACGGTTTGGAATAGTACCTGAATGGGAGGGAAGGAAAACACACGGTGATAGCTCTAAACCAGGCAGGATGGCCCATAAACACTTTTGGAAACATGTGCTTGACGAATGAAAACCAAAGAGGGGAGAATCTCCAAGCTAACTGCAGTTTACTGCTCCCCTGTTCACCTTTCTCTCTTGCTTACACCAAATCGAATGTCAAATCAAAACAGCAGTCAGTTTGTTTTTTAAAATCTGCTTTGGAAAAAAGAACCAGATAACTGAGCTGGTTAAAAAGTCTCAATCACTCCCACTATTCCTGGCAGTCATGTCAAAGTGTTAATACAGAGTGCTTTCCGGGAGGTCTACAGCTGGCACTATGTGGCTAAGTGGAGGGGCTGCTTTCAGTCCAGGATGCAGGACTGGTCCTAAAAAAATGAGATGGGACGTAAGCAGCAGAGGGGACTGACATGCTTTTGGAGGAGCCAAGCCCTGGAAATGTCCCTAGAACAGAAGTACCTAATATAGCCCAAAGTCCAGGGACTCTGAAGGCAAAGCAAACACCCAATCACAGTGTCCTTTGAGGACTTCAACTGGGAAAGTAAGCCAAGCTCTGGCCAGTCAAACACACTTGAGACGGGATATTTATATACAGCTATTTCTATAATTGGACTTAATCAGACATGAGTATCCCAGTTCAGGTCAGTTTCTGTCCCCTCGGGCACACACTGCTATCACACATATTTATCTATCCTGTATGGTGTGTGTGTGTGTGTGTGTGTGTGTGTGTGTAAGTGAGAGAAAGAGAGAGAGTGATTTGGAAGTGTGAGGTAGTAGTTTATGGACAGAAAAGACATTCTTATTTTTCTTTCCAACATTTCAGTACATCTTAAGGATCCACTCATTAATTCCTGTAATTCCTGAACTCTAAGGACTGGTGTTTGGATGATTTCATAAGAAATCTCTCTGGCAACAAGTTAAAATAGATATTTTCAGGTCCCACCTGAAGTTTCAGAGTTAGTATGGTAGAATACATCCTGGGAATCTGTATTTTTAAGATCTCCCCAGGTGATACTAATGCCATGTTTGGAAAATGTTGATTATACAACAAAGGGAAGGTAAATGGAATTATTTATTTTGCTGTTTCCCCCAAACCATGATTGTGGAAGTATAATTTATTAGATCAAAGTTTTAATAGAGAAAAACTTTCCAAATAACTACATCAAGTCAAAAGAATGGTATTAAATAACCAGTATGATCAAATATTTTTAATTTAGAGGATTATAACTCTCTTCTTTTAGACTTTTTCTCTTGATTATTTTATTCTTTTTCAGGAGACTATGCTTCTTACTGGCCTAGGCATTTATTTTAAGCTATTGGAAAGAGTCTTGACTGACTACATACAATAAATGCTAATGGTTTTACACAAGCAGAGACAATGCTGAATAGACAAAGATCCACCTGGCATTCACTCTACCAATTAGTGTTGTTTTGTTTCTACTAAGCACCCCCATTTCATTTCATAGTACGAACTTGCTATTTATCGTTGGTCCTAATGGCCTTTCAGAGTAGGTTAGATATCTGAGATTTTTTTGTTTTATTTTTAATTTTTAAAAATTATTCTTATTGTGGAAAGTATCACAGATGACCCTCTTCCCCCTGTTCTCCACTCCTAGATGTCTGAGTATTAAAAGGAGCCTGCTAAAGAATCATAACAGTTTTAAAGACAAAACAGATACAATTCTTGGGCTCTCCATGTTCCTTTTGGCATGCTTGGCTCATGGCTCACTCTTGGCCTCCCGGCCTTCTCCTGTGTGCCCCATAGGCAGTATACGTCAGACACAATGGACTAATGGACTGTAACTAGCCTGATGCTATACTGGACCCAGCTTCAATATGGAAAGGAAACTCTGGGCACTGGTTTTGCTTCTAGCTTTACTAAAATGTAAGCTATACTTCTTCCGTGACTGAACTAAGGGAAATGAGACTTTGGAAACCCAGGGATTTAATTACATGCAAATAAAAATCACTCGTTGTCCCATTAAAAAAAGAAAAGAATACAAAACATTCAAAAGAATCCATCATACCCAGTCCATCAATATATACATATATCTAATAGCTTACTAGCTCATTGTAGAATAATTATAGAATCAAACATTATAATGGAAATCTCCAGAGGATCATGAAAACAAAAAAAGTAGTGATCTAAACAGTAAGAAACCAAGAAGACATGTGAAAATAATTCATACAAAAGCAGATGGGGCAGCCTGCAGTTATACACAAGTGGGTGAGGAGTTTTAGAAATGAATTATGATCTTCCTAAAAGATATTTTGGTGTGAAATAATTTATATTGAGTAATGCACCTGCTTAATATCTCCTAATCTCTCCTTTGCTTCTGGAGAGATAGCTTCTCAACTACTATTTTTTCTTTCCATTCTATCTGTTTCTAACTATGTCTCCAAATTCAAGTGTGTGTGTGTGTGTGTGTGTGTGTTTGTGTGTGTTGGAGAGAGAGAGAGAGAGAGAGAGAGGGACCCAAAAAGAAAGACTACCCTTTGTTAAATAAAGTCAAGTAACATTTTTCACAGTATCAACATTAATGAGAATTTTAATACATTATTTGATATTATTATCTTTATTGCATATAATACCTCACTCTGATTTCTGGTAACCTCAACAAATCGTGAGGTTTATAAACAATTTTTAATTAAAGCCACTGATCAGATCTTATGACAAAAGTAGTTCATGAGCCAAAAAATTGTGATGGTGATGGAAGGTGACTTGACTTGGGGTGGTGAACACACAATACAACATTCAGAAGCAAAATAAGATAATATTATTTCTCATTGTACTAACCATAAAGAAAAAAATAAGAGATTACTAAATTGCTAATAACAGGTGTTTGCTACAAAAAGTAGAAGGGGCCATGAAAGTAGGAAGGGCAATGTTGGGAAATGGGGAAAGGTGGTGAGGAAGAAAGATAGAAATGATAGGCATTAGAAAACAGAAGTGGTAAAGATTAGAAAAGAGGCTCAGACCACAGATACTTTGACAATGATGGGACAAGACATAGGAGATAACAAATGACTTTGAAAGCAGGGGACTGAAGAAAATTAGAATTCTACTCTGAGATGCAAGCCATAACTCAGCAGTACCTTTGCGTCATTCTAAAAGCTTGATTAAATTAGGAATGGGATTGAGGAAGACAATGATTAGGAATGGGATTTAGGGTGGATTTAGAATTTAAAGAAAGGGCTTACATCTATATTCTCTAAATTATTAAGTTTTAACACAGTATAACAACTTCAAACAAGTTAACTAAATATATTAGCACAGTAAGTATTTAAAAGATGGGATCTATATGAATAAGTCCTAGAGATCTACTATACAGCTTATTGCCTATAGTTTATCAATACTGTGTTACATACTTCAAAATTTTCTAAGAGGTCTTAAGCATTCTTTTCACACAAAAATATTAATAGTGAACAGAGTATGAGGAAATGGATATTTTTATGGCATAGATTGTGGTGATAGTTTCATGGGTGTATACTTAACTCATTAAGTTGTATACATTAAATATGAACAGCTTTTTGTATGTCAATTATACTCATTAAAGTGGCTTAAAATAAAAAAATTAAAGATATGATCTATAGAATGTGACTTTACAAAAATGGAAGAGATATTGATATTTGCTGGCCATCTGAATATACCTTGCTTCTTTTAAAGCCATGCCTTTAAAACATGAATCTACAAAATGTATAGACTTAAAAAAATCTTTTATTGAACATATTGGGGTGACATTGGTTAATGAAATTATATAGGTGTCAGGTGTATAATTCTATAATATACCCCGGAATATTGTATTGTTTGTTCACCACCCCAAGTCAAGTCTCCTTCCATCATGATTAATCCTCTTTATATCCTATTCTACTTTTTAAAAATACTCCTACATGACAATACACATGCCACAGATATAGTCCTTGAGTCTTCTGTTCCTTGCTTAGCTGGGATTCTAGAAGGACTAAATTAAAAGCTGATATCATGAACCAGTAAATGTTGTGATCCCAAATTATGTGATGACATCTCATTTGGCTAGGTTGAAGTTTTAGTGTATTTATCTGTTAGTAATTCAGCGGTTGTGGGTTTTAGTCCATATTTTAAAATTTAGAAAACTCCTCTCAAAATTATGTGAGTTCTATTTTTAAATTTCTTCTTCTTCTTCTTCTTCTTCTTCTTCTTCTTCTTCTTCTTCTTCTTCTTCTTCTTCTTCTTCTTCTCCTTCTTCCAACTACCTATTACTTAAACTAGGGCACATTTACTGTTATTAACTAATATGCCAGTTATTTCAACAGGTCCTATATGTGCCAATGGAGATTGATAATAGTTTGCAATATCCTTGGATTATTTAGTGTCTTGTATTAACACACCTGACTTTTGCCCTTGAAATTTAGTTTTTGATGTATCTGTGTTCTCTAATCACCACTATATAATCACCACCATATAATCACCACAGTAAGTTGATAGATAGTGCTTTGATGGGGAAGTGGCATGTAAATCTTTAAGGGGGTGTGTAAGATATTTCTGAAGAATAAGAATGCTATTACAGAAAATAACACATTAATTATTCTTCCAACTCAAGTAATAAGGCAGTGGTGAAAGAAACCATATGCTAACTGTTCAGGAGGAACTAGAGAAATTACCTGCTGTCATTTGTAGCAACAGTTGGCTTAATTAGATTGTATGACTTCTTATAAAGGCAAGAAATTAAGATTATAAAAGAAACAAAATATGTATTAGGTATGGAAGAGGTGGTAGAGAAACTTCCTGAGGAATCCCAGATATATACTATCAGGTTGCCACCATATTATATTGGTCAAGCCACATGTGATGATATAAAAGCAAATAGTAACAATAATAATAACATTACTATAGAAAAAATGTATTGAGCATGCATAATGTGCCAGGCAGGATGCTATCTGCTTTACATGCATTATCATTTAATCCTTATAACAACCTGTGAACCCTGAGAAAGTAAACTCCTACTAAGAAGGGCACCTGGTGGTTAACTGGCTAAAAATTAAAAAAACAGAGCCTAACAGCATTTTCTACATAAGGACCTCTCATGCAAACTGCACTTCAGGGAGAATCCTGCACTGAACTGCTTGCCTGCACTGTGTTTCTGCCATCTGAGCCAGCCTTTTAAAGGAGTTCCTGGAATCCTGTTCAACCAATAATACTGAGGCTTTCCCCATCCAATTGGAGCTGCACAGTTCCAAACCAAAGTAGCTCTATTCTGACCAATCAGGACAGTGTCTTTTGGACCAATCAAACTGTGAGGATTTGGAGTTCTCATTTGCATGATGACAGACAAATCGGGGACTAGGGGCAGGGACTTCTGCATATCTAAGCTAGATCCACTTTGGCTCTGAGAGTGCACTTCCCCTTTCCACCAAAGACTGCCTCTCCCTGGCTTATACTAAAACACGGAAGATGCCTGCCAAGAGTACAGCAGAGCAGACTAGTGCAGGTCTGAGCAGGCTGGCACGGAATGAAGCAGACCAGAGCGGAGTAGACCAGCACAGTGCAAAGCAAACCAACCCAGAGCAGAGCAGAACATGGAGGAGCAGAGCAGAGCCATCTAGACAGAGAGAGGCCTGGTCCCAGGGCTGCCTCACAGCCATACTGTTTTCACAGCCTGCTGTACCACAATTGAGCTGTTTTGCACTGAATAAAGTTTCCTCCTTCACAGCAACCCAGATTGGGGATCCCTGTTGGTGTTAAATTGGTACCAACACCATCAGTTGACAAACCCTAGAGGCAGGTATTATCATTATGCCACTTTTACATATGGGGAAATGGAGGCTTTGTAGAGGACTGAGTAATGTGACCTTTCAATAATAAGGGATGCAGCCAGTTGAATCCAGGACTGGTGGACTCCTCAAGCCAGGGTATTAGTTATCAGACTCTTCTGGATTTATATAAGAGCATGTATCAGACAGTTTACCAAGGTGATTAAAATAGATTTTAAAATGAAAAATATTACATAGAAGTACAGAATATACAAGGCTATTGAAAATAGCTTCTCTTAATTCTTTATCTTTATGTAAGTTTATTCTCTGGGTAGAAGTGGGTGAGAGAATTTGCACTGACTTTGAAGAACTAATAAAGTCACTTCAAAAAGTTTCAGTCATTTCATGCCATGCACTGCAATGAATCACTCATCTCCATTTCTGACACTGAGTTTACATTTACTTCATATGTTTAAATACATCTTCTGAATTACCTGCCACTCCACTTACACATAATGCAAAGCTATAAATATGGTGAAGACCAACGGTATTAGACTTCTTTTTTTTTTTTTTTTTTTTAGCAGAAGAAACTTAATTTTATCATGGAATAGTATGGCCAAATAGGTCAACAATTATATAAAATGACTCCTTCCAGACAGAGATAAAGACTTAGGGGGAAAATTATAGTATGGATTTTTTATACCTACCATTTGTACATTTAATAGGAATTAATTTTTCTACATTAATGAGAAATATGGAGATGATTCAAGTGTGCTGTTCTCATTATACATGAACTCATAGAACATGGACCATGCAATATCCCAAGTGCAGATGAACCATGGTGATATTCTACATCATGTTCATCAACTATGGAGGAATTTCTTCAAGGGTATGAGCTTAAGAATTTTTCTTACAGGGTCAATTGGCATCCATTTGGCTATGTGTTCTGAAGACTCAATAGAGTCATAAAGTAATGAGCTCTTTAAGAAGAACTGTGTTTACTTTGTCTCTATATCCCTTGAATTTGTGCATTCATGTGTGATTTAATGCATAAATAAATGATAAGGGTAAATAAACACTCAAGATGTATCAACCTCACATTTCTACCTCTATGCACATTAAATCCACAAAAATCTGTATTCTGACTTAGTAGGTCTAGGCCAGTGGTCAGCAAACTCATTAGTCAACAGAGCCAAATATCAACAGTACGACTGAAATTTCTTTTGAGAGCCAAATTTTTTAAACTTAAACTTCTTCTAATGTCACTTCTTCAAAATAGACTTGCCCAGGCCATGGTATTTTGTGGACGAGTCACATTCAAGGGGCCAAAGAGCCGCATGTGGCTCACAAGCTGTAGTTTGCCAACCACTGGTCTAGGCTGTGAAACTATATATTTAAAATCTTCCTCGGTGCTCTAAATTATGGGCAGGTAGAGAATAATTGCAGTATTATAACTCAGAGACAGGAAAGGCATATTGCCAGTGGGGACAAAACTGTTATTAACTTGTTCTTCAGTTTTATGTTTATATAAATATATAATTTATAATTTGTATGCATATATACATATATACAGTTCATGCTTTTATTTCTAATCCCACCTCATTCCAAGAGAATTTAAAAGTTAATAGAATGTTGTACACAACACCAGGTTAAGAAAGTGAGATTTAAAGAGCAAAAGAAACTCACAGGTAAAAGACTACCTACCAGTCAGGACCAAGGTTGAAAGAGTGTGCTGGCTTGGCCGAGTTTGGTATGACACACAGCAGAGAACCCATGGATCAGAGCTAGTGTTCATTCACCTCTGCAGTGACTCAGGGTAAGGTAAGCTCAGAGTTGATTTTTCTCTCCGTATGTTTTCTTATTGCATATCTTTTCCCTCGCCAGTGGTCTTTCAGCCAGCAATGCTTTAATAAAGGAGAAAAAATTTTTATTGTTAATGATTCTTTCTAAAAAGTTCTCCCTTACCTAGCTTATTCATCTCATTAATGTCATCACTTAAAAAAATAGCATACTCTCCAATTGCCATTTAAGCATAAAGCTGGGAATGATTAAAGATATTCCTAGTGATTAAAAAAAAAAAATGGAGATTCTATTGAGTTGTCTGGAGATGTTAATCAGAAAGTCAGACAATAATCCCCAAGGAAGACATGTTCACCTTGGCACCCTGAGGCTCCTGAAACTGAAGCCAATCTCACAGCTCAATGGATTGGGTGTTGTGTGAAATTAGAGTGGAGATGCCTGGAGAAGTTCAGGCAGAACAAGAGAGCAGAGAATGTAAAGTCTTTCAAAGTCTGAACCTCCAAACTGAAGGAATCAAATTGTAGGTCACTGGTTCACCTTCTGTGTATGACCTTGAACGGCCCCGTCTGAATTCAGGATGAAATGGGACACTTGTGGGTCTCCCCAGGTGGGGTTTCCTTTCACAGTTCCCACTCAGCTGCCCTGCAGGCACCACACAGCTGCCATTTCCAAACATGCCCCTGGATCCACTGCCTACTTTGATAGTGGGAAGTGGAAAGTGAGAAATCTCTCTGGGCTCCTATTCATTTTAAACTGGTCAGACCAGCAAAAGGAAAGTGAGGGGGGTTTCTTTGTCTCTCACTCCTCCCTTGTGGATAGGCAGTTTAATAGAAAACAAATCCCACTGACTCACAAATATCCAAAGTATGCAGCAGAGCAGAGCCCAAGCCAATTCTACAAATCATTGTATCGAAAGTATTAACAAAGTCTGTTATTCCTTGAGCGTGGGATCCAGGACCTGGTCAGCACCATGAGGGGAAATGGTAGATGGACTTCCTTTACTAAACATTGTGAGCACTATTAAACCTCTAAGGTTTTTTGTTGTTATTGTTTTTAACTTTTAAGGCCTCAGGACACTGAAAATGCTACTCTGTTGAAATATTTTATTCTCAAAGAGAAAGAACAAACATCAACATTCTTTAAAACCTAATAAAAATTAGCAAAATGTTGAATATTCAGAGAGGTTAATAACTTTCAAAACAATGGCTATGCAGTGTTCAGATTCGGTTTCAGGTGAGGGTATAAGTGTGTATTAGTGTCCTGGGAAGCAGCATGGTAAACTGAGAAGAGGACTAGACTTTGAATTATTATCTCATCTCAACCATGGTCTAGATCTGGTCATGGGCAAGTCATTTTACACTCAGAGTCTGAACTCCCTCTTCTTTAAAGTGAGGATAGAGATGTTGAGAGTATTAAATGTTCACATGAAAATGTAGGTTACAATGGCCAGCAAATTTCTTGGCACCAGGTAGTTGAGATGAATCTGAAATAGACTATGTTGGGTTAGAAGTAACATAGTGTGCCCCTTGGTGCTCACTTCAAATACCACGAGGCTATGGCATAAACCTAGCCTTGCCTTCCAAAACTATAGCTGCTTTCTCCATTACCAGCTCCTTGAAGAGAAGTCAGTGGTCAAGGATTCAATAATAATTATAAAAAAATCATACTTAACAGTAGAAGGTATAGAACGTGGCTAGGTTGACTCTAAAACCCTGGGCCCTTGATTACCAGCATCAAAAATCTCATAAACTCATTGAATCATCTGAAGAATAGTTAGCAGTGAGCAGTTAGTACCTAAGCAGGCACAGGGGCTCACAGGTTCATCCTACTGTGACATGACTTTCTATTTACATGATGAGGCAGTAAAACGTGGTGGTGACAAGCACAGGTTTTAGCACCAAATACAGCTCCATCTAGTGATGTAAACTGGATTAAGTTGTTTAATTTTCTAAGGCTTTTTCATCTCTAAAATTAAAATAACAATAGAACCTACCTGATAACATTATGATGAGAATTTTGGAGGCTAATAAATTTTAGCAGCTTGCCAGTGTGCCTGGCACATAGTGACTAGTCAAAGAATTCTGACTATTATTAACATAATAGAAATGGAGGGCTCTGTGCTTGGAATTATTATTAGGTATGAGCACATATAGTAAAATATGATAACCTACATTTTTTTCTAAAATTGACTGTAATGATGTTTGTCAAAGAACAAAAGCTGATTACATATTACCTAAAACTCAGTATCAATTATTATACAATAAGAGCTGTGATTTTCCTCAATTATCAAACTTTCAAAGTAACCCCAAAAGGAGAGGCCAGGTGCCAGATGTTTCTATATTCTTGAATTTTGCTTTCATTTAACTGGGAGCTCACTCACATTTTGATACAAGTTAATGGATATGAATCTTCTGCTAATGAATGAACCAAAGACTTAGTTATAGGAAAGAAGTAAACAACACAAAACAACTTAACTGGACTTTAATAATCAATAGGCAGAAGCTTTATAATTTTTATATTTGGGTAACTGATTAATTCTGTTATTTAATGATATCAATAGAAATCAAAACAGTATTAGCAGTTGAGTGCAGAAATGGACAACAGCAATTAGCTATGACTATATTAAATCACTATACTATCTATACTCATGGAATTTAAGGATTAGAATGGGGAAAAGGGGGCACTTTAAAAAATGTCAAGGTCATCATTTATATTAGAAGAAGAAATAGTCTAGGGATGGGTCAGGATGGCAAAGGCAAAGACTGGCTGCTTTGTGGTTACCAACATAAAATGCTGAGGGGGTCCTTCTGGCTGTCCACCAGCACCCGTGCTCAAAGCCTCCAATGACAAACATGCTGAGCCAGGCCTGACTTTCCAGCGAAAGCCATTCCCATGAAGAGGTTTCTGGGGCTCTTTGTGAAGAAACTGAGGAGCATCACTGAATAAGCTGCAGGGTTTTTAAACACAAGTTGGTTTCATGGTGTTTACTAAAGAATTTTCTATTGTTAAAAGAGTCTCCAAAGCCCCCTATGAGTTTACATTTGTCCTCTAAAGTAAGGCCAGGGCATTCCAGGAAGGTTTTAAATAAGTTTCACTCATGGCAGAGAAATTGGTAACTAAGTAATCCAACAAATACTGTGACCTACTCTACTTTTCCTCCTCTAACACATGTGGAAAGGACATAATGCTATATTTAGCAAGCTGGTCAACACACATTCTGACTAGTAACTGGAATAGCCTGACAACTAATGATAACAAAATGTTACACTGTGTTATTTTCCAATATCAAAAGGAATGGTTCAAGATATGACCATACAGCCTTTTCCTGTCTTCCATTCACTCCAAAGCTATCTATCCAGCTATGATGAGTCATTACCACATCACAGGCATTCTATCATTTTTTTTTCATGAATAGTGACGGCCTTAGTATTTTTTCCTCCAAAAGAAAAAGCCTATGTTAAGATTCAGTTTTACCAAAATCATTTATTGGAGTTCTTCATCATTGGGAAGGACAGACAATTATTAGCTTAAGTACCATCATGCTTTCATGAGAGCTTTCATTTTTATGAAAATGCTTATAAAACACAGGCTTCTGCTGGAATACTCATCCAGTGCACACATACTTATGCATGTAAAGTTTAGCATTGCCTCCTGACAGGATGTTATGGCTGCTATAAGCTAAGGAAAACTTAGGTATGATATTTGACAGTAAAAAAAATAATTGTTGCTCCCTGCTTAGAGACATTCTTTGGCTATGATAATACAGGAATGAGATACACATGTTTTTGTTCTAAATCTTTATGCACAGAATAGTAATTTATTTAGAAAATAGAAAAGACCCAGACAATTTGGTTTCCTCTTGAAAAAGGGTATGGTCCCCAATGGCAGAGACCATAGTCAAAGCCATGGCCATTTCCAGGAAATACAGAGCCGCAGGCAATCTGCCATGTCAGCCAGAGACTCAGTGACTAGGAAGGTGCCATTGAGAGTGCACTGATAGGAATAAACATGAGGAGAATGGCATATATCTGGAGTCATCACTGTGAGAGAAATAAGAGGAATAAAGGATCCAGCCGCCTGGTGGAGGCATACCTCCACACCTTTTATTTCTTCTCAGGAACCTCTCTAATTGTTTTTCCCTTCTTTATAGATAAACTAGAGGCCCGATGCATGAAATTCATGCAAGAGTAGGCCTTCCTTCCCCTGGCTACTGGCACCAGCTTCCCTCTGGCACCTGAGACTCAGGCTTCCCTCACAGCCCCGGCTTCTTCTGGAAGGTCGTCAGGAAGGATGTCTGGTCTAATTAGCATATTACGCTTTTATTATTATAGACTGTATAAGACGATGGGAATCTTGTCCTACTCATCACCTTACTAGAAAAAGAGGAATGAGCACTTCTCAAAAGGAATACTCTATACATTTGAAAGGGTGGTGATGGTGGGATAGGGAAGAAGGGACATCTCTGTGTTTTATTTGTTATCTTGTCTTACACATCTTTCATTAATCATTGCCTCACATTATATGAACTACCAAAATCTATTTTTTCTATCTCAGAAATATTTTTCAAACGCACTTTCTCTTTTTCAACTAATTACACTTCCTTACTTCAGTTGTACATCATTTCTGAGTCCCATTACTACAAAACTCCCTTAATTGGATATTCTATTTTTTCTTTCCATGATCATTCATCTTACAGTTATCATATTCTCTTTCTAAAACAAAATATGACCATGCCACCTCTTTACTTAAAAAAACAAAACAAAGCAAAACAAACAAACAAACAAAAACCAAGAAGCATTCCCTATTGTCCCAGAATTTCTGGTTTCAATACAGGATTGTGGTCTTGAAAACTATATCAAAAACAAAATCTGTGCAGTAATTCTATATCTATGTAGTATGTATCTATGTAAAAGGGAGCAGTGTAGGCGTGACTGCTCCAATGATATACCTAAAAATTCTTATCTAGGAGAAACAAAGGGAATGGTATATTTTCCCCTAGTATATGTCATATAATTAGAAAAATACCAAATTAAGTAAATCCATAGTAGATAACAGAGAATGGTTTTCTCTATCTTTCCTCTTTAGTATAGTTTTACCTAAAAAGAGAAACCAGCCCAACCTGTTTTGCCTCAGTGGATAGAGTGTTGGCCTGCAGATTGAAGGGTCCCAGGTTCGATTCTGGTCAAGGGCACATACCCAGGTTTCAGGCTCGATCCCAAGTAGGAGGTGTGCAGGAGGCAGCCTATCAATGATTCTCTCTCATCATTGATGCTTCTATCTCTCTTCCCCTCTCCCTTCCTCTCTGAAATCAATATATATATATTGATTATATATATATATATATATATATATATAGAGAGAGAGAGAGAGAGAGAGAGAGAGAGAGAGAGAGAGAGAGAGAGAGAGAGAGAGAGAGAAACCATTAAACATTAAAGAGCCACCAGCACCATCAACTTCTAGGCTGACATTTCCAAATAAGAACTGACTCTTAAAGCAACTATGAGCCCTTCTCCTCCATTAGTTCTTCCAGGTCATTAGAAGGTCTACCAGAACTCCCTCTTCATTATTTGCTAGGAATATTGAGGATGGGGGAAAATGATAGAATAAGAGAAGACAAGACAACCATTCTGGCCAATTCAGCACTGGGAAGAATTGTTAAATATGAAAAGAAATCTTCATACTCCCTCTTTCTTTTATTTAATTTTAGAACTAGAGAAACATATAAAAGCAAAGAGATAACAAATGCTCATGTACCCACTATCCAGCTTCAAAGTTATCAACTCAAGTTCAATCTCGCTTTATCAATACTCCCCCTACACACATTATTTTCACCATGCCCACTGCATTATTTCGTAGCATTGTTTTACTCTTCTGTAAATATTGTACTATGAAATTGTAAAAAATAAAAATATTTATTAGTAAAACAGAATCACAATACACTTACTGCATTCTATTAGCTTCCCATTGCTACTGTAATAAATTACCACAAATTCAGTGGCTTAAAACAACCAATCTATTCTCTTATAGTTCTGAAGGTCACAAGTTGGAAATTTCTCCTAAAGGCTAATGGCATTCCTTGGCTGCCGGCTGTATCATTCCTCTCTCTACTTCAGAAACATCATCTTTTCTTCATTGATTTCCTTGCCTCCTTCTTCTAAGGACCCTTTACGTTTAGGGTTTACCCAAATAATCTAAGATAATCCTTCTCAGGTACCAAAAACTAGGGCATGGGCATCTTTGGGATGGAGGGATTATTACTCACTGTACCACACACTGTTTAAAATTAACATTAATTCCTTAGTATCATAAAATAACTGGTCAGAGTTCATATCCCCCTGGTCATCCCATAGTTTCTTCAGTTTGGTTTTGTTGTATTTTCAGATGTTTTAAGTCCATAAAGTCAATGTCATTGTAATTGATTGTCTCTTTTAATCAATAGAGATTTATTTTCTTCCTTAAAATTTATCTGTTAAAGAAACCAAATTGAGTGGCTGAGTGTCCCACATTTGGGATTTTGCCTATGGAGTTAATGCGTTTCTTTGCTCTAATTTTTCCTATAAACTTCTAGTAGATCAAGAAGTATGAAAATATCCAGGTTGTATTTCTGGCAAAAATTCATGATGCCCCTCATGCCATTTAAGCATTATTCTTTATATTCCTCTTTCCATGATTGAAACCTTTCTATCTGAGAAAGTCCTGTTATGCCCTCACAGTCATTATGCCTCACTATGAATTGACTCAAAGGCTCAACACAGATTCTGACTTCAGCTTTGTCTACCCAGCCATACTATAAATATATCATAGAAGACTCAGTCATTGCAATCATGCCACCAAGTCAATACTGTTACTGACTAGTTTGATCCAAGGCTGCACCCAGGATGGTTCTAAAGGATTCATCCATAATGTGTATAAACAGCCTAAGTTTGAGCAATGAAATTAGGTCCAGTGATAACTCATGTGTTACATCTTCAGAGAATCAGTGAGTGAGGACCACGTTCATGAAAAATGCAGGCCACAGTGGAATATCAGGAAGCAGAGGATGTGACTGGCCTCTTGAAAGAGAAAAGAGATTCAGAATTAAGTCACCAGGAAGAACCAACCCTTGGTCAATGTTGACCTCTTTGTCTCTTTCCAAGTTGTTATAACTAGATAGCTGTAGCTGTAGCTGATCTCAAGGATGGGATAGAACAGAAGACAATTGTAAGATAGAAAAAAGTGCTCACAGCTCATCTGGGAGCAGGGCGGGAAGGCCAAGATTTATAACTACTTTACTGATTAAAAGAAAGAAAAAGAAATAAAGTTGTGGTATAAGAATTGAATTATTTGTCCTGGGTGTGGCTGCATACTCTACTACTAACTAGCTATGTGATTTGGGGACAAACCTTAAAATGGGTTATTAATCATCTTTAAAATGCAGGTGCTGATTAGATAGTCTCTAAAGCCCCTTACAGGATTTCTTCCTAGTGCATGTCATGGCTAATATTAAATACAACATAAAGTGTACATTAATTTCATGCACTTCATATAATTTTAATGATTAGCAGATTTAAAAATATGCCTTGGCATAGCACTTCAACAAGATAACTGATTCTTGCAAACGTGAAGCCTTCCCTAACAGGATCTACCCCCAAAATAAGATGAAAACAGACTAAAATACATTAACACAGGTGTGTTGTTCTTGTCACTCGTTCCTTCCCCTTTCTCTCCCTTCCTTTATCCCACAGGCAGTGGGCATAACTGCCAAATCATTGGCATAAACTAGGGCTCCAAAGACACTGTCAATATATTCATACTAAAAGTACAAATGACAAATACTTGGGAAAATGAAGTAATAAAGACTCATTCATATTTCATGTTTGGTGATTGCCAACTTTGTTAGAGTGAGAGCAGAATGGAAATGGGAACATTCCATTTAAGGCAATGTACTTTATGACCCCAGAGAGGCATTAAAAATAGAAATGTTTGCATTCCTCCAATAAATTCAGTAAAACCCCTTGGCATCACGTGGGCAAAGTGAGTTGATTGGCAGTTGTAGTAATCACTGTTCAACTTGACCAATTCAGGTACAAAATGCTAAGAACTTAGAAAGACAGGCTGTTATAAGCATAACTCATTTACTGACAGCACCTACACAATGAGTAAACAGATCATTAGGTAGGTGGATCAGTAGGAAAGTCAAACCCAATGCATGTATTTTAAAATAATCATTTGTGGTGGACATAAATAGCCTCTCCACTTTTCATGGTAAAGTACATGCACTGGGCTCTATATGAAATAAAGATCAGATGGCTATTGAAAACATGTGAATCCCTCACAATGCAATTAAAGGAACATACGTTTTCAATAACCAAGTCATATTTGTTTAACATACATTTACTTTATTGTTAAATGTGGTATGATTATTTAATTTAAATATCAATTATTGAAGCCAGCCTAACTAAAGATTAACAGCTAATACCTACTTAATGTTAACTATTCAACAAGTGTTCTTTAATGTGGAATTACTACTTAACTGCTTCAGTCCTGGGGCTTTTCTTCCAATTTACCTTATCATCCCACCATCTGCCCGTGCAAAAACATAGACTCTCACAGCCTTAGCACTGCAATGACCTTACAAGGCAACCTGTGTATAGATGAGGAAAAGAAGGCCAGAGAGGCAAAACTTCTTAGAAGTTTCATGAACAGTTTTCCACTTTCCCATTTAGCACTTTTTAAGGACATGATACTGCTTTTTCATGGAAAAATTAATTATAGCAGGATCAGAGACCAAACATCTCTTGAAATAAGTCTCTAAAGCTAGTTCATGGCCAGTATGGGGCACTTTTTTCTTCCTTATTGACACCCTTTCCTTATTCACTCATCCTCTGCCTCCAAGGGACCAGCAGCTCTTTGCTGCCTCAATGCTTAAGACCTGAATGCTATCCTGCAGTCCTAGAGCTGAAGAAAGAAGTCAGCACTCTAGACCATCATGGTATCTACAGGAAGAGGGGAACTGACCCCAACTGTTGTACAGACAAAGAACAACTGCCAAGAATAAAAATCCAAACTGGGAAGCAAAATCATGGCAAGGGAGATCAAGCAGGGAAGCTTGTATGTATCTGGGTGTGAATTATCTGTGGGTGGATTAGGCCAAGGGTGGAGGGACCCACTAAAACTTAAACTAAACCAAATAGCTGAAAAACCTGGTGTGCTATACACAGGCCTCCCAACCCTTTTCCTCGCTCTCATCATCTTCCCTAAATTGGCTGTGTGAAAAAAGCTTATTCAAGTATTTTTGCAGCGAGCAATCAGAATGATGCATGGTTTATCAAGTCATAGGAAAAATACATTTAATTCACTTAGAGAAAATAACAGATAAGTATCTGAGTGCTGTGTGTGTGTGTGTGTGTGTGTGTGTGTGTGTGTGTGTGTGTGTGTGTGTGTGTGTGTAAGAGGTAGGAAAGAAGTAGAAGAGATGATAGGAAGGGATTAGCTGCTGAAAAACTGTTTTAACATATTTTCTCTGCTTTGTGGAACTAGAAACAGATTATTTCTCTGTGGCACCAAATAGAAAAATTAGTCCCAATTGTAAAAAAATATAAGGGGGCTGATTTCTGCTACAGTCAGAGACACTTTCTTAACCATCAGAATTGTTCGATAATAGAATGGTGGAACCAGCCAAAGTTGTGAGCTCCTAGTTGTCGCGGATATTTGAACAAGGAAAGACTGAATTGCCCAGGGCAATGTTTTAGTGGAGTGAACTCTCCTGGCTTTTCTGTTCAGCTCAAGATCCAGCTCCTGAATCTGGAACTGCTATACTATAAGCTTTGGGTTTATTTTTCATAAAGCAAGATTTTCCTGTAGCTCCTCAGGTGTGATTTCCTTTGAGAAAGAGAGATAAAACCAAGAGAGAAGGAAGAGAAGGAGGGATTGGCCTAGAGCAAGCAAACAAAGACCAGACCTCTTCAGTTACCATAATGATAAACTCATCACAGTTCCTATGTTGACACGAGAGACCAAGAAAGAGCTAGGACAAAATACATTAGGGCATAAATCAGAGGTCGGAGTGCACAGCTCTGTCACTCAAATATTAACTGGAGCATCCCTGCACCTTGGACATCTTGTTAAACTTGAGCCAAACTGCAATTGGCCACAGCTCTTCCCTTAGTATATTCCCATGTTGATTTAGGAAATAAAGGTCAGACTTGACCTGACCTCTGGTGTGACCTTTTCTGGACAAATGTCATGAATGCCAGGTAAACAACTTTTGTTTCCATGTGAAGATTTTACTAACTGAGCAGTATGAAGATGAAACAGATAACTGATGGCCAGAGTAAAGTTTCCATCCCAGTGCTGGGAATATTGGGGGAGAGCTGAGAGATACAAATACTTTGTCAAACCAGGCCATAATTCTAAACTATTGGCAATGGTCCTATGAATCATATCAAAACCATGGAGAAGGATCTAATACTAATTCCAGGAAACTTAGAATTTCTTATAAGACTGACAAAATATAGACTATGGAGGGTTTTTAAAATATCTCTTCTCCTTCATATTTGTGGTTATATAATATCTTTTCCCTCATCAAATTTAGTCTGCAGGCCCTTGCAATTTTTATCAGTTGCAACCTACATTGTAACTATTTAAGACCTTCATTCAAAAGGCAAAACTCCACACTGACAAGTCTCCTTGATTGGGAGGTATTTTACTTCTATACTGGCTTTTGGTGTAATTTTATTTCTAATACTAGTGGTCTGGTGCACGAAATTCGTGCACATTAAAAGGGGATTAATTAGAGGAAATAATTTAATATTGCTACTTGCCCTTTCTCTATAATAGAAGTGTCAGAGATGAAAGAAAATTAGTAAACTGTATATGAAAACCTTCCTGTCAGAGTCTGGGGGGCACCACAGGACCCAGAGTCAAGCCCCTGCCCACCCACATGCACCTCAAAATCATGTGAGACCCAGACCCAGCCAACCCTCACACCCAAATTGGGCTAGATCCAGATCCAGCCAGTCCAACCCTTGTCAAGTCCTGCTGGGCAGGGGGCATGGCTTGAGGTCCCCCAGCCCAGACCAGGGCAAGGGGCGTGCCTTGAGGTCCCCTGTCAAGACCCTCTGGGTGGGAGGCATGGCCTGAGGTCCCCCATCAAGCCCTGCCAGGTGGGGGGGGGGGTGCAACCTCAGGTCCCCTAGCCCAGCACCGGGAGGGGGCACAGCCTCAGGTCCACCATCAAACCCCACCAGCAGGGTGGCACAGCCTTGGGTCCCCTGTCAAGCCCCACTGGGCCGGGGGCGCGGCCTGAGTTCCTCCGACCCAGCACTGGGGATGCACCTTGAGGACCCCTGTCAAGCCCCGCTGGGTGGGGGACATGGTCTGAGGTCCCCTGTCAAGCCCCGCTGGGTGGGGGGTATGGCCTGATGTCCCTTGTCAAGCCCTGCTGGGTGGGGAGGCATGGCCTGAGATCCCCCATCAAGACCCTCTGGGTGGGAGGCATGCCCTGAGGTTCCCCATCAAGCCCCGCCAGGCCCAGCACCGAGAGGGGGGGCACAGCCTCAGGTCCCCCATCAAGTACCGCTGGGCAAGGGCGCAGCCTGAGTTCTCCCAAACCAGCACTGGGGGTGCACCTTGAGGTCCCCTGTCAAGGCCCTCTGGGTGGGGGACATGGCCTGAGGTCCTCTATCAAGCCCCGCCGGACAGGGGATGTGGTCTGAGGTCCCCCATCCTGGTGTCAGGGTGGGGAGCATGGCCTGAAGTCCCCTGTCAAGCCCCACCTGGTGGGAGGCATAGTCTGAGGTCCCCCAGCCTGGTGCTGGGGCAGGGGGAGCAGCCTGAGGTCCCCTAGCCCAGCACCAGGATGGGAAGCACACCTGGAGGTCCCCCATCAAGCCCTGCCAGTAAGGGGGCATGGCCTCAGGTCCCCTGGCCTGGCACTGGGGCGGGAGGTGCAGCCTGAGGTCCCCCAGCCTGATGCCAGGGTGGGGGGCAGGGCCTGAGGTCCTCTGTCAAGCCCTGCTGGGTCAGGGATACAGCCTGAGGTCCCCTGTCAAACCCCACAGGGGTGGGGGTGGGCAGTAGCCTCAGGACCCTGCTGATTGCTTGTTAAGGCTCCTAATGGGAACTTGGCCTCAGCTGTGGGTGCAGCCATCTTTGTGTCGGAGTGATGGTCAATTAGCATATTCCCTCTTTATTAGGTAGGATGCTATGATGGCAGGAGGCAGTTAAATAAAAACCAGACCTGCTGACTGCTCACCAAGAAACGTTCCATGCTGAGAGTGAGGGCTCCTTTACCTCTGCTGTGTTTACACACACCTCCTCCCAGGATGGGGCTCAGAGATCTGTCTCTAAACGTGCTAAAATGTGGCAGAATTTTCATGACTGTCTGTGGCATCTAAGCTTTGAGTGTCAAGCAGTTATTCAAGCTCACGGCATTCTGTGTCTGCTGTCCCCCTGGGCCCCCATCACCATCCCCAAGTATAGGGAAGAATTACTCAACAGTTTTCCTTCCTTCAGTACAAAAAGCACATTCTTTCTTATTCTCTTACTGAAGAAGACAGAATATTTTCCCACCATCAAGATTGTTACAAGATTTTTAAATAACACATGACCTTTCTCTCTTCCCAGTTCATATCAGCTTCTACCTCTGATTTCTAAGAACATTAATGCCTGAGATTGAACTGAAGTACTTACTACACACACACACACACACACACACACACACACACACACACACACAAATTTTCTCATGGAAAGAATGTACATCACAGACTATGAACACCCAGCCTACTCTCCCAAATTCAAACCAAAGATACAGAATAGGCTATTGTCCACTGGACTCCCTGTCTCTAACTTGCCACCCACACATAAGTTTACACATGCCACAGATTAGAGGAAGTTTACTCTTCCAGAAAAAACAAGCACAGAAAGAAGTGTCTTGATGTCATTTTTCTTCTACTGCTCCCATGAGGCCCCATTATTTAGTTCAGCTTTGAGTCACACACATTTTGACGCCTTGGGAAACTTTTTGTGTGACAAGAGAGCTAAGAATATAATTCTGAGGCTCCTCCAAAAGATAATATATTAAGAATAGTTGAAGAAATTGTGAATAATTTTTCTGGAGACCAGAAGTTTTAATGGGCTCAGGATAGGTAACTGACTTCATAGAGCTAAAGAATTATTTGCAGTAACTCCAGAGGGCGTGATTAAACCAATGCATAGAAGTTCCTGGAGGGTTGAGGATAATTTTGGCTTGACGTGAAAGTTTTAAAAAAATAGAGTAACAGTTAGAGATGTCCAAAGATATACTAAGCTGCCTCAGAAGACAGAGCATTCCAAGGCCCTGCTGCTACAGTTTTTAGGCAGATGCTTTCCCAAGGAACAAGAGGCCTGTTTCTGTTTAGACAGTTCATGTTGTTTCCTTAAAAATCAAAGATGAAGAAGATTTTGTGACACGAAGACCATCGGTGGTATAATAGTTGTGGAAGCCAGACTGGACTGAAATAAATGGGGTTAAACAATTTATTTCAGTATCTGAACTTGTTGCATGTGGCTGTGTACTTACTTTAGCTCAGGTTCCTAGAAACAGAGCCTAAAAGCAAAAACTCACATACTGCCTCCCTTTTAGGGTATGTGGGGGAATGAGGAGTGAGGCACAAAGAACAGAGGTGATGATGTGTATAAGCTACCTGGCCATCGCTGGGTAGCAAGCATACTTAGTTACTTAATTGTTTATGACACCATCAGAGAGACTACCTGATCAGAGAACAGACTGTCCAGGAGGTGGAAGAAAGTCTATTCATTCCCTGCCATCGATTGGTCAAAGTTGGCTACATGGAAACCCAGCACTTTCAGACAGCATCTCTGGTCTCTCGGGAAAGCTCCCAAGGAAGCCAAAGCCCACCAGGGAAGTTTAGTGAGTGTGCAGGAGCTCTGTTCCTCATTGCCATGCAGCAGGCTGGATGGAGTGGCAGTGATGACCCAGCTCCAGCACTGTAGATGCAGTATGGGGACCACTCTGGCCACAGCCAGGAAATTAATAGAACACGTGGAGGACAGAAGGCAGAGTTGAGTGAACTGTGTCTAGCATAGCTCCCTGCTCCGGACCCATGGTTCCATCTATGAACATGGATGTGGCTTTTCATCAGGCCTCATCCGGCCTCTGTGTGTGGCAGTTATAGGTCTTTATCCAGAGGAATGGCTCTGTTTTATAAGTCAGAGATGCCCAGCTACCTAACAAAAGAGTGGCTAACATGTATTCCACATCAATTATAACTCCACTGATGAGGGAAGCAATCCCTTCTCAGGAATAATTCTCCTGCCTCTAAACCTCAAAGAAAGTAAAGGTTTATTTTTCTCAGCCCTAAATGAGAAATTATACTTTCTGGCATCCTGTTTGGGGAAGCACTTCATAATACTCCTAAACAATTTCTCCTGGGCTGGTTAAGTTTGTAGAAAACTGTCTCCTGGACAGGGCTGATTTTACGAGATGAGCATCTGGAGCTTAATTTCACTTTGCAGACACATGATCCTGCTTCTTCTTACTCATTATAATGTCAATTTTTCAGCTGCATAAGAAACAGCCTAGACTGGAAGAAAGAAAACTTCACTTGAAGTTTGAGGATCAGGGTGAGTCCTGAGCCTATGCATTAGGGATTGTGATCAAATTTCTTAAACTCTCAGGCTGGCTTTCCATCGGCTTCTATAACTCCAAGTAAGTGCTGCATTAAATTTATATGTGCATTATTATTACAAGGTCTGCCAAAGTGTGAGAGCTGGGAGTATGTGGAAATATATGCTTGGAAAGGTAAATGGAAGCTATGTGGACAATATGACTAAATTGGCCATTAAAAAAAAAAACCTGCAAATTTAGGTTTATGGCTTTAAAGAGGCCACTGCTGCCCATGTATCTCAGTGATTGAGTGTTGACCTATCAACCAGGAGGTTTGATTCCCCATCCAGGCACATGCCCAGTCAAGTTGCATACTCAATCCCCAGTAGGGGGCATGCAGGAGGCAGTCTATCATTGATTCTCTCTCACCATTGATGTTTCTATTTCTCTTTCCCTCTCCCTTCCTCTCTAAAATCAATAAAAATGTATTTAAAAATAATAATACATAAAGAGGCCACTGCTCAGGAAAGCACCAAATGGTGTTCAATGCTGCACAGAATATTCTTTGATCCTAGTTTCATCTAATGGGAAAAGACACTCAGAGGATAGAAGAAGGAATATGCAGGAGAGGAAGGACTGACATGATCAGAGAAAGACACAGAGGCAGTTATAAGGCACAAGATGTAAGTTATAAATAAGAAGTGGCCTTTCTTTTTACTAATACTCATTCAATTAACCAGTGACTTTTGGCGTACCCTTTGTACATCTAGTACTGTTAGGTAGGTAGTGGAGAACACAGAGAGAATAAAATATGTCATTTTTTCCCCCTCAAAGTACAAAGCAGCTGCTGTTTTATAATATCATACCTGGAACAATAAAGAAGAAAAGCAAGACATACTAAAATGCATGTGTCCAGTAAAATAAAAATAGTAAAAAAGAGATATCCAATATAAACTAGGGCTTTCTATCTAAGCAATAAAGCAAAGAAGATAATAATAATAATAGGTATTAAATTTGGACCACTTATTATATAATACGGTCTAGTCTAACCTCTTAAATGTATTAGCTCATTTAATCCCCATGAAAACAGTGAAATGAAGCAAGTGAGGCACAGAAAAGTTAGGTAACTTGTCCAATGTCACACAGTTATCAGTGGTAAAGACATGAACTAAACCCTGGAAGGCTAAAGAAGAGATCCATGTGACGAGTAGACAAGAAATTTGAGACCATTCGTTACCGCAGCTCATCCTTGTGTTCGCAGGGTCAGGCGCCTTCTAGTCAGTCAGTGGTTACTTGTGGAAATAAATTGAGCTGAACTGAATGAGCTGGGAAGAGGTAAGGAGAGAAACAGAGATCATCACAGTCAGTGAAAGAGCAGAAGCAGGAATGAGCAGGACTGCCTTTGCCCCCAGGCAAGTCCCAGATCTCATTCAGGGATGGAGTCCAGGAGCATGATGCAGTTTTGTGATGCTGCAGAGAGGATGGCAGAGCAGCAGGAATCTGGAGCCCAGACCAGGGCCCCCTAGTTCTCACAAGTGAGGGAAGAGTGCATTCATGTGTCATAACGATGCCACGAGAAACAGGCATCCTCTGATTTGGTGACTCGTCTTTGCTCTGCAAATACAATATGCTACTGTAATGACTAAAAATGTATTTTGGACTCACAGTTCAGAGAGCTAAGTAATGTGACCTGCAATGTTTCCCAGGAACTCTTTGCCATGTTTGGACAAACCCAGGGAATGACTGGGTAACACCCTGAGATTTGGCACTCCTGGAAGCACCAGCAGCTGGAGATCCTGAGTGCTCAGGGTTCAGAGTGTCAGTGCGCCACACCACAAAACAGCTGAGAAAATTCTTCCATCTTTTCAAGGGTATTCAACTCCTCCACTTCCTCACATGACCCTTCCGACTTGGGCTACTTTAACTTGAACTGGTTTTTCTCCTCACCCTCCCACCTACTTCACAGAGCCCATTTTACTTTCCATCTTGTGAATACCCCAGTCAAAGAGGCCAACATTTTTTTTTCAATCAAGAGAGTGGAACTGACCATGAGGATAAACTTTTTCCATCTAGTAAGTGTTCATCTGCTATTTTAACATCTTAGTCATATCAAATGGCTATGACTATGCCCTTGGGGCAATACGCCATACTGATACAATTAGCCTACATAGCCTTCCGTTCCTGGAAGTGCCTTTCCTTTATTATTCTTGAATATCAACAGTTCTTAATCCCCAAAGACATGGCATGTAGTCAAACTCCCCAATCCAGCAGTGAGGAGCAAATCTGGCCCCACCCACTCACACATTCCCAGCAACAGTCCCACAGACTGCCTCTACTGTTACTCTGGGACTGACCTCTTCAATCAATTATACACTTGGTTGGAGCCAACAACATTTGTTTCGACCATATCATGTTCTTGGTAATTAGAGAGTAACTCTCTGAGGCAGAGAATTCTGAGGCTTGCCAAGAAGGAACTCTGTTGACTTCTGAGAGCTATGAATGATTTTGCTGTGACTGCTCTTACAAAAACGATCACTTCTCTGACAAGAGTCAGGCCATTTTGCATTCTCTTTAAAGAATTTCCCTTTGAGAACTGGAATTTTTCATACAGCTTATAGTCAGATGAAAATTAGCTGGAAATAACTAAATCTTTCCTGACCATTTTCTAAATTTCAAATGTTGGAATCAGTTAAGTGGGGTGAGCTCACTAGTGCTTACCAGATGGTATGACAGTTCGTGAAATAATCCTTCAGTTTGACAAACAATAGCTTTCCCGCCTGGAAAATGACCATTTGTCAATTCCAGAAATTACATTAGGCTGAGCGTGTGATTTCTGTCAATGTACGGAGTAACCAGTGTTGTATTCACATAGAATTCATCAAGCAAATGTAATCAAGCAAAACTGGCCTTTAGTACATCTCCCATCCTATATTCATCCCTCTCCCCTAACTTTATGGTATCTTTTCAACTTTCATTTTGAGATTATATCCTAAGGCTTTCTTCTCCATCTCCTTGAAAAACTTCTTTCAGAAAATATAGGAGATGGCTCATTGTGGGTGGGAATGCAGATTGGTGTAGCCACTATAGAAAACAGTATTATCTCAGAAAATTACAAATGGCCCTAGCTGGTATGGCTCGGTTGGTTGAATGTTGTCCCATGCACTAAAGGGTCACAGGTTTGATTCCTGGTCAGGTCACAGAACCAGGTTGTGGGTTTGATCCCTGGTGAAGGTACATAAGGGAGGCAATCAATTGATGTTTCTCTCTCAGACAGGTTTTTTTTTTTCTCTCTTTCCTTCCTCTTTCCTCTCTCTCTAAAATCAATAAAAACATATCCTTGAGTGAAGATTAAAATATAAAAATAATTTTTAAAAAATTTAAATATAACTGCCTTATGACACAGTGATTCCACTCCTAAGTATATATTAGAAGAAACCAAAAATACTAATTTAAAAGAATATCTGTGCCCCTATGTTCATTGCAGCATTATTTACAATAGTCAAAATATAGAGGCAACGCAAAGTGCCCATCAATAGATGAATTAATAAACAAGCTGTGGTACATATATACAGTGGAATATTACTTGGCCATAAAAAAGAATGAAATCTTACCATTTGTGACAGTATAGATGGACCTACTAGTAGATGGCATTATCTTAAATCAAATAAATTAGTCAGAGGAAGACAAATGCCATATGATTTCACTTATATATGGAATCTAAAGAAAAATATAAACAAAATGAACAAACAAAACAAAAAAGACTCATAGATACAGAGAACAGACTAAGGGTTACTATAGGGGAGGGAGGTTGAGGGGCTGGGTGAAAATTTGAAGGGATTAAGAACTAATAAATTGGTAGTCACAAAACAGTTGTGGGGACATAAAGTACAGCATAGGGAATATAGTCAATAATATTGTCATAACTATGTATGGTGCCAGGTAGGAACTTGAAATATCAGGGAGACCACTTTGTAAAGTATATGATGCTGTACACCTGAAACTAATGCAAAATAATATTAAATATAAACTATAATTGAAAAATAAAATTATAAAAATATCTAAGAAAATCTTAAGGACTGATACTCTATAAATTCTTAGAAAAATAGATTTAGCCTAATGGGATTTTCAAAGGTTTGTGGATGCAATTCTAGGCATCAGCCATCAGGGGGAGTAGTTTTATGTGGCAGGCCTTCCCTAGTATCTGAAATCATCAGTTTCTTACAATTTAGTGTCCTACTTTGCCAAAACGTAGAGCTGGCTCACTATTACCTGAAGAAGGACAAAGATGCAACTACTGCTCTTTAATGATGACATGGAGCATCTCTGTCATCTGTAGTTAAGAATGATTCTCCCTGATAATTTCTCCTAGGTTCTGGCCACTTTCAGGCTGATGAATCTTACAAGTTAGGTAAGAGTCACTCGATAATACTTATAGATCTCTGAGGTAAAATAGTGAACAAGGGGAAGAGAAAAAATTATTCTAAAATATGAGTAAAATCTGAGGAATTCTGAATTTATGACTTACATTGTCATGACATTTATTTAATTGTGTATTGATATACTTTTAAATTATAAGGAACTCAAAATATATTGCAGATGTTATTAAATCAGGTACTATGGGATTATAGTATCTAAGATTTATTGAATACTTCCTATGCGCCAGAAACTACACGTACTTTACATATGTTCATTCATTTAATCCTCATGGAAATCCTAAGAAATAGATATTATTATTATTATCTTATTAACAAATGAGGGAACTGAGATACAGGAAAATTAAGTAATTTTCCCAAGATCACAGGAAATAATTAGAACCATGCAAGTCTGACTTCAGAACCTGAGAGGTCCAAGTAGCTCTGAAGGTCTTATTATTTGTTTTAAAAAGAATTAAATTAGGAACTTTTGGGAAAATATGAATAGTCATGCTGGGATGGAAAGCTAGGTGTGTGTTTTTTTCAGTTCCCAAGCTATAACGTATTTTATTAGACTAGTCCAGTAATAGCATCACTTTCTAAAATGTGATAAGAGCTCTAACCGGTTTGGCTCAGTGAATAGAGCATTGGCCTGCAGACTGAAGGGTCCCAGGTTCGATTCTGGTCAAGGGCATGTACTTTGGTTGTAGGCACATCCCCCACAGGGGGTGTGCAGGAGGCAGCTGATCGATGTTTTTCTCTCATTGATGTTTCTAGCTCTCTAACCCTCTCCTTTCCTCTCTGTAAAAAAATCAATAAAATGTATTTTAAAAATAAAAAATGTGATAAGAATACAGATCAGCATTGAATCTAAAATCACTTCACAACAGGCAGAGAGGACACTGAAAGGTGGGCCATGAACATGAATGACATAGCCCAGACATAGTCTAGGCTTTCATCACTACTTCTTTTCTTATTGGGGCTCAGCTTCACTTCCTCTGTCCCTGTTTAACCTATGACCCTGAAACTTGGAAGCTGCTCAGTTCTGCTCCCCCAGATTTTGATATTGACACAGTAATCTGACCTTGCTTATTTTTTACTGACAATATCTATCCCATATATCCTTAATAGACCTCCATATTAAGCTTACATTTTTAAGTCCCCTCCCTTTCTTTGTTTTTTTTAGGGAAGATATTCTTGACTTTGGACCAAACATCACTATCATTAATTCTGACCTGAGACACTTCTTCTGGTATGTAACATTATATAATAGATTTCAAATACTCAACATTAGAATTTCTTTAAACTGGTAATGCATTAGATTCATGGAGCTTTAAAAAAATATATGAATTCTGGCCGGTGTTCAGTGGTTGAGCATCAGCCTATGAACCAGGAGGTCACAGTTGAATTCCCAGTCAGGGCATATACTTGGGTTGCGGGCTCAATCCCCACATAGGAAGTATTTAATAAATCTTAGATCATATAATCTTAGATACAGACTCATGAATCTCACGGACACAATGTTGAGCTAAATAAGCCAAACACTGCATGAAACCAATTATATGAAGTTCACCAACAGGCCGAGGTAATCTATGGAATTAGAAGTCAGGATTGTGATTACTTTGGGGAGGATAATGCCTGAGATTAAGAAAGGGCAGAGTGTGGGGCATCAGGAAGTAGCCAATCAATGATTCTCTCTCATCATTGATGTTTCTATCTCAATCTCCCTCTCCCTTCCTCTCTGAAATCAATAAAAATACATTTAAAAAATAAAACATGAATTCTGAAGAAAACATAATCTTGTAATGAGAAAATATTTCCAAATCAGAAACAAAAAGCAATAAATATAAAGGTAAGTTAGACAACATAAGAATTAAGAGTTTCAGTTAATGAAAAGTTACCATTAGGGAGTGAAAAGATAAGTTAAAGAGTGGAAGAAGATATTTTTAATACACGTGTAATAAAGGGAGTCAAACAAGTAAGAAGAGAGACAACTAATAGAAAAATAGGCCAAAAAAAAAAATGATGTTTACAAAGGAAGGATATTCAAATGATCAAAACTATGAATAGTTTCTCAACATTCATGAGAGAAATTCAAATTAAAACCAGGATAGTGAAAACTAAAAAGATGCGTATTGCCAACTTTTGGCAAGCATGTAGAACAAAGGTCTTGTTTTCTGCTCAGTGTATAAATTGGTAGATCCACTTTAGAAAACTGGCAATATCTGCTAGAACTGAACACATGCATACCATCTGATCCAGAAATTCCACTCCAAGGAAAAGACTCAACAAAAATGCATACTTATTTTCATCAAAAGGCATGTTCAAGAATGTTAGTAATTAATAGACAAAAACTGAAGCAAAAATTTCAACAGCAGCAAAATGGACTAATAAATTATGGTACACTCATACAGTAGAATACTATAAAGCAAGGAGAATAAACAAACCATTGCTGCATGAAACCAGACTCATGAATCTCGCAAACACAATGTTGTGCAAAAGAAGCCATACACTGCATGAACCCATTTATATGAAGATCACAAACAAGCAGAGCTAATCTATGGAATAAGAAGTCATGATTGCAATTCCTTTGGGAAGGATAATACTTGGAATGAAGCGAGGAGACAGCTAGTGATGTTCTGGGAGATACTACTTACATGAATGTGTACACTTTGTGACAATTATTTGAATTCTATCACAAAGGTCATTATATGAACTATTCTGTTATAATTTAACAAAAAGCTTACCTGAGGCTTTTCTTCAGGCCTAGTGAATGAGAAATTCCTGGTTAGAGCCTCTGAAGTTTTATTAAAACTAGAGGCCTGGTGCATGAAAATTTCATGCACTGGAGGGGGGTCCCTCAGCCTCCTCTCACACTCCAGGAGCCCTCAGGGGCAGGAGGCCACCTGGCGATCAGGGGAAGGTGATGCCCCTATCACATCTCTGCTGCTGCTACTGCCGGCAGGGCAAGCCTCAGCCGGCCCTGCTTACCTGAGCTCCGGGTGGCCCTGGGTGGCTGGGGGGCTGAGGGGACTGGGGGACTCTGGAGGCAGGCACGCGGAGAGGCCAGGCCCACCTGGGGACAGGTCTGCCTTGCTGTGCACCTACCGCCCCAGCGGGGATAAGGGGACTGGGTGCCGCCATCTTGTGGCTGTGGGCACTGCCATCTTTGAGGGTGTGGCAGTCAATTAGCATATTCCCTCCTATTGGCTGTGGGCACTGACATCTTTGAGGGTGGGGCAGTCAATTAGCATATTCCCTCCTTATTGGTTGTGGGCACTGCCATCGATATGCTAATTGATGGCATGAGGGTCAATTAGCATATTCCCTCTTTATTAGATAGGATGACCCCAGTTATTCGGATAAGCATTTTAGGAATGACCAAGACAGAGTCCTGGGAAAGCAAATATTAAATTAAAAATTCTAAGGTTAGAAGTTTTATTTAATAGATAGCAATGCATTCCAGAAAACAAATAAAGGCACATGTCCCTGCCTGGGTGAGCAGATAGAATATGGATAATATGAGTCCCACATCAGGCCACAGCTGTACAGTCAACAGCAGAGCTGGGGAATGTCACCAGAGAGGCCTTTGCCCACATTCTTATCCTGATGAGTTATTCAATAAATAAATCAGGTAGCCTCTGAGATCATGCAGCAGACCAACATTCTGCAGGGAAAACGAGACCCTTCCCCCACTGTGAAGGTCCTTAGTTGTCGGCGCCAGGAGCTCTCTCCATGCCAAGTGAGAAGGTTATGGGGTTTCTGGTAAAGAGAAGTTTGCTTGTTTGAATCAAGTTAGACTGAGGTGAATTTTGAAAAGGCAAACAACGTTGTTATGTTCCCTGTTTAGCATTGCAGTACTATGTTATCCTGATGAAGAGTAGTGCAGAGGCTTAAAATCAACCAATTTCAATTCTTCTAGATTAGGAGAAGAGAAAGGTCTGTGAACACATAAGATAAGATGTTATCTTCTCCAGAAAACAATGACAAAATGACCGTGAAATATGCTTTATTATTGGGCTGAAATGGATTAAATCCAGCACTGCTAATTACTACATTTGTGACCCTGGGATCCTTCAGATCTATCACTTGCCACTGTACCCAGAAACTTCTGGCTTGATAGAGCTGTGGACTGTCCTTATGAAGGTGAAACCTGATGCCATCATGGATATGAGGGGAAAGTGTATGCCTTAAATCACGGGCCATTAATTATATGGTGCCATATCACCAAAAAGGAGAACACATGAATTTGAAAACTATAACTCTGCTTCCTCTCACTCCCAGTGATAAACTTGGGAAATGTGTGCTTTCCATCAGCACAACTCTGGGTGAATCTCAAGGTCATGTTTCCCAGAGGAGGAACGTTTCCACCAGGGCACACAAGAGTTTTATTAAACCTTAAGGTACAGCTACCACTCAGTCACTTTGGGCTTCTTGTCCAAGAGACCAGCAGGCAAGGAGAGGACTCACCATCTAGTAGGGGTAAATGTACCTGGTTGTTAGGAGGAAGTAGGGCTGCTCTAGCTCAGTGGAGTCAGGGAAGAATACACAGGGCACCCAAATGATCCACAGGACATACTTTAGGTCTCCTCTGCCCCATTTAGACAGTAAATGGACAAAATCAGCAAAGGGCTTGGTGATCAGGCCTCATAGCTCCCAGCGGTGAGATCAGGGTTATCGCACCACATAACCTACCAGTATCTGCCAGGTGTGAAGAATCTAGAATGGCCAGTAAGAAGAGGGAGTTTAATTTGTAGCCATGAGACCAGTCTTTTCCCAGTAAAGGAGACAGATCAGAATCCTAGAGAAACTGTTTTGAGATGGGCTGAAGAACAGGAGGCAAGTGGATGCAGATGACACAGGGGTGGATGGTTGTAGATACCGAGATGCCTCGCTTTATATCTGAAGCACACATTCCTCCCACTTGGTGCAAGTATTTCTTGCTGATAGCTCAACAATTTGTCCCTTTTTAGGAATTGACTTTTATCACAGGTTGCTGCCTCACTTATGGTTACACTCATTCCCCAGGAGCAGCCAATATATAATAATTGTTTGATGAAGGTTTACGAAAGCTTATACCCCCTTTGCTTCAATTCCATATGTCTCTGAATTTCTGACCATGCTGCTTGTGGGACTGATTGAAGCCTTTGTTGCAAGTGATTCACAGTTCAAAATTTTCCTCTGCCCAGTCCTCACTCTCACCCTGTCTACTGTGCTCTTCCTGAATATCCTTCCTAACAAACCACTGGCACTTAAATCTCTCTCTCTCTCTCTCCCTCCCTCTCTCTCTCTCTCTCTCTCTCTCTCTCTCTCAAGGTCTTTTTTATGTCTTATTGCAATAACTTCCCATGTACTTTCCTTCCTGTACTCTTGTTCCCTAAAGTCTTTCCACTGCTCAGAAGCCAGAATGATCCTCAAATGTAAGTCAGATAATGCCACTCCACTTCATGGCTTCTTATCACTCCTAAAAATATAAGGGCCTTAGCAAGGCTCACAGGGCCCTACCTCCAGCCTCATCACCTTCATCTCTTCCCCATGGTCACCCACTTCCTGACCACCTTACTGACCTAACCTTGTCAAGCTTTCTTCCAAGTCAGGGCCTTGGCATTCGTTGTTCCCTCTGCCTTGAGTGCTCTTCTCCTTATATACACATGGTTTGCAACCTCTCTTTGTGCAGAATCTTGGTCAAGTGTCCCTTTTTTCAGAGGGGACTTCTATGTCCACTGTACTCCATCCCTATATGCTTTTTTCCCTGAACCTCATAGCCCTTACCACTATCTGACATTCTATTATTAATTGATTATTTTTTGGTCTTTCTCTCCCATTTTACTATAATATCAATGAAGGCAAGGATTTTTTTTTCTTTTCTGTCCACTTCTTTATGCCAGTACCTAGGACAGTATCTGCTGATATTAAGAAGAATTCAGCAAATAACCACTGAATAAATGAATACATAGTATATTATGAGTTCACATAACCAAGTATATACTTTTTCCAAACAAAAGAGCAAAAGAATCTGGAACATGCTGACAATGACAAATTTGAACTGAATCACATTCATAGGAGTGGCCCTTTGTAGACTAAAATCTTTAATAGTCCCTGCAGGCTAATGTCTTAGAGTCCAAATGGTTAGTCAAAACGTAAGAATCTTTAGATACATCTGGTGCCTCAACTTTGTAAAGGGAGGGATTGGATTTTGGTGCTTGGGTGTTGTTTGGTTGTTTTTTAAAATCACAATGCCTATCATTTGCCTTATACCTAGTAGTCAATGAATAGATCATGGGCCATTTTGTCAAGTCTCCAGCTCCCCCAGCAATGAGGTAAAAGGCATTGAAAGAGCTCAGATTGGTGTTCTATCACTCAGGGTTCAGCGTGAAATAACTGGAAATGGCTCCAGGTATTCAAGCAGAGAGATTTCACCCAGGGTAATGGGTGCTTGCAAAATCCTTGGAGGGGCTAGAGGAGCAGAAGTCAAGGATCTAAGGTAGCATCTCAAGAGCAATGCTGAGATATGGAAAGAGCTGCTCCTGCTGCTTCCACAGTTATCAGTGCCATAACCTGGTCCTGGAAGGTGGAGTCCAGCCTCCAAGAGTGATCTTCCTCTCCTAAACTTGCCTGCTAGTCCCTACCTGCTAGGCCCCTCTCTTGGGCTGTCCCTATACATTAGATATATCAGATCCAGAACTAGTCATTCATGAGTCTGTGAATTGTCCTTTTCAGCCTTACAGATACAAGTAGGTAAAAGAAATAGTAGGAATAGGTGTTTTGTGCAATAAACATTATCCAGCACATGTGCTGACAGTGAGAAACTTCACATGGGAATGTTCCTTTGCTCTACAAGAATGGAGTTCAATATTGGGGTGGCTTTTTTGGAAGACAAAAGAAAGTTTCATTAACATATAACAATAACTTTCATGTAAGAAGTGCTGAATTTGTGCTTGGCATCATAAAAATCACTTAACATTTATACTCTCATTTACTCATGTCAGTAACTCTTTGAAGTCAATACTAATATGTCTCTGATTTTATAGATTAGAAAAATAAGGTTTAGAAAGTTTCAGAGGTGTGCTAAGGATATACAGATAGTGAAAAACATAACTAGGATATAAACTCAAGGCCAAATTTCTTAACCACTAGGCAGTATCACTCCCATCACCAGCTTACCCCATAGATTCCTTCAACACAGAAAACTTCACCATCTATAGCCTCATTTCTCTTCTCTCTCTATCTCCCACTCACACTCTTGCTTTAACTCTCTTATCCTCTCACTTTCTTAATTTCGCTCTAACTTTGAACATGTAACTATTATATATGCATATATCTATACATGTATTCACCATCATCATGGGGCATAGTACTAAAACCCACTCTAAAGCAATCAGTTCATTTCCAAAGATATCTTCATAAGGAAAATTTGAAATATCCTCTGGGAAAAGTCACAATTCCTTGGATGATAGGAATGGGATGTTGGAGAAATATCAGTATCCCTAGTAGGAAAACTTAACAGACATTTCAAAATTCTCTTAGTCATGCATCAGGGAGTCTTGAGAAAGACCAGTCACTGGCTATTTTTGTTACTAAGAAAATTTAAACATTCCCATATTTGTTTTTTGGTTTCCTAGGTTATCTTTTCAAGAGGTCACTCTGGATTGTAATTAAGAGGATTACAGATGAAGCAGAATGACAAGCACATTCTATTTCTGGTGAGAAATCCCTGGGTCACCTTAGAAAGCAAAGTGGAAGGGCCTGGCATTGTTGTGTTGAATGTCTACCTAGATTAGGCTCTTCTGTACAACTATCTAATTTCTTCCTTACAAAAATCCTTTTTATTAGATAGTATTGCCTTTACTGAATGAGTGGGTCAGACCAAGGTTTAGTAACTTCTATATACTCATACTGATAGCAGGTGGTAGAGACAGGATTTGAAGCCAGGGTTCTGCTAAATCACCCCCACTGTCTAGAATCTAGAGCTTCCCTTGTTAGAATTTCTTTCCTGTGATTATACTTTCAATTTAAAAAGTCTTTAATAAATTATGCCTCTCTAAAATTTAGTAAGAATAAAATTGAAGATCAACATTGTGGTTTGATCAACATTGGAGGTCTTATTTCCCAAAGGAGGAACACTTCTATAAGGAAACAAACAGAATAAGAGTTTCATTACACCTTAAGGTATGGCTGCTTTGCCCTAATGGCGTCATGGAAGTATACATGTGGCAACCAGATGATCCACAGGGTATCTGCCCCATTTTGATCTTAGGTGGACAAGGACAGAAGAAGGGCATGGTGATCAGCATATTAACATTAATATTGCCTTAAAAAGAAAAAAATATAGAATTGGGAGTAAATGAGCAATAACTAAAACAAACTATGACTGGGCACAAGACAGGAGGGGATGGGTCATAGGGGACAATTTATAAATAGCAACTTAAGGATGTTTTCTTCTGACTGTGGCAACCTTTAAAGGGTCCCTTTGGGAATCTGGCCATCAGCACAACCGTTATTCATACTCCCTGAAATTGTGTACATATAGTTATTAGTATATATTATATTTATATGTATATATGTATATACACATATATAAATGATTACACATATATATGAGATATACAGATGTGAGTTATCTCTCTCTTCTATTTGTTCTGCTCCTATGGTTGAATGATTGGATCCTAACTGTTATAAAATGTTCCACTCTCACTTTCAATTCAGTTATCCTGAATTAAACTCATTACCCTTTTCCTTTCTCATTTTAACTCGTGATACACTATTTTCTGGAATTTGAGAAACAGAACCAGTTTTGTCTTTCTTCTCAACTATAGGAGCAGCAACCCCTAAGTCCAAACATGTTTGCTTTGAAGTCTCTCTCTTCTGTTCCAACCCAGGTTCTCCTTGCCTCATGCTGAGATGATTTTCCTTCTTCCTTAGGTTTTTCCCAGTCTCAATTTGCACTGTCTTTCAATATCTTCTACCTAAGTACCTTCTTACATCTTACCACTTACTGCTCTTTTTAAAATGGTCATACCATTGTCTACAGGTTAAAGTCTAAGTTGTGTGTTTTTTAAGATGACATTTACGGCTGTCCAAAATATTGTCTCATAATTAACATAGTAAAAATGATAGTCATAAACAGAGTAAGCACTTGCATAGAAGTAGGCACCCAGAGGAGTGGTGTTTATAGATTTTTAAACAGTTAATTATACCCATAAATTGAGTATAATTATTATCCTCATTTTACAGGTAGGAGCACTAAGGCACAGAAAGGTTAACTTTCCAATTCATACATCTAATAAAAGGGACATCTGGGATTTGAATCCTAGCCATATGACCTGGAGCCCTCCACAAATAGATATTTCATTAGCGTAGTTTTGAAATAAGAATCAGACACACACACAAATACTGTTATCTCTGGAATAGTAACACCATAGCTGTCAGGTGTGTACCAGTTGATAACAATTCAATGTTAGAGTGAATATTAAAAATTTCCTTATGACAAGGCAGCTGTCATTGATTTAATTAAATGATCTAATCACTGACTAATTCGATGGCCTTGTGACAGTGCTAGAGGTAAAAATATGAAAGTTCACAAGTGTGTCAGATTGATTAATGGGCCTTGCTAAGCAATTTCACAGTTCTTTGCCTGTAGAAAATCCTTTCAATCCAAATGGGATTCTGCCAGCTTTTATTTTTTTCCATGACCTACGTCAGCTTTTTACATTTTTCTGTTTGTGTGTGTTTGGTCTGGGAAGAATTGAATATAGAGAAACATGAACAGTCTTTTCTAGAGAAACCTGAGATAAATGTATTCTAATGTATTGTGTGTCAGGTGAATTAAAATGGGAGAAAACGAACTGTTTAATTCCATTTCTTGTGAAAGCATAATAATCACTGGATTATAAGATCAGAGTGTGGGTTTTTCCCCTCTCTTTCTATAATACCTCAGTTACAAATATTACCCTGAACTACTCAATGAGGAAAGTTCCTTTCATTTGAGCAATATAAAAGAGACATTGTGGTAATTGAACTGTTTTGTATATTGACTGTGGTGCTGGATTCACAAACCTATACATGTGATAAAATCACATAGGACTAAATATAGGCACAAAGGAGTATAAGTAAAGTTGGGGACATCTGAATATCTGAATAAGACCAGTAGGTTGTGTCAATGTCAATCTCCTGGTTGATATTTAACTATTGTATTGCAGAGGTAACATTTGTAAGATGATACCATTGGAGGAAACTAAGTAAAGGGTACACAGGAATTCTTTGTATTGTTGCTTACAACTGCATGTGAGCCTATAATTTTTTCAAGATAAAAACTTAAAAGTAATCAATTTCTTTACCAGTGGTTTCATAAGGCCGTGGGGTTAGTGTAGTTGTCATTAGAAGAATTAATCAGGGACACTGTTAACGCTCCAGGATATGTTTTGGATACACACTTTGAAAAAATGCCCCAAACACAAAGTGGTACAGAGGGAAAGCTATGACACAATGACCCTTGGCTGGAGTTTTTGCTGTTGGAGCTACTCTCCACTGTCTCTTTTTCACAGTTGCCTGAAGTTGCATTGCTATATATCTTGAGGAAAGTGGGAGGCAAGACATTTAAATATGATTCTATATCCACTCTCTGTAAGCTTTAGAGATGTTACTGAAGTTTCCCTTGTCTTTTGTCAATGAATAAGAGATATGTTTTCAAATCAGATGTTAAAATTCCAGGAGAGAACATAAATTGTAGAGTGGTGATTCCATTTCACTGTGTAATAATAAATAATAATAATAATAATAATAATAATAAATGTTAGTAGCCATAGTTGTTTATGCTGTCAATATTGTTACTTTACTAAGAGCTTTCCTCACTATCTGGAACTGAGTAGTTTGTGGAGCCAGAACCTGGCCAAAGCATTTGTTATTCAAAGAAACTACTTTCCTGTGAGTTGTCTCCCTGAGCATGGAAAAGCTCCACTGTACTGGGAATGGCCAGGAGAAACGCCAGGAGAAAGCCCACGAGGAAAAGTCAGACTGATGAGACAGCTGCTCTGCTCTCCCAGTGGTGATAAAGGCACAGCTCTGAGAAGGCCAGTTCATCTACTGTGAGTCACCAAGTGCACACAGGGTGATAGTGGGAATAGTATCAGAAAAACAGTCCCTTCTGAGACAGGCTCAGAAGCCTTCTCAGAGAGAGAGGTCACCACAGAGCACTGGCTCTTTTCTATAGAAAAGGGAAGCCTTTCTCCCTCTCTGGCCTAGTTGATCGCTATCAAACAAAGATCATTTCCTCTGAATTTGAGCTGACTTGAAAATGGGCTGGATCCCACTTATATTATCTGTGTGGGGACTCTAGAAAGATAATCTTCTTTTTCTGTTGGTGGTCCATATAAGGCAGGAACATCCAGGCTTAAAGGATGTGGTTAATGGCAGATGCAGGGTTTCCTTGGCTGGACACTGGCCATCATTAATCATGAATCAAGCCTTCATCTCCTAATGATGCTGGCCTTTTTTATATATAGGTTGCTTATCCAGAGCTACATTTATCCCCTGGGGTAAGGATGTTACATATGGAGCATTGAGTTCTCTTCCTGAATTTATCTAGTTATTAAGCTTTGGAATAAGCAATTTATTGTTATGATACAATTTCATAAAATTCTATTTCTTATGGGGATATATATATATATATATATATATATATATATATATATTATACTAGAGGCCTGGTGTACATAATTCATGCACTGGTGGGGGGGGGGGGCAGAGTCCCTCAGCCCAACCTGCACCCTCTCCAATTGGGGACCCCTTGGGGGATGTCCCTGTGGGATCGGGCCTAAACCAGTAATCAGACATCCCTCTCACAATCCAGGACTGCTGGCTCCCAACCGCTTGCCTGCCTCCCTGCCTGATTGCCTCAAACTGTTTTCTGCCTTCCAGCCTGATCACCCCCTAAACACTCCCTTGCCAGCCTGATCAATGTCTAACTGCTCCCTGCTGGCCCGATTGCCCCCAACTGCCCTCCCCTGCAGGCCTGGTTGCCCCTAACTGCCCTCCCCTGCAGGCCTGCCCCCCCCCCCCCCGCCAACTGCCCTCCCCTGCAGGCCTGGTCACCCACAACTTCTCTCCCCTGCCGGCCATCTTGTGACCACATGGGGGCCTCCATCTTGTGACCACATGGGGGCAGTCATCTTGTGACCACATGGGGGCCGCCATCTTGTGACCACATGGGGGCAGTCATCTTGTGACCACATGGGGATGGCCATTTTGTGCAAGGGTGTGATGGCCAATTTACATATTACCTCTTTATTATATAGCATACATATGTTTTGAGATATGAATGTATATCTATCTATCTACACATATCCATATGTTTTAATTCTATTTTTCCCTTCCCCACTACATTCCTTTTCTCCCTTCTGTCACATTAATTCAATGATGCGTCCTGCTGGCTTCTCTTTATCTCTCTCCCCCTCCTTCTGTATCACACACACATGTGTTTTGTTCCCAGGCATCCTCTGGGAGCCTTATGTATTTCTTCATCCAAACTTCTTATTCAAAAATCTCATAATACATTTTTGAGTTATGTTTCTTGGTACATATTCTCTCAATATATTTCTTTCTGTGTGTTTCTCTGTCCCTCTCTCACAAATGCACACACACACACACACACACATGTGAACTCATCAGATCCCAGTTAAATTTTGGTTCCCTTGGCTGGCATTTAGTCTTTAGCTATTGTGGCCACTAATTTTCTTGCTACCAATAGCCACTGGTATAAAAGAGGAGTGCGCTGGGGCTAGATGAAACGAGACGATAGTGAAACTAACTGACAGAACATTGGGAGGAAGATGGCTCGTAAGCATCTTCAGCTGAGGCAGCAGGAGAAAATGAAAAAGTGTGTCCAACATCAGCAGCCTGGGCTAGTAATCAGAATCCTGAAGGCCACCGTCAAGGTGTGTATGTGGTTGGTTGGGGAAGGAGGGCTGTGATTTGCAGTTGGGATGATGTCCAAAGTAAGAAAAGTGAGAAAAAACCTATCATGAATTAAGTACTTGTTATGAGTTAGGCACTATGTTCTACATTTTCTGATATTTCTAGTTGACTCTTTATAACAAATCTCTGACAGAGATGATCATTATTGTGCAGAGGAGAAAAGTGAGGTTCAAAGAGGTTAATAATTAATAAGATTTGTACATAGTAAGTTGAGGATTTGGTCCACATCTTCTTGGAGCAACTATTTGAACCTACTTGTTTTAGAGCTTCCACTTATACTTGTTATGAGCTGGAGAAGATGGGAGGAGAGAGATACTGTGCATTGGTACTGGGGGGTGGTACATGGCTTCAGGAGAAGTCCTCAAGGCTCTTCTGTTTGATAATGAAGCCTGTATAAAAATTCAGGGGCAGAGCTGATACTCCTTCTTAAGCAAGGATTGCTCACTTTTGCTCTTGCCTCCTAGATACACACTTTCTAAAAGCAAAGCACTGTTTAAAAACAAACTAAAACCCTTGAAACAAGATTTTTGTCCATTCTTCGTAATGATTTCTGGGACGGCAATGACCTGAAGGTTGGAGCTGGGATGTGTAGAGTGACAGTGAAACTGGAATATGAAGAAAAATGTGGGTTAGTGACTCACCATGCTCCTGTAGCAAAGAAAATAGAAACATTGCATTGAGGTTATCATTACTAGGCTTCCAACTCAATCAATGGAGAAACTACCAAACAATTATAATTTGTCCATATTCTATCAAGCAACTGACTCAGATTATTTTAGATATAACCTACCAAAGAAATCCATTGTTATGGAATTAAAAATAACTCCATAATTAAGGTGGTGTGTGTCTCTCTGTGTGTGTGTGTGTGTGTGTGTGTGTGTGTGTGTTTGAAAAACACTTTTTATTTCAATTTCTCAACCCAAAGTTCAAAATATCAAAAAATGACAGGACTGCACATGAACTGGACATCCCAGACTTTGAGCTGATGTGGTGGCTCTACCGCCTGCCCTTGTGTTGTTTCCCTTGGGGAAAGAATGAGTGAGTTCTGTGTAGGGCAAGAGTTGGTATGTGCTGACTGAGAATGTAGAGTATATAAGAGACTTCATAGATAGTGTTTATCAAAATGGTCTTCTTCTTTCAGGGCCCACAAGTAGACCATGACAATTCTAGCTAATGGAAATGTGGCCCTTGAGCACTTTCCTTCTGGCTTGATAAATATGAGCACTGTCACCTTGGAAGTAATATGTTAAAGAGAGGGAGGCCACAAGAAGGAAAGCCAAGGTCCCAAAATCACCACCTGGAAAAGAGCCTCCCATCAATTGAAATTTATTGTTTTTTATTTTATGTGAGTGAAAAAATAAACTTCTATCACTTTTGAGCCATTTCTTTAGAGTGGCTATATTTATATATTTTTACGTTATACAGATACATACAGAGATTAAATTTAATGTGAATACTGGAAAATAGAAATGTGCAGAACAAAGACTATCTACAACACACCTAACTGGTTTTACAGATTTCTACTCTCAGCCAATGAGTGGTTCTGCCTCATCCAGGATCCATTATAGGCAATTGTTACGTAGAGCTTCGGGGCCTTTATTACTGCTGTTTATTATTATGCTGTGACTTTGATTTGAACACACAGCAACAGAAAAACATGACCAAAATTCCTCTAGGACACAGCCTGCTCTCCTTAGGCTATCGCAGCTCATGGAGGCCACAGCCAATGATCTTGGCAGCTCTGTGTTCAACTTTGTTCTCAGGCCACATGTGTTAGAGAGATACTGTCCAGTAAACCTCAGATTAAAAAAAAATGAAAATGTGTTCTGCATTTTTGAAAGATGCTTCTCTCTTCCAATACTTTTCTAAGGTTGAAGTCCCCTGGGAAAAAAATCTGAAAAGAACCCACTTCTACCTAGACTATAGCTGTCTAACAGAAATATAAAGTGAACCACATATGTACTTTTAAATTTTAATAGTAACATTTTAAAACTAAACAGGTAATAATAGAATATATTCCATTTAGCCCATTGTATGCAAAATATTATTATTTCTATATGTAATAGATGTAAAATTATTGAGTTATTTTACTTTTTTCTTTGAAATTGGTGTGTTTTTTACCCTTACAGAATATCTCAATTTAGACTAGCTGAATTTCAAATCCTGAATAAATATATGTCCCTAAATGATTGCCATACTGAATGACAAAGTCCTAGACTTATGCTTTTACCTGGAGTTCATAGTGCATTTCTTTAGGGCACTGATACACAGTGTTTGGGAATTTTTTAGTGGTATCTGCTACTTTAAAAGGAATGATCATTAATTATAATACATGCTGTGAACTAAAAACATCATGAAATTTCCTCAAAGGATTTAAACTTTTCTCTAGAAATTCCCACATTCTGGGGCATGGGAATAAGACAACAAAGATCACTGAGTTAGCCCATTTTCACCATCTTCACCATTATATTTAAAATTATTTCTTCCTTCAAATTTTCACTTGACTGGACAAATAGCTTTATCTATTTACCTACGTTTATTTTTTTCAGGCATTTCTGATGTAACTTCTGCAGGAAAGTTCAAAGGTTAGCAAAGTGTGGTTGGACAATGTTTGATGTCACACACCCTAATTATGTTTCTAGAAGTACAAAGTGGTGTTAGGCAATCTTGCTGAGTCTCTGTTTTCTCAACTCTAAGAAGGAGATAGTGATGTTATTTTGTAAAGATCTTCTGAGAAATGACATGAGATAGTAGCCATACTACGCCTAGTACAGTGCCTGGTACAGATCATAAAGGATTATAAATATCATACTAAGGAGTTTCAATTTTATCTTGCAGGCAACAGCGAGTCAGTGAAGATTGATTCACACACAAAAAAGAGTGATTTGATTAGATTTTCCATTTATAAGGCAATTACTGAGAAGAAATTGATAACATTTTGTTTTTCTTATAGCCAAGTTTTGTCCCAGAAAAATATATTTGCTTCCAAATATTTCCTTTGTACAAAAAAGAAAAGAATTTTGGCTGAGCTTCAGATTAAAATTTTTGTATACCCAAAGGTATCTTTAAATGAATAGATTTAAAATCCCATTATGCACTTCTACCTCTTACATTTATGAATGTGATTTTTTCTTAGGAAAATGCACGCAATAATATTACAGGCATGAGTTAGAAAAGAATTTTATTATTCTTTCTGGCATTGTTTTACCCCAGTGGACTTCAATATATCCTCCTGGACCTCTTTAATGAGAAAAATGATGGCCTAGACTGGATGGTTCTAGACCAGATGTTTCTAATGTCCTTGTCCTTTCAGTCTCATAGTCTTTCCAGGATGCAGTGGAGATTAAATTTAAATCAAATTCAAATATGTGAAATTGAGAATTGAAAGATAATTGAGTAGATCGATTTTCAGAATGATCATGCCAGGAAAACTCTCATTGTGCTGAAACTTTCATTTTCACTTTAGCAAAAATTGTAACAAATGAGTATGTTGGGAGAGCTTATTCTTTTTCAGATCTCAGTCTTGGAGTTTACCAGCTCCAGTGAAAAATGTCATAAAGCACTGGGGGAATTTGACTCTGGATCTACTCTATATTTTTTGTCTGTGGCAACAAGGACCATTGTATACCTAGCCAAGGACATATACAATCTATTCAATTCATTGGCCCTCATAAGTACAGGGTGCATGCTGATCCAGGGGGAATAGAAAACATGATAATGTCACTATATTTGACTATATACTAGCTGGAGAGATAGCCCTTATGCATTAATTTATAGAATAATTAAGTACTTTGTGCATAGTGGTAAAAATGAGTACAGTAAGTATAACATTTATAACTTGTATGCTTAAACCAATTAAGTAAATTTACTAGAATCTAGAAAACATTATCCAAATCTGAAATGTCTTCCTATAGAAAACCAATGAACCCCTGCCAATTATATATGGAAGCCAAGACAGATCACCAAGATTATTACCATACAAATTGAGATTAGACATGTAAAAGTATAAAGTACTATTTAAATTTCTTTAATGACAGAACTTTGCAATGAATGCTTTCCTATGGGAAAGGACTTGAATTATCTGATCTTTTGCATAATAAACTATAACAGAATCTGAGAGTTGGCCAGACCTGAGAATAGCTCATCATAACATCCCATCACTTGTCTTATAATAGTAAAAGTTTTCCCTACATTCTTCTCAGTCAAAGTCAAAAACATGAAAGGATACTTTGCTTTTATATATATACTAGAGGCCTGGTGCATGAATTTGTGCATGGGTGGGGTCCGACCGGCCCACCCTGATGAGGGCCCATCAGGCCAGGCTGGCATGGGGGAGGGGCCACAGGTGGTTGGCTGGCCAGCCCTGCCCCTAATCGAGGTGTTGGGGCCAATAGGGAGTGGGGCCACCGGGGTGGGGGGGTGCAATTGGGGCTGTTGGCTGTCGCAGTGTGTGTCACCAGTTGTTCTGGTCCTTCCACCATTCCAGTCACTGGATGGAGATATATATATATATATATATATATATATATATATATATATATATATAATCTTCAGAACCCAAAGTTCTACAAAAAAGGAGAGAACTCACTCTGTAGTATTTTATCCTTGAAAAGCAATTTGAGATTGTTCCAAGAACAGAAATTTCTTGCATTAAAAGAGAAAGTTTACTTAAAGTAATGATTTTGCTTGCCAACATTGTACATGAGGGTATTTTCTTACAGCCAGTAGAAGTTTATGAAATGTGTCTTTTAATTCTTTATTGTTGAAAGTATTACATATGTCTCTTTTTTCCCCCATTGACCTCTCCCTGCCTGCTCCCATCCCCCAGCATAGGCCCTCACACCCTTTCCGTCTGTGTCCACTGGTTATGCTTATATGTATACATAAAAGTCCTTTGGTTGATCTCTTACCCTCCCTCCCACCCTTCCCTGCCTTCCCTCTGAGGTTTGATGGTCTTTTAGAAGCTTCTATGTCTCTGGATCTATTTTTGTTCATCAGTTTATGTAGTTCATTATATTTCACAAATGAGCGTGATCATGTGATACCTTTCTCGGACTGGCTTATTTCACTTAGCATATGTTTCAATGCACTTCCTGAATGAGATTTCTGATGGAGTCATCATGCTGTCTTGACTCCCAAGACTTGTTCCCAATATTCATATAATGCATATTCATGTAAATCAATTCCAGGCCCATTTGCCTCGAGCCTTAAAGAAATCATTCTGAAACTAAAATAAGGTATTTGCTCATATTGGAAATTGGTAAAGATTTTTTAAAAGCCTTATAAAATAGTGCCTATTACTAATAATTAAGCAATTAAAAACTCTAAGATACTATACTTGACACCAAGAAATTCACAACATTTATCCTTCCAGGCCCTCCTACCTGAAGGATAAAATGAAGAAACAATAGTCATAGTAAAAAAAAACACAGTATTTCCCTGATTCTGAAATCTAACATTTTGAGGGTACTTCAAACACCTCTCAAAATACTCCCAGACATTTCTAGAAGTTAGTAAAAGGTGACTAGCAGGTTCTCTGTGCCCTGAACGTCTGGGCTGCCTGACTATATGTCTGTGCTTCTGCTCCTCTCCAGATCCAAGCCTCAGAGCTGGGTCCCCATCTTCACCTAAGACTGCACAGAGACTGTGCATCTTACCCAGTTTCCATTAGGGTTCTGGTTCTTATTTTTACCTTCTTAAAACCACACAGACACAGATACACATGCACATACACATATACATACATACATACATACATACATACATACATACATACATACATACATACTACCACTCATATAGACCCTGGAAGAGTGGTGAGCAATATATGGTTTCTGAAATAAATTATATTAGAAATAGATGGAGGTAACCCAACATATAGAGAAATGGCTGTTAGTGAACTCAGCCTACTGAGAGTGTTTCCATTGCCCAGGAGGAGATCCAGAGAAAAGAGACAGACCCCACAAGACAGAAGACTCATTGTTTTCTAGTTTGTTTGTTTTTCCCAAGATCATCACTCTCAATGCTGCAAGAGTATGGTTTGAAGTGAGCAGCCCATCCGTTACTCACCTCCTTTCAACTGTCACCCAGCTCACGGAATGGAAAAATCACTAGGGCATTGGGTCTAAATTGGCAAAGGGGTAGGAAACATGGAACAGTACTAAATGGAAAGTATTCGGGCTCAAAACAAGTTTGTAGGGGAAACCATACAGGAATCTGTGTGAGGCAGTCTGGAAATGTTTACATAAAAAGCAGCAAAAGTGGAGAGAAAGAAATCCAAGCTCACGGGTGTCCTCAAATTTGAAGAGAGGTTGCTGCAATTCAATGTTTAGCAAGTGTCTGGGATGCAGGAGTGGGAAGTTGCAGAGTCCCCACCAGGTGATAGATATAAAATACTTCTAATCTGGAGACTGAAAAAATTAGAATTAAAAAGGGCAGTGGGTTGTTTTAAACAAGAGATATTGAAGTTATTTCTAAAAGAGGGAAATCAAAGCAAAGCATAACAACAAGGTAAGACCCTGTAGCTTTCTTGTTGTTTCCTTAGTTTACTCCTGAAACCGAAGGGATAGATAGGTCTTTTGTTTTCTCAATTTTTTCCCCAAATTAGAAAGAAACAAATATAGATATTAGAGGAATATTGAGACAGGAAATGTCATTTGGGGATGTTTTCAGAAACAGGGCAAAGGAACATAAAATTCTCTAATAAACTGCTCTAAAGAAAAATCATCTTAATATTTGTTATTTTAATAAACTAATGCATTCCTTTAAAGCTCTGGGTTAGAATAATTATTATAATACATAACATTTGAGTGCTTAGTATAATTATCAACACAAACTAAGAGGGTAAGGACTATTTTGGTCCTATTTTACAGGAGGGAACTGAAGTTAAGCAACTTTACTGGGATCACAAAGTTCATAATAAAGTAGCAGGCAGTTGAACCCTGGTCTATATCATATCAAAGTGCATGCAATTAACCACGACTATAAACATTCAGTCAAAGTAAGTGCCTCCTCGTTTCATTTGACCTTTCCATAGCAATCACATATTTAAATTTTTGGAAACATAATGAAAAAACATTTTTTGCCAAAATTACAAAATAATCTTCCTTCAGGAGATAATATTTTAAATCTTTGAGGCATTGGCTGCTATAAGTGATGCTTATTAAAGGGTGATGGCACCCAACTGGTGTGGGTCAATAATTGAGCATTGACCCATGAACCAGGAGATCACAGTCAGGGCACATGCCCAGGTTGCAAGCTCGATCTCCAGTAGGGGGCATGCAGATGTTTCTAACTCTCTCTTCCTCTTCCTTCCTCTCTCTGAAATCAATAAAAACGTATTTCTAAATAAAATTAAGGGTGATGAGAGGACATTGTCAGCCACGTAAATGCCATTATCTTCCATAATACACTGTGCTTCTTTCTGATAGCAAGTGAAACCTTCATTTCAGGGCCTGACACAGTGTGGGCTACAGAGTAGGGGTATAATACACACTTGGTATTCAGTAGATATATTTGAACTGAAAGTCACATCTTCCTTCAAATATTGTCTCAACTATCACCTGATCCCTACAAAGCCATTTACACATCACCTGATCTCTACAAAGTCATGCCAGTCAAGCCTATCTCAGATCATTCTAGGCTGTTTTCCATTTGGAATTTCTGCTAGCTCTACCTTATTTCATGAAGCTTCACTAAGAATTACATGAGCCCTGGCCAGTGTGGTTCTCAGTTGGTTAGAGCATCATCCTGTGCACTGAAGGTCTGCGGGTTTGATTCCCAGTCAGGGCATATACCTAAGTTGTAGGCATATACAGGAGGCAACCAATCAATGTTTCTCTCTTTTTCTCCTGCTCCCTTCCTTTCTCTTTAGAATCAATGAAAAACATATCCTTGGGTGAGGATTAAGAAAAAATAAAAAAGAATTGCATGAAATTCATATAATTAAAAATACTCTGAAAGATATAATTTTTTAAATCTTCACCTGAAGATATAATTTTTTAAAATTGATTTTAAAGAGAGTAAGGGGGAGGGAGGATTGGGGTAGGGGTGAGAGAGAGAAACACTGATCAGTTGCCTCCTATATACATACACCTGGCTAGGAACTGAATCCACAATCTAGTTATGTGCCCTGACAGGGAATGAAACCCACAACCTTTTTTTTGGTGTGTGGGATGATGTTCCAACCATCCAAGCCACCCAGCCAGGGCTGGAAGAAAGACATTTTTATGAGGATATTAAGCATTATTATTATTACCATTGTATGTATTGCCACAGTCCTGGCAGTCATGCTTATGCATCTGTGTTTTATTTAACAACATTGAGACCATACCGTGGGCCATTCAAATAGCATTTGATTTAATCTCACAACAACTTTTATAAGTAGATGTAAACTTTGTCCTGCTTTTACCATGAGGAATGTAAGGAGTAGAGAAGTTGTGTATATTCACTCCCAGTACTCATAGCAAGGATTCAACTCAGCTGTCTGACACTGAAGCCCATGCTCCGAACCACTAACCACTTTTTACAAAATCTTCATCTATTAGTTTTCTATTTCTGTTATAACAAATTACCAGAAACTCAGTGGCTTAATACAACACAAATGTATTATCTCACAGTTCTAGAGGTCAGAGTCAGAAAAGAGTCTTAAAGAACTGAAATCAACGTGTTGGTAGACACATGTTCATTCTGGAGGCTCTAGAAGAGGATTTGTTTCTTGCCTTTTCTATTTTCTCGAGATTGCTCATGGCAACATCTGCTTCTCTATCTCTGGCCCTCCTGCCTCCCTCTTATACAGGCCTTTGTGATTTCTTTGAGCCCATCCAAATAATCCAGGATAATTTTCTCATCTCAAGATCCCTAACTTAATTGCATGTGCATTTGTTATATAAGAGAACATATTCACAGATTCTGCGGGTTGGCACGAGGATATCTTTGGAGGACCATTATTCTGTCGAAAATATGCCTTACTTATGTGTTTTCTGGGGGGAGTGGTTAGTGGGGGGATCATTTTGACTTATAGGTGTGGCTTTGTGTTTATTTTTGTTTCTTTCACTACTATAATGTAAGCTCTTTGAGAAAGTTTCATCTCATCTGGTTATATCTCCCAAACAGAGCCAGCATGTACGTGCATGCTCCCATCTATAGGGTGTGAATTTGGAAGATCTACTTGCCTCTGCCCCTCAGTCCCTAACTCTGCTCCACAGGAAAGAATCTCTCCCCATCCATTACTGAGGGAAAGGTTTTAATCCCATTACCAGAGATAAAGCTAAAAAAGGGAAATAATCTTGAAGATATAACATTGACTTTAAAATTATACAAACTAGCAAAAATATCAAATAGTCACCAGTTCTGATGGTGGAAGAAAAAGGCCCCGAGACACTGAAGGGGCAAAGATAAGGAGGTGGAAGCAGGGAAGAAAAAGGACACTGAGAGTCAGGAGCACCCAGAGGAAATGTTCTCCCTTCACAGTTTTGCCAAGGTGCAGGCCCACTGTCAACAAAACTCTGGTAATTGTTGGTATTTTTCAATGATAGTTCCAGTTCTCTTTCTTCCTGGCACATGGTAGGATTAGAGTTCCCAAATCCTGGAAGTTGGGTGCGGCTAAGTAACTTGTTTTTGGCACTGATACTTACTGGCACCAGGTCAGGCAGAGGCACAAAATGAGTGGAAGTGACATGTGTCACATCCAGGTGGACACCTGGAAGAGACAATGTGTGGATTCTCACCATGATGCGCACTGCCACAATGACTGATAATGCTCCATACTGTGGAGCCCCATAGCCAGTACCCCTGAGTGCTAGTCCTGTGATGGTCATAGAGCATGTGTGAGGAATAAGCCTTTGTTGTTAACAATCAGAGATTTGGGGGTTTGTTACATTGCAGCGAACCTAGTCTTTCCTGACTGTTATAAAAACCTAGCTCTTTTCTGGACATGGGCACTGTTGGAATGGAGCAATAGGAAAACAGGAGGGTGATTAGGTTATCACTCATGGCAACAAGCTTTTCTCCAGCTTCCCTAAGAACACTGAATTAAATGAAATTGAGTACTCTTTGAGAAACCTGTAAGTATAATGTAAACAAGGATATACAGGTGCTTTACAAATTGCAAATAATTTTGCAAATATTGGTTATAACAATATTTATTTCTCACCCACAATTGCAGCCATGATTACATGTTTTCCTACGTTGTAACTAAGTCCATAATATTTACTCAGTTCCCACCAAAGACATCAAAGACATGTATTTATTTACACGGTATGTGGACAATCCAAAGAGATCAGAGGCAACTTTCCATATATATATATACACACACACACACACACACACACACACACACACACATATATATACACACTAGTGGTCCAGTGCACGGAATTTGTGCATGGCGGGGGGTGTCCTCAGCCTGGCCTGCACCCTGTCCAATCTGAGACCCCTTGGGGGATGTCTGACCCTAAACCAGCAGTTAGACATCCCTCTCACAATCCAGGACAGCTGGCTTCTAACCACTCACCTGCCTGCCTGCCTGATCGCCCCTAACTGCCTCTCCCTGCTGGCCTGCTCGCTCTCAATTGCCTTCCCCTCCTGGCCTGATTGCCCCTAACTGCCTCTGCCTCAGCCCCACCACCATGGCTTTGTCCGGTAGGATGTCTGGAAGGTCTCCCGGTCTAATTAGCATATTACCCTTTTATTAGTACAGATATATAAAATTATTAAGGCCACTTGATGGAATATATACAATTTAAAAATGAGAGCTTCTCTGGGACCCTTTTCATTATTCATAACGTCCAGAAATATTATGGGAGTGATAAGCTCTACGCCCCTTGTGCCATGAACACAGCAAGTGGAGAGCAGCATGAGATGAGCAGTTTGCTTGCCAATGGACAGGGTTGCCATTAGCTACTCCAACTGCTTTTGCTCCTGTTGGCACCAGGACACACAGAGGCACATGTTCTCTGTAATTGTTCTGGTCATGACAACCTTTTCAAAGGGAATTAATTTGAAGTTTAGCAACATATTGTCATATTTGGATGTGACATTATTAAAACCTCCTAATACCTAAGCCTACAAAATTAAGAAATTCAGAGCATATATGGAAGTAAAAATATATAAAAGCTTAATAATAAATATTTAATTCTTAAATCCCTAAAATTAGAGAAAAAACACACAATGACAATATAAATTCTTCTTTATGCCACTTACAGGGGTGAGGCTCGGTCAGAAAAAAAATAGTTACAAGACATAGAAGAATTTGTAGCTCTCGCCTACAGTTTCTGGCAAGAAATTTCCAGACTTAGTCTCTGGAGGCAGAAGTTGGAACTTGGTTTTTTAGCTTCTGGTGAGTTCTATTGCTACCAAACAAGGAATAAGCAAGAATTTCTTCTGTGGATTGGCCTTGGGGCTGGTGTGTCCATGCATCCTGTTTGGCAAATCTCCTCTACAAGGAGTTATCAGAGCTTCAGGCAGTCTGCGAGCTATTTCCCATCCAAGCCCTTTCTTAGAGGGCACAGACCCCAGACCCTTCAGTGGAGTCCAGCCCTGAGGAGCTCAAAGTTATGCCCCTCCTGAACTTCACCACAAGCCACTACTGCTTTCTCATAGCCACTAATCCTTTGGGAGAAAAGTCCCCTCCCTGATTTCTGACCATTTTCTTCTTAACAAGGTCAACTTCTAGAGGCACCACCCAACCTCTTCCTTTGCTGACCCCAGCCACCCTTTCCTTGTTTTACTTTTCTCTGGGACTTTATGGAGATGGTTTTAGTTCACACTGCTTCATTCCAGCATGTGCCCTGAAACTCACACAAATAAATATCAACATTGACAAAGTCACTGCATTTCTATGAATAACTCCAGTCAAAAATGTCTAGCTAGAATGGGTATAATTAGGAGGGAAATTATTCAGACTTCCACATTATTTTCTGAGACAGATTAGTGATCTTTGGAAATATTTTACTTACTTATGTGCTCCTTTATTTCCAAAGGGTTAATCAGATCTTTGAAAATAAAACTCCTGCCTTTTTGGAGTCTAGGGTAGCACCTGTTGCTGGTGGTCTTTAAAAGAAGTGTCAGCCCTTCCATTAGTAAGGCACCCTTCCATTCTTATAGTAAGACGGGCGAATAATTAATATTTAACTTCAAAATGTTCCCGAAACCTTTTGTAAGTAAACTTGACTTAGAAAAATGATCTGCATCTCAAAATTATTTTATATTTTGAGAATTCTCACATATAAACTCTCTCTAAATAAGATAAGGACGCTTCTGGGGAGACTCAGATGGGAGGAAAAGGATAGCTGCCGCAGAATGTGCATCTTATCTAGGATTGTCCGCAGACCAGCATCATCAATGTGTCTGATTTCTGCGTGTTTTCCTTGCCATTTCAACTTCAAAATGCTTCTTGAGATGTCCACTGTTCCACATTGAATGAAATGATGTCCCATGGAGGCGTTAGGAGTGGCTAGGCAGTTAGGGACAGGGATGTAAAGGGGAGGTGCCCCTGAATATTGCAAATGTGGACAGGAACCAGTTCCTCAGCCACACCCTGAACCCTGTAATATCCTAAGAACAAAGTGCTCTGATCCCTGGGTGAACACACAGGGCAGGAAAAATAGACGTGAACCTTGAAGCTTAAATTGTGTGGATGTTGCTAGGGCTGACTTTTTAGAACCAACCTATGGGAAGTTAGCAGGGCATATATTAACCCCTAGACAAAGGAACTGCCCTGGCAACCCAGTTAGTTCCCCTTTCCTACTGCAGGGAGCTTTTCTGTAATAGAAACTTTGATTTCCCTTATCCCCTTGTCCATGGAACTCATTCTTTGATTCCGAGAGACAAGGAACCCAGACTCCGCTTGAATGTTGATTTCACCAAAGCTGGGTTATTCAAGTTCAGTGAGGCCAGGAACGCAGATGTGTGGCCTTCAACTATTTAATAAATGGAAAGCAATGAACAGTGCTTGAGGGTCAAGATCACTGGGATGGGTTTCACTTACTCCTTTGGGAGACATAGCCAAAGTGTTCAACAAAACCACAACGGACTGACCTTCTCTCAGATTCAGTACACGAACACCTCATTCCCATAGTTCACTCAATCATCCCTTAGCTTGGACACAATGTCTGATTTTTCAAGGCCATTATGACACCATGGATTTCCCCTAAACTGAAGTAGAAACTATATCAGCAGGGAAAGTGATCAGGCCACTCCTTCAAGGAACCAGTGTTCAGAAGAGAACCAGCAAGACCCTGTCAGCATTAAGAGAGATTTGTGAGTTGTTACTGCAGCCTCTTTTCTCTTTCCCACATGTGAGCACAGCCTAGAGGTGAAGTAAGTACTTCTCAGAGTGGGCAAGAGAGATGTTTAAAGACTTGTTTTCTTACAATTTTATCTTTCATTCACTTCTATAGCTCTGCAGCCAGCTCAGCAGACTCGGGGGACCTTGAGCCTGAAGCACAAGATCTTGACATGCTACAAATAAAGTCAATACAGTGAGTAATCTCAGCTCAGCACAGCTGAGAGGGCAAGGGTCAGTTCTGGAAGTCATTAGATGAAAAAAATCAACCCCAAAACTAAGCTGAAAATATTGGCAGTTGGTAGAACACAGAAAAACCAACAATTCATTCCTTTGGTCTTCCCTTTCCAGACCATTAGAGCTCACTCTGTACTCAACACTACAAGAGAATTCTCCTCTATACAGAGATCATAATATAATTTGGATGCTTGGTGGAGTAGATAGTGTGTCATTTTCCCTGACCCACTTTCTCTATTGGGTATCAGCTGACTCCTTACAACCCAGAGATGCCCTTGTGGGCCACAGTCTAAGGAACCAGACTCACTGATGCCCTCAAAAATCTTAGTTAAGGGCTGAATATTTACAACATATAAATATCAAAAAACAAAGCCATTTATCAGCACTGTGTACATATAAATAACCATCCAGAAAGAGTATATTTCAGTGAAAAAATGTAAAAGAGGTTGATTCAGCTGTTAAAAAAAAAAAGTCAGTAAAGGTGAGAAAGGATAAAGGGAGGTTTCTCTAATAGGACATAGAGAGAAAAAGGGAAATTCCCTAAATAAGAAAAAAAACTGGGACAAGGCCAGCGAAGTAGAGAGACAGCCCTAAAAAGATTGGCCAATGTGAGCTGACCCTGGAGCACAGACGAAAAGAAAATGCCAAACTCTCCTTCCCAGGGGTCAGCTGGTTCCTGAGGCCTGGAGCTGGGGTTATTAGGCCGTAGATGGAGATTCCCTGGCTCAGTTTCTCTCCCCAAAGGTCTCTTGCCCTGTAGACCCATAGCTGCTAAATCCAACTGATAAGATAAATTATGTAATCTTTCTCTCTGGGAATGTTAGGGTTAGGGGGGATGTGTATAGAGATCTCGGGAAAGACACCCTTAGTGTAGACATTGGATTAATATTCACTCTCTCAAGTGTATACACTATCTCCTAAGGTAGAATTCACCTCATTTTAAGTGTAAAAGTAAGAGAAGTAGCCTGGAAAATACACAAAGACATGCTATAGTTAAATGAGTCAAAGGTTTCAGCTTAAGCATTTCTTTTTAAATAAAGATCTTAGTGCAGCTGAAATAGGATGAATCCATTCCAACACATCTAAAGATTTTTGCCATAGTTGGCAGAACAAAATTGTTTCTTCCCAGTGAAATAATTTTATTACTCTCTAATGTTTATGGAAGTAGGATCTTCAAAAGGCTAAACTATAAAATATTTTCCCCCAGCTGAACACAAAAAATAAGTCATCAAAATTCAAATGGAAACAAATTTCCCTGGCTTGTAGTATAATGAATAAAAATATAAATAGCTGTTGCTGATGGTATCTGACCCTGAAAGATGTCCCGGCTAACACAGTGCATCAGTAGGGCACTGGCTAATACTAGCTTGCAGGGGCTAATTGCATATATTCTCAATTCTGTATTTAGTGATCTTATTTAGCAGCTTGAAATTGGTGGTGGTCAGAGTATTTATACCAAGGAAATTGGAAAAATACAAGTCACAACTCCACCCCTCACCCCAGCCAGTTGTTAAGTATTGACCGACAGATGTCTACTTTAGTCATAGCTGAGTCTAATTTTTAAAAATAAGTCACATTAACCTGTTATATGTTCTTTTATCAATTCAGTGGTTCATCAAGAACATAGTTACTAGCAACAATATTTCAATTCAGAGATGGGCATGCAGATAAGCAGGATTCTCTGAGGGATGACCCCAGGGGTATCTCTCAGTCTATTGACAACACCAAGTACTCTAGACTCCTCATCCAGCAAGAGAGAAGCTATGCTCAAATTCAGCCTCATACTGCTCTGAGGGCTCCAAGTTCTCTAGACAGTGTGCAGCTGGCATTTCCCAGGAATCCCTTTTTAACAGCTGGCACCTAAGCTAAAACTGCCAGAAATTTGAGCCCAAACTTCATTCAAGGCCACTCTCAGGATTACCTTATAAGCAAGAGGGAACAACAGCATAACAAGGTCCCTTTAATGAAGCCCAGGTCTTCAGTGTGTGCAGCTGTGCTCCAACATAAGCATCTCTTTTCTGCAAGAAGCCAAAAACAAGGACCCATGCATGCATGGCCCTTCAGTCAGCCTGTGTCAAATAAAGGTGTTCATCCAATCTTTGCATAACCCTTAGGAAACAGACAAGGTGTGCTGGAACACCACCATTCATCCATACTGAGTCGGAGAAGGTACTATGGATGGCATCTACTTCCTGTTTACAAAGAAATGTATTTGTAAAGAAACCACTTAGAGACAAAGCCTTTTATAAAACTCTACTAGAGGCCTGGTGCACAAAATTTGTGCACAGGATGGGGGGTGTCCCTCAGTCCAGCCTTCACCATCTCCTATCTGGGACCCCTCAAGGGATGCCCACTGCCCATTTAGGCCCGATCCCCAGTGGGGCCCAAACAGGCAGTCAGACATCCCTCTCACAATCCAGGACTGCTGGCTCTCAACCGCTCACCTGCCTGCCTGCCTGGTTGCCCCTAACTACTTCTGCCTGCCAGCCTGATCACCCCCTAACCACTCCCCTGACAGCCTGATCGGTGCCTAACTGCTCCCCTGCCAGCCCAATTGCCCCTAACTGCCCTCCCCTGCCGACCTGGTCATCCCCAATGACCCTCCCCTGCAGGCATGGTTGCTCCCAACTGCCCTCTCCTGGAGGCCTGGTGCACCCCAACTGCCCTCCCCTGCAGACCTGGTCCCCCTAACTGCCCACCCCTGCAGTCCTGGTCCCCTCCAACTGCCCTCCCCTGCAGGCCAGGTCACTCCCAACTGCCCACCCCTGCTGTCCTGGTCCCCCCCAACTGCCCTCCCTTGCAGGCTTGGTCCCTCCCAGCTGACCTCCCCTGCTGGCCTGATTGCCCACAACTGCCCTCCCCTACTGGCCATCTTGTGTCCACATGGGGGTGGCCATCTTGTGTGTTGGTGTGATGGTCAATTTGCATATTACTCTTCTATTATATAGGCTTTGCCACCTCTTTTATTCCCCAATCAAGTAGTGCCTACAAAATTATTAACCACAGTGTTTTTCTAATGAGGAAGTAAGTGAATATTCTTACATAAATTTTCAATAAGCAAAGGGGAACAAATTTAGTATAGAGAGCTTTGATTTAAAAAAAATAGATTCTTGTATTTGCCTGCAACACATTATAAACTGTCAAAGGATAAACAATATTTTCTGTTCATGCAAAATAAATATAATGAAGAATCTTGTTTTAAATGAAGATCAAAGTAATCTAGGCACTTGGCGTTAGCAACACATCCTTCATATTTCTGCAAACAATACAAGCCCCCACCCACCACACCCCCCACAAAGTCACATGCAAAATTAAAAGATTTTTTAATGATGCAGATATAAATTATCATGTCAGTTCTTGTATATGTAAAAGCCTACATTCCAAAAGGAGAACAAAGAGAGAATCTCACAACAAAACATAAGTTCCTGGAGATGAGCTGTGAAATAGGATTGAAAGTAGAAGGAAGGATAAAGCTGTGGTCAACCTCTTGATGGAAAAGCCCTGCTTGCCTATAACTAGATGGGAATCATAACATGTCTATAGACATGAGCAGGCAGATGCCCATGATAGTTTTATATCTACATTTAGAAGATGAGAATTCCAATGGTTTATTGATTCCAAGTCTTTAGAGTTAAACTAGGACTTTCATAGAACACAAGACTCCTTTAGGCTCTCTAAACAATGCAGGTTGACCTCAAAGAGCTCTTTCATTTCTTTATAGCAGATGGTGCCCTGGTCTGACCATATTGAGAAGTTACCTTCAATGTCCTCATGAAGGTAACTCCAAAGCAACCAAAAAGCTAGCTTGCTGTGCCCAGTGTTTCCACATGGACCCTGTCTTATCCCATTGATTTTATGTCATAGTAACTGTTGCTTTTCTTCATTCATAAGTATTCAATTGAGTTGAGATGATGGCTATTTAAGAAACTTTTAAATTTATTTTATTATCCATGGTAAAGAAAATGCAAGCAGCAATATTAACTTTACCCCTTAATACCAAGTAAAACCACCAGTGACAGGCAAGAAAAATGTTCCAAAGAACCCTGCAACCAAAAACTTCAAAATTTTGAGTTTTTTGTTGCAGGGTTCTTTGGAACATTTTAAGATATATCAAGATGATACTGCTGATTATAAGAAATAATGGACTTGATATTTTAAGGTGGGAGGCATGAGGATCTGTGAGGGTAGAATTGATTTTGATGCAAAAGAACTAAAGCCACATATGAAAAGAAACTATTCTCTCTCCTCTCTGTTTTCCAGTTGCAACCATGATTTCCATATTGAAAGACTCTTTAGAAATGTTTAAGTTATTGTAAAGGATATGTTGAAATGGGCCTTCTCATGCAATGCTCACAAAAGCATAAATTGGTACAACTTTTCTGAGAGGCAATTTGGCAATATAAAACAAGAGTCTTAAAAATAAAATTCTTTGTTCCAGTATTCTACTAGAAATTTATCCTAAATAGTTATGATAGTGAAGAAACAAAGCAAAACACCTTAAATATCAAAGTATAATGAAATGACTACATAAATAAAAGCATCTCAATTGGATGAAATAGTACATTATTAAATATGTTTTTCTTGAATACTTAAAGTATTGAGGATATAGTTACAATACTATGTCAAATTTCAAAAAAGACATACAATATTGCATGCACATTATGTTCTCACTATATACCCATGCACACAAATACACACAAACAGGCATCCTAGACAAAACATTGGGAGGGAATATACCAGAGTATTTAAAGTGGATATTTCAGAATCAGAAAGGGAAATAACAGTGATCTTCATTAATTTTTATTCACACTTTCTAGTGGTTTAAATGAGCATGGACTACTCATTTTTTCCAGATATGCAGTTATAATTGCAAAAGTGATAATAAATATTATATAAACTTCAAGAATTGTATAAATGTATGGACTAAAAGATGGAATTATTCTCCCTACTCATTTCCCCAGATTTCCCTGCTTAACAGCAGGAGAAATTTAGAGTTTAACACACAAATGCACTTATGTAATTTCATAAAAATATAATAATAACTTATTTTATATTAAACAAAATACTTTGGATATCTTTCCCTGTTATTAGAGATAAATACATCATTTTTAATGGACTTTACTTTTTAGAGAAGTTTCAGATTCACAGTAAACATACAGTAGGCAGACAATACAGAGTTCCCATCTACTATCCCTCTGCCACCCCCTCACACCCTTCTCCCAGTTATTCACAACAAATTAGTACATTTGTTACAATGGAATGAACCTTCAGTGATACTTCATTATCACTCAAAATCCATAGCTTACATTAGGGTTCACTCTTGGTGCTGTATATTCTGTAGGTTTTGACAATGATGCATCCACCATTATAGTATCATAGAGGGTAGTTTCAATGACCTAAAAATTATTTATACTCCATGTATCTATTCCTCCCTCAGGCCCTAGCAACCACTGATCTTTTTATTGTGTCTATATTATCTTACATAGACCTCACTAGGACAGGACTAGTTACAGGACTGTTATTTTTCACTACTACCAGAATGCCATCAATTATTGAAGTATTTAAAATCAAATAAACATACAAACAAAAAACACACAATGTTGTAATTTACCGTGTCAAGATTTTGAAAACAGATGGTAGACAATATGATCAGTCACCTCCAGACAGTGAGAAGGGAATAAGGAAAAGAAGAATATGATCAACTGAAAATTCTCAAAAGTGTATAACATACAAATAGATTAGTCACAGTACACTTCCCTCCTAGAATTTTTGTGTTGGATATAGTCCTTGTTTACATGCAGTTAACACAACACTAAAACTATTAACTATATTACCTAACTTACTGCAATTCCTGCCTGCTTGACTAATATTGCCAAACATTAATTGATTTTTTAAGTAGCTAGATTTTTCTTTTACATTTTCAAAATGTTTGGCAAAAATTTTAAAATGTAATGAAAAGCAGAGGAAGATACTTCCAAAACTACATAAAAATGCATTTGAAAGTTATCTTAGGTTATTCAAGATAAAATGCCTCAAAAAATAGTCTTTGTATTCTGGAAAACACTCAAAATATTTTTGAAGTTTTGGTGACAACCCGTACTTTGTGAAGAAAATTAATCATAGTATCAATGGAGCAGAAAACACAAGGGAATTTTCAATGAAATGTTTTCTTTCTTTTTCACTGATGCAACATTTGAAATGGGAGCATAGGGTATATTTCTAAGCAAAGCGGTTGTCAGCAAGCATGGCTCTTTACAGCAAGTCACCTGTGGGCTATAAACAAGTCATTGTGGACATCAAATTAAAACATGAACTCAGTATCTGTTTCAAATTAAATGTGGTTTCTATGACTGAGTAAATAACTTGTCTTTTCATGTTCTTCACCTCCAATCAAAACAGTCTAATGAGAATAGAGGTAATTATGAATCACTAATTACCTCTATCACCTCAGATGGAAGGTCCATGTCCATTTAACAAATGGGAGAACTAATCTTGATCACTGAAGAAACTAGGCAAGAAATGAGATGTCCATTGTTCTGTAGACAGGATTTAGTGCTCTTCCTCTTTTCCAATAAACACTTATTTCCAGGAAAGAGTTAAGAGCCTTTGTTGAAGTCACATGGAGTCCAGATCAGAGCTGTGACCAGAGCCCACAGTACCTCCCTGACAGCCCAAAGGCTACCTCCTGATCATGTTACCCGACTTGCTTTTCATAAGCTCTCTTCTCTTTAACTTGGTAACATATGAAAACTTTTCTGGTTATCAAACTGTAAAAAGTAACTCACTGCTGTGTGATGGGATTTTGGTCAAGTAGCCACTAAAGGCTGAACATGGCAAAGACTTCTCTCCAAAGATTGTGTCCCATGAATCCCCCCCACCCACTGGCCTACGCCTGTACATTTGATGTTCCCCTTGGTCTGTTGGGCTTGGTGGACAGTTAGATGGACTCCTGGATAGAGTTCAAGAACTAGACATCCTGGTTCAAGGAATAGTCCTTGGGGAGAAGAGTCATGCAGTAGGATGAAACAAGCTTTGGACATAGAAGCAAGATAACTAAGAGCACTTAGGCAAATATTTACAAATTGAGCAACATTCCTACTGGTCACGCTATTGATGACTAATATAACCAAATCAGTGTGTGTGCAGTTCAAAATCAATCACCAGAGTGACATACAGGGATTTCTTATTCCTTCCTAATAGTTGTTTTTATCTCCCTTTCTCTGATGGTCAGCAATTCATAGCAAATCATTTCAATTTGTGCAAAATGAGGCAAGTAAATATTCAAGTTGACTATTTCAGCTATAAAAGTGAGTTAGAGCCAAAGTGTATAATTCCCAATAAAAAAATGCCCTTAGTCTTTCAGCTCAATCTTTTCCCTTGTGCCAGTAACATACATCCTTCAGGAAACAGAAGGAAAGAGAGTTACCAACTGCCAAGATTTACATCCTTTTTCTTGCATACAGCAGTTCTTCTTTTTGCTTGCACTCTCCTCACCTTCTTTGTCTTTTTTTTTTTCCTTCATTCTAATCCACTCTCTCCATTCATTTATTCATTCATTCATTCATTCATTCAAAAATAGCTATTGAGTCCCAGATGATATTCTAGGTGCTTGGCACTCATCAGTGATCAGAGCAGAAAGAAATCCTTGCTTTGGGGAAGTTTGCATTCTCCCATGTCCTACATGTTTGGTTAGGTGTGCCGATATGGTTCAGGGACTCCTGGAAGCACCAATCCTGTCACTTAGGTCCACGAGTGCTGCCCTTCTCCCACGGTACCTGCATTTCCTCTCCATGGAGGTGAGGGGCATGGTTATAGGCAGGAGAGCTTCAGAACAGTGATAAAAAGTTAGCAGTCTGTGAAAGGACAGTACCACCAAACAAAACTCAAGTGCAGGCAGGTAGGTTTTCTATTCCTCTACATTTGAGGATAAGCCAGAGATTACTGGTATGACTCTATGTGGCATTAGGAAGAGAGCATAGGATTCAGAGTCACATAGACCTGGGGATGCATTTTAGTTCTGTGGCCTGACTTAGTTCTTGGTTCTCAGTTTTCCTAACTCCTGAGTGAATTTAACATCACTTACCTATTTTATTCATTCATTAAGTAAGTATTTATTAAGCATCTACTGTTACTAACTAGTGGCTATATATCAATGAAGAGTCCAAAATTCTTGCCTTCTTGGAGCTTACAAGGAGATAATATTGTCTATCACCATAGAAAACTTGGATTCACCTTATCTTTCTATAACAATTACTGAAGCAAAGAGCTAATTCTGAAATAATCTTAAAGTAGCATCAGAATTTCGCATGCACCAACCATATATGCTTTCATTTCATTCTACTTTTATTTATTTATTTATTTATTTATTTATTTATTTATTTATTTATTTATTGCTATGCAGATGAGCTCAACCAAGCTAGGTGCAATGGGAAAAGAGCTTCATCCATTAGAGATTTTTAATAAGTTATGGGTCAAATCTTCTAGTACTTCTTGGAAAAGCTGAGACATGAGTGTAAATAAGAGCAGACAGTTCCTGATGGTCATTTGGCAAAGCAGATTATCTAAGAAAGGAACAAGACTGAGGAAGATCTTGGGGGCTTGGTGGCAATTCCATCACAGGAGGCAGCAAGAAGCCATCTCGTGCCCAGGGCATGTGATTCCTCCACCAAGGGATATTGTCTTCCACAGCCCCTTCCTTTAGTACCTAGTTTTTTTTCAGCTCCTCTTTGAAGTTTATTTCCATTTTTCAAGGCTTAGAATCCAGGCCCAATGGAATACTGGCTATGGAATTAATAAATGTATATCTGTATTCAAACAGCCAAGCCATTGAAAAGCTCTTGACACAATTCTGAGACAGATTAAAATCACAATGCTTTCTTGATCATTGAGTCACATAGAAAGAAATGGAATTATTCTGAAAGATTAACTTTTCACAAGGCCATTTAAGTTACTATCAAAATTCTTCTAGAATCTTCTCTAGTTGCAAAGTATACAATATGTTACCTTTCCCTTTTTAAAAATTGATTTTCTGGTTACAACCCACTTTAAATTCCATTTGGAAGTAGCTATATGTGTTAAATAGCATATATAAATAAATATTACAAGAAATTACAATTAATTTGGGATTCATATAACTTCTAGGTAATGATTGTACACTATTTAATCTATGAATCCCATTTGTTGCTAAGATTTAATATGTCATGAGACTCTGATTTGAATGCATAGTATTTATTCTATGTTCTGTTTCAAACACTATTTTTCTACTTTATTGTGCCTCTTTATTTTCCCATCCCAAATAATATTCTCTCTGTCTCTGAAGACTGAAAGCTCCATGAAAGCAAAGATCTTCCCCACCCCGTTTTGTTCATTGTTATGTCTCCAGAACCTAAAACAGTAACAGGTATATAGTAAATGCTCAATATGTATTGATTGTTGAATGAGTTCAGATTTTGTATTTTAGATGACAATAGCACTTAGTATCTGTGAAACACTCTTCTAAGAACTTTATACATATTAACTTATGTAATCCTCTCCTCAAAACAATAATCCTTGGCACAGAGCAGATATAAATTTGCCCAAGTTTAGTCACAGAGGCAGAATCTGAATCCAAGTGGTCTAGTCCTAAGTCGATGCTATTAACTGCTGTGCTAAGTCTCTAGGTTGGTGTCATTTTTAAAATTAATTAATTTTTAATTTTATATTTATTTTCAATTATTTTATGAGTTAGGTACAAAAGGTAAGTGACCCCCTCCTCACTCATGTCCTTTAGCCAAACCCTTCTTTTTCTGAGAGGCAGCCAACAGATGGCTTCAGCTCTAATTCTGGCTTTGCACTCTCCAGACAGGTAACTTTAGACAGACTACTTAATGTGTCTGTGCCTTGGTTCTCAACAGGCACAATGCTACCAGCTCTGCCATATCGTTTTTATAAGGATTAAGTAAGTTGATATATGTAAAATACTTAGAATGATATCTGTCACAAAGTAGATGCCAATAAATATTTGCTATTATTAGTTTTGTGTATTCTTCCAGATATTTTATTTCAGATGCAAGATATATACATATATACACCCACATGAACACATTCATTCCTTCCATTCTTTTTTTTACACATGGTATTCTGCACCTTGCATTTCTCATATCACAATCTTAAAACATTAATCAAAAAATAAGTCATGAATACATTTTATTTTGGAATAACTCGGTCTCATCCTTTCCAATGCATTTCTTCTTTCCTGAAAGAAAGTTAACTATGGTTTCCTGCTCCTATTCTATCCTTTCTTATTTTTGTGATAGAAATTGAGGAAGAATAGCCATCCTGGGGACAACATGGGATCAACATGCATTTAAAAAGTCAGTTAATAAAAATTGAATGATAGTATGAATTCTGATCTTTTGAAACTGGTCCTAATCTCTGACCCAGTAGCTGTGGCAGCACCAAGAATTTCTGTATCAAGGGGTTGGGTGTTAGCAATCTGGCCAGAAGGTGGGGTTAGGAGATAGGTCTTAAAGCTGCATTGCAGAGCAAGCACACTGTTTTCACCCAGGCTTAGTATATATCTAGGGTGGGGGTGTTAGCTGGATTATGGAGGAGAGGCACCAAAACTCTGCCTTGTCCATCGAGGCACTCCTTGGCCCTCCCCCTGCTCGCTGGTGTGTTGCCTTTGGCTCTACCACTTGGAAAAAATAAAACGAACAAACAAAAAACAACAACATAGAAATATAAGACTGATTTGCCTTGCCTAGTTGAGAGACCCTTACAACCTCAGGAGTAAGCTATTGAGAGAGGAAGATGTAAGGGAGGAGTTAGTTTTACTTAGGATTGAATTTATAGCAAGGGTAACTGACTCTCAAACAGGCTGGAGAAGTGCTTCAGGGAGAGGGAGGGTCTAAACACTGGCTATTGATAAAACCCCCTCTACATTTTTTTCTGTGTCACAAGGATCAAGGCAAGTGGCCTGAACAGGCTTGGAGGCATCCTGTTCCAGGGAACAAAAATACTGCAGTTGCCAGCAGAGAGCACCACAAACACTCAAATGGCGAGGCCCGTGCCTCCTGAGGGAACAGAGGTGAAGGTAATAGTGAAAGGCAATAGGAACCTGCAATGGTAGGTATATATGGATTTTCTCGGACCCCGTGTTAGTCTTAGAAAAAGAAGAAAAGTTGCAGGACAGCTCAGCACTGCCTTTAGTTTCTGGACTACAGTAAAGGGACTCTGTGGACCCCACAGAAATTAGAGGCCAGAAAAAATTTGGCTCTCCAGACAGTTTAGGTGGCTTCTAAGTCACAAGTTATTTAAAAGTGTCAAGGAAACCTTGCAGCCACACACTGACACTGGTAATGAAGCTTCAGAGAGACTGTCATACAATGTCCCACATTGGTCAGCTAGAGGACACAGAATATCCCCAGAGTCTGGTTCCCAGTCCCTCAGGAGCTTCTGAATCAGAGACTTCATCCCAAACCCAGTCTCCTTAACCCCTTCCAACCCAGCACTGAGCGGCCCCACATGCAACAGGACGTCTCCAGGGAAGGGCAAAGCTTGGCTTGGGCAGTATTACTTTTAAGACTACAGCTTCACTGGCTTTGTGTACACAGAGCTTTCTTCCCAAGGAATGCGGACACTACATGGTTTCCTAGCTGTTTCAGGTGCTCTGAACAAACGAGTTCCCCGCTCTCAGGGAATCGAAACTATACAGTTTCACTCTGTCCTGTTGTGTTGTCAGCTGGCTTTCAGCATTCCCCTGTCCCCACAAAAACCTCAACACGGATCCCTTGCAGGGATCTTGTACAATAGGAGCTTTCATTCCTGCTTTGGCACCTGCAACCGTGGGTTAACAGTGCCATGTAGCAGAGAAAGCGCTTCGAAAGAGTGTGTGCAGGGACCCTGCTCTGTGGAGCAGCTGAGCAGAGGCAGGTGGGAGTACTGTGCATGTCCGCAGGGAAGGAAGGGGGTGAATTTGGGGAGAACCATTCCTTCTGCTACCCTGAGTGCTCTGAACGTCTACGGGGTGTGGACCATGCCAGGCACAGACAGTAACAACCATGTTTGGGGGCCCCAGGGGGGAAACAGAGCATAGAAATGAACATACCAGTCAAGGTTCTTGGTTACAAGTCACAAAATCCATCCTTAATAAGAAAGCTAGCTCTGTAACTAGGCTCTAGCAGGGGTCCTCAAACTTTTTAAACAGGGGGCCAGTTCACTGTCCCTCAGACCATTGGAGGGCCGGACTATAGTTTAAAAAAAAACCATGAACAAATTCCTATGGGCACTGCAGGCCCGGGACGAGTCAGCTGCTAAGCAGGACAGGCAGCGGCACCTGGCGGGCCGGATAAATGTCCTCGGCGAGCCGCATGTGGCCCGTGGGCCGTAGTTTGAGGACCCCTGCTAAGGTCTCCATTCTGCTTTCATCAGTTACTAGGTATGGGGCCTATATGACTACTTAACCACTCTACGCTTTACAGTCTCATTTGTCATGAGGGCTATCGTATATGTATTGCTTGTAAGGATTACAATATTGAATACGTGTGAACCACCTAAAGCAATGCCTGATTCATATTAAATATGCAGGAGATGTTAGCTATCATTAGCATCAGTTTATCTTCAATCAAAAGGCCTATGGAAGCAGATTCAGAAAATGGGCAGGCACCAAGGGAGGTTAAGAAGCAGGATTCACAGCAAAGTTTATTCTGATCACTTCAATGCCAGCACTGCTGTAGTGAAATCAACTATAAATTATTTTTTTTCAACTAGCTCCAAATTCAAAGTCCTATATGAAAGCAAATAATTGCTTAAGCCCTGACATCTGGTCTACTCTATTTTTGTTTTTGTTTTTGTTTTTTTACTGTGAGGTTATATTCTGTCTCTTATCAGGACTCACACAATGGTAGATTCCTCCAATGTAGAAACAACCAAAATTGACAAATGTTCATACAAAATGAGAGTGCTCTAGCAAAAGTATGAATCTAGGGCCATAGCCATCACTATGTCTTCCTAGGGGAGTCAGGAGCCCCTCCTAATCCTGGTCCTTCTTTAGGGCACTCCTGGTTCAGTGGATGGCCCCTTCACACATCCAGTGCACAAGCTAGAATCCTAGGTATCATCCTTGACACCTGCCGTTCCCTTAACACACACTTTCAATATGCCACCAAGTCCTTTCAGTATCACTGCTTAATAATCATCACTTGGATCCATCTACTTACCTTCAACCTCCTAATCCAAGCCACCACTTTTGTGCTGTTAGACTATTACATGAACCTCATCGCTGGTCTCCCTCTCTTTAGTCTATTCCCCTACAGCTGCCACAGGGATCTTTTCAAAATGCAGCTTTGTGACTTAATCATGACTCCAATTTTTAATGACTTCGTAAATCTCTTAGGTTAAAGATGAAACTCATTAACATGCTCATGGGCTCCTGCCTGCTTTCGGTTCTACCTCCTCTCTCAATTCAAGTGTCCTATGTTCTCCCTCCCTCACCTGACTCCAGTCACAGTGCTCTTCTTCCTGCCCCTATAGTTCATATGTTCTCTCTTGCCACAAAGACTTTGCCCATATAGGGCACTTTCCTTCCCTCTTCTCCTGTTAACCCTATCATCATTCAGTGCTCAGATCAAGTGTTACTTCCTCATGGGAGCCCACCCTGACCAGGACAAATCCTTTCATTACTGACTCTCACAGCTTCCTGACTCTCTCTTACAGGGGCATTTATCATGATTGTCAGATTTCCTTTGTGTGACTGAGCATCTCCCATTTGTTCAATGAATGAGTGGGTGAATGAATGAAAGAAAGAAAATCTGGCTTCTCACTGGCAGTGAATATACCCTTGATCTTGAACTATGAGTGAGAATTTGTTAGATGGAGGAAAAGAGGAATAGAAGCATTCCTGGAAGAAAAAATAGGAATTCAAAAGTCCCAAGATATGAAAGGGAAGGGTGTCTTTAGACAAAGTTTAGCATGGATGATGGAGTAAGGAATGGGAGATGGATAAAAGAGAGAAGAAAAACAGTGAATAAAACTGTAAAAGTCCTTAAATGCATGCTGAGGAGGTTAGACTTTTTCTCTGAGGACACTGAGAGAATCTGTACGCCTAAGCAGAGGAATATCATGAACAGAAATGCAGATGAGGGCTGACGTAAGGACATATCTCCTGTCTTTAAATTTTTATCAAATTAGCAACTATTTACACTTCCACAGCCAAGTCTTAGTCATTCATACATTAGTCATTTGGAAAATATCTGTTCACCAAGCTGTTCAGGTTTTCCAAATTTTAACTCGTTTCGTTGTACCATATCAGAAAACACACTCATTCATATGACCACTAACCTTATTGGAGAAGTGTTTTAATATTGGAAGCTATCAAGCTCCCAGTGACAGATAGAAGTTTTCCCATATCGAATTTTACTTGAACATTTAAATTCCACCATTGGCAATAAATTCCACAATCCTTTTCCTTGAAGTGACAGGCTAACTTGGTTAATTTATGAAAATGTCTGCCAAATAGCCAAGTCCACATAACTATAACTTGTCATTCTTTCAAAAAAAATGGTGTTACATTAAAAATGTCTAGTTTAGCTTGAACTCAAATAAAGGCACAAGTGCTTTCTTTTCTGGAAAACCACCGAACGTCAATATGTGGCAGGGGTGCCTCATATATTAGTTCCCATGTTGTCACACAGAATAGTAAAAAAATAAATAATTTCTTCCTGCTACATCAGGACAGCTGTGTGTGAAACCATCATTATTTTCCACTGTAAGCATGTGTTGCTGAAGAGGACAATGACTATTAGTATGGTTTGGTGCCACTGTCTTGATTTCTGCTCAGCAGTTTTGTCAATCATTTTTTGTGTATAATCTGTGTAAATGTCAACAGGGACACACAAAAAAGGCAAATACTACTTAAGTATTATTTTGAAGAGAATTTTAAAAAATGTTTTAATCCTTACTCAAGGATATTTTTCCCATTGCTGTTATTATTTTTTTTTCTATTTTTAGGCTAGTCCAGCATGCCAACTTTTTCTTTTTTCTTTTGTTTATTGTCTAAAGTTTTACATATGTCTCCTTTTCCCCCAATTGATTCCCCCCCCCACACACACACACACACACCAGCCATTCCCACCCTGGGCAAGCCCCCACCGCCCCAGTGTCTGTGTCCATTGGTTATGCTAATATGCATGCATAGAGTGGAAGGATTGGGGGAGAGAAAGAGAAACATCCATGTGTCTCAATTGGTTGCCTCCCAAACATGTCTGCAACTGAAGTTCGTGCTTTTGACCAGAATCAAACCTGGGATCTTTTGGTGCTTGGGCTGACACTCTAACCATGGAATCAAACCAGCCAGGGCTATTATAAAAAGAATTTGTCCTTGTAAACCATGCACATGAATCTTGGGACATCCAGGTGTCTATGAACAACACTTTGGGAACTACAAAGATTAAAATTAAATTAGAAACCTAATGGTTTGTTAACAATGAAATAATGGGGCTCAGCTCACAACCCAAATTAATTCATGATTTTATTGTGTTCAAAAGTTCATCTCTACATGTTTTTACTACTTCAAGAGCAAAGTGTTATCACTAAATAAAATGAAGTTTTAAAAAAAATAACATCCTGGTGACTCATCAGTTTGGGTCATTGCAAAGGCTACCAATTATTGCTAATGAGAAAAGGAGTCGTTTTCCCCCTGAGTCTATGGTTGTTGTGACTAAATGGTCTATTTAGTGACTCTCAGCAACTAAGGGCAATCAATGACAGTGGGTAAGCAATTTTGAAAAGTTGTGTGAAGTGACATTTCACTTAATAGCTTTTCACATAACCAGAGCTGAACTGGAGAATAAGGGTGTGATGTAGACCTTCCCCTCATTGGAGAAGTAGTACTTCAAATAGTAACACTATTCAAGATGATTTCTTCTCTAGCAATTTACTTCATAACACCTGTTTATTCTGACTGAGCAGGGCAGTCCCCACATTTTTAGCTAACACCTTATCAAACTGACATGTGAAAAAGTCAGACTTAAGTTTTTCAAAGTAATTGCCCAGCCCATGCTGAAAGCTATAGTGAATAAAGTCAGCTGATTCACCCCAAGCATTTTTTAACTTGCCAACAAGCAGAGGCAGGAGTAGAGCATGTGAAAGGCCATTTGAGCACCATTCTGCCAACTGGGCAGGCACAAGCCATGCTAACATTTGTGGTTTCCCACACTGGGTGGGTTTCTATGAGTCATGCCCACTGTGTGAACGTAACAAAATCATCTGATTTGTCCATGCTTACAAAGTAAGATAAGGAAGAAATATTGTTCTATTTCAATGGCATAAGTGTGTAGAAACCAAGCCTTGGTCATTGATCCCTAGTGGAGATCAATGCAGAAGTATGCAGTCGTGGTGCAGAGCAGCATCTCCTATTTATTAATGTTTCAAAATCATCATATTTTCCTTATGTTTGATATTGTTGATATGCAGACATGAAAGGTTCATGTTAAGTTCATAGGCACTTTCCTTTACCTAATTTTCAACTCATGTTAGATGTTCTAGTAGATATATCCCAGAAAGGCAAGTATTCAGTCAAATCAGCACTATCTGAGTCAGTGTAATCATACTAAGAAATATTCTAGTCAAAAACCCCATGGAACCAAACTGGCCCAATTCATTACCCTGGCATAGGCCCCATAACCGGAACTTTATCTCCCTCTAGAACTGCAAATCCCTTCACCTCAGGCAGGCAGGCAGAGGCAGTTAGGGGTGGTCAGGCAGGCAGGCAGGTGAGCCGTTAGGAGCCATTGGTCCCAGATTGTGAGAGGGATGTCTGATTAGAGAGAGTGTAGGCTGGGCTGAGGGAAGCCCCCCTCCATGCAAAAATTTTGTGCACTGGGCCACTAGTATTATTATAAATGTAAAACAGCTGGTTGCTTTTTTCTTAAGAAATTTGATTTTTATTAAGCAAAACAATTCTGAGAGTGCATTTGCTAACAAATTCTGTTGATTCACCTCAACGTTCTGTTTATAATATATAACCATGCAGGAAAAAATAGCATAAAGGCAGGCAGGATAATTTACTTAATTCACAAATTCTTTGTTATTTCCCATAGAGTGAGGCTTACATCTGGAAAAGCTCATGCAATTAAATAGTTTTCCAAGAAAAGACTATTGGAAAGAATTCCAAATATATGCATTTTTTTCATTGTTGGCTGTATCTAATGAAAGCTTTTGAACACAATAATATGTCAAGAAAAGAAAGGAAGGGAAAAAAAAGACATCATGTTATAGCTTCTTAGGATTTGAAGGAACACTTGAGTCTGCTGGGGATTGTTCCCTGCCCCAAGGTAGGACTGTACCAAAACAATTCTAGAGTTCACTGCCTGAAATATTTAGGAAAGGAGTTCTATACTGCCAATGATCATGTGTCCTGGTAACTCTCTGCAGCCATGAAGGCTTCCTTTGTTCATAACCCGAATCCTCCCTGTCGTCATTTAAGCAATTTCTTTCTCCCTATGCACAGGACACTAGACAAAGTCACAGACACAGTAGCCTCCTGCTGATCTTCCCAGTCCCTACAGCTGCGTGGCATTTACCACCCAAGAAAGCTCAACTTGCTGCTTTGTTGGAGGACAGGAATTGAAGTGACCATACTTTTGGAAGTGAGGATATGGGTCAAAGTAAAGAAGTGAGAAACTTAACCATTCCTCATCAACAGACAGCACTCCATGACAATACCACACCACAAAAATAGCTACCATGTCACAGGAGTCAATCACAGTGCTCTGGAGAAGCCAGTTTAGGCATTTTCTCCAAATCTTTAGAAGAGGTTAGTGCTATGGTCTGGCAGAGGGAGGAAGGGAGGGGGTGTGTCCACTCTGCAGCAGGGTTTAGAATGATGCCCGCAGGGGCTTATCACTTTGCCTTTCAGATTTGTCTTGATTTCCCTATCTAGTACATACATTTCTGCCTCGCCTCCGCCATTGTTGTTAACCATCATAGCTCTCTGGGTTTATTTTATGCTTAACATTTATCTCAATCTGTAATTAAAATGTTTTAAATTTTAAAGATGGGGTTTGTTGCCCCATCTTTACCCTGGAATGTTGTTCCAGGAAGGCAAGAGCCCTATCTGTTTAGTAACCTTTCACCTGTATCATCTATAGTTCCTACAGATAATAGGTACATAAGAGAATAAAAGACTGAATGTATAAATAAGAACCAATCCTTAGGACCCATTTCTCCTCTTCTCAGTTGCTTTGAAATATTTCATCCTCTACCCTCCCATCCTTCTGCAGCAGGAGCACCAGAACCACATGAGCCTGATTTGCCTTTCATCAACAGAGAACACTGGACAGGTTTTCCCCTCTAGCTCCCCACTGTGCATGTCTAGCCAGCAAACACCTCTAGTTCACTTGCTTACAGTTTCTTGGTGTTTCACTTCAAGCACATCTATGGATTCGTGTTTCTGTTTGCAAAGCCATACCACAAAAATTATGTAAATTGAGGAATTCTGGCAAAATAATTTCCCTTCAGGGATAAATTTAGAAAATTCTCCAGTCCCCTAGGATGATTGGCCCATCCATCTTTTATGCCTAAACTTTTCCTCTCTCTCTGTACAAAAAATGAAGGAAAAATGATCTGCTTTAGGAGAGAAGAACAAAGGATTATGTGGACATTTGATTATTTTTAAAGAGGAAAACGAACTAAAAACTATTAAATGAGCTTCTCTTTAAGTAAATGACATAAGGAAGGAAAAACTAAAGTTCAAACCAGAAAGTCCATTCTTCAGAAAAGCAAGGTAAAACTGGTTTAGTAAATAAAGTCTACCACAGCTTATTAAGTACTAAAGAGACACATGGTGAAAGTAAACAAAATAAAATGTGTATCTGCATCTAACAGTGATCTATTTTTTAGGAGATTTTAGGATCACTTTCAGACACTGACTTATGTGGTGCTTCTGTATTTTCATATTTTTATTTACAAGTTGTCATGCATGTAGTACAGTGGAGAAAACAGGGAACCTAGCACAGAGGGTATTCCAAAAATCTTTGTTAAAAGAATAAGTAAAAAGCCAATTAAATAGAGTATTGTCTTAGGGCCACTTACAAATGACCTTGAGAAAATGATTTAACTTCTAAGAGTCTCAAAATCCTAATTTGTAAGATGCTCTTCTCTGTCCAACTCAAGTTTGAGGGAAATTGAAATGACATAATGCATATAAAAAAACTTCCTATATTATAAAGCACAATTTAAATGTGAGGTTTAGTAGTAGTAGTAGTATTTAAGAAAATTATTACGGAACTCACCAAATTGTTATTCAATAAATATCTATCTAAACATATGATAGATACTAGGTGTGGTGCATATTTGATATACATACTTTAGTATATGCACATATTTCAGAATTTTTGAAAAGTTAAAAAATAAGATACTAAGCCCTATTGTCATGAAACTTTACAATACTGGGATAGAGACAAAGTAATTCTTATACAAAAGCTAAGAATCAAAATTGCATAAGATTTTGCTGTGACAGTTTTATTTTTATTTTATTGATTTGAGAGAGGAGAGAGAGATATTGACTGATTTGTTGTTCCACCCATTTATGCATTCATTGGTTGATGCTTGTAAGTGCCCCGACCAGGGGTTGAACCCACAACCCTTGTGTATTGGGGCAACTCTCTAACCAACTGACCTACCCGGCCAGGGCTGCTGTGACAATTTTAGAAACCAGAAGAGTCAAGTAGTGTCTTGAACATCTAAGGGAAAATGATTTCTAACCTGAGATTTCTATACTTATCTAATGAAAGTCTCAGTGGAACATGGCAGGAGTCCATACCACACCTGTCAACCTCATGGCTCTCTCCTCTTCCACTGTTCCTCTCCACTGTGGATGAACTATCTGGCCTCTCTTGGGCCAACCACAAGTGTACCAACATCAAAATTATGGAGGTGCCAGAAGAAGAGAGAGAGCAAGATACTGAAAACCTATTTGAAGAAACAATGACTAACAACTTCCCCCACCTGGTGAAAGAAATAGACTTACAAGTCCAGGAAGCACACAGAACCCCAAACAAAAGGAATCAAAAGAGGACCACACCAAGACACATCATAATTAAAATGCCAAGAGCAAAAGACAAAGAGAGAATATTAAAAGCAGCAAGAGAAAAACAGTTAATTACCTACAAGGGAGCACCCATACGATTGTCAGCTGATTCCTCAACAGAAACTATGCAGGCCAGATGGGAGTGGCAAGAAATATCCAAAGTGATGAATAGCAAGAACCTACAACCAAGATTACTCTACCCAGCAAAGCTATCATTCAGAATTGAAGGGTTAGATAAAGAGCTTCACAGATAAGAAAAAGCTAAAGGAGTCCATCAACACCAAACCAGTATTATATGAAATGCTGAAAGGTATTCTTTAAGAAGAGGAAGAAGAAGAAAAAGGTAAAGATAAAAATTATGAACAACGAATACATAGCTATCAACAAATGAATCTAAAATCAAGTGAATAAAAAATCTGATGAACAGAATCAACTGGTGAATATAATAGAATCAGGGGCATAGAAAGGGAGTGGATTGACCATTCTCATGGGGAAAAGGGTATGGGGGGGTGCGGGAAGAGACTGGACAAAAATCGTACATCTATGGATGAGGACAGTGGTGGGGAGGTAAGGGCAGAGGGGGGGTGGGAACCGGGTGGAGAGGAGCTATGGGGGGAAAAAAGAGGAAGAATTATAATAATCTAAACAATAAAGATTTATTAAATTAAAAAAAAGAAAATATTTCACTTTCGGAGAACAAGAAAAATAGGTTTATTTACGTTACACTTATTAATTTGTGCAGTGATTCAGTGTCTGGTATGTTAATGTTCAAGAAAAAAATATTAATTTGTATTCAAATGTTCTATTATTTTATGTTAATGACTCATTTATCTCAGCCCTTGTGTTCAGCATGTCTCTATCAAAATAAACCTACATTTCTATGAAAAAATAAATAAATAAAGTAAATAAAAGAGCAGAGGGATTCCCAGGAGGCAAACTGGCTGCTTGGGTAGACCCCACAGGCCCCTTTGCAAAGGCAAAAGGGAGTCACCACCACCAGGCTTGCTGTTAGTCTAGTAACTGCGTCAAATTGTTTTGTACTCTTCTGAGGAAGGTTATAACAGCTTCAAGGTTGGAAGGATACACACTGACAACAGCCTAAGAGAATTCTAGTGCAAAGATCCAAAAAGGGCCAACAATGACCTTGGCTTATCACTGTGTTTGCAGATGACCCAATATAAAAGACATTAAGGGTAAATACCCAAGGCTGTTGAACTGTCACCTGACCTATGGCTTTTGACACAATAGGTATGAGGTCATCTGCCCTTAGGTTAGGAAGCTTCATGCCTGCCTGTAGCTCTTAGGACCTTCCATCATGGGTGGTTAGGCCTCCAGGCCTCCCAGGCAACATGGACATAACCTTGAACCACCACACACAACTGACTTCGGCAAGCTGGCATGTGCTGACAGCCATCAAGTTTCAGGGCCACCAGGAGCTCCTTATACTGCTCTGCCAGGGCCACCACTTTCCCACCTCATCAAACACATCCATAGAGATAAAAATAATTTGCATGGAAAGACACACTGTGTGCCCTCTAAATTTGTAGGTGTTGTTTCAGGAACATACATTCTCGGGAGCTATACAAACCCAGCACAGTTTTCTCAGATGTGTCATTTGTTCTTCAACCACTCATTCATTCCTCAGCAAATATCTGTTATGTGCTAACCATAAATGCAAAAGATATTCATTAAAAATTAGTTAACCAAGATGTCTGATTGATTTTTGGAATAAATTTACAAGATTTTGGTGATCTGGAAAATGGTCTCTATCTCCCTGGTTTTCCATTTCTAACTTGTAAGGAGGGTAGCATCTCACATCATTGTTACGAGGCTTCAGTAATTTGCCTATAAAATTTGTAAAAAACATATTATGAAAACTTGTTGGTAGTATTAGCAACCATGTCTCTAGTACTACATTTCTCCTCCATTCAGTATTATATCTACAAAATAAAAGAGCTTTTACCCAAAAAAGTTATAAAAATCTCCACAGTATTAGCTGTGTCTTTTGTCAGATATGACTTTCAAAATATCAAAACAGACACTGGGAATATTGCTTCCATCACTGATCCCAGTTACAGTCTTTTCTGGGGGAAGGTCTGTCAAACCAGCATAAAATGACCTGTAGCTTTTCCTCACCTTCTCTTAGAACAAGAACCATTCATGGGCCAGCTATGCATGCTCGGTTTAAAATGCCAACTCTTGATGCTTTACTCTTGAATTTCACCACCATGAATCTCAGTCCTATGGAATATTCTCTGACATATCAGTTAATAATTTGGAGTGGAATAAATCAGTGTTTTGGTCCTCTTTCTTTTAAACTTATCTCAATTGCCTGTAACTATTTTTTCATAGTCTGTTTGCATTCATGGTAGAAAATGAAAAACAAATCTTGACAAAAATGAAAACATTTTATTATCTCAATCTAAGAGTTGCCTTTACAGATCATTTTACTACCTATTTTATTTACTTTCAGAAAGAACACATTAGGCCAACTTCTAAAACCAAAATTATTATTTTCCCCAGATGCTTCCCAAATCTAATTGATGTATATCCAACAATCTCATATAACAGATAACTACTTAGGAAGTTGGACAGTTTTATAGAATGTTACAATTGCAATAAACTAGAAAAGTTCCCAGAAAAAAACGACATGGTTTTAATTGTTTGTTGATAGCATGGATTTTTTATCTGATCCTATCCCTCTTTTTGTTTCGGATTCTAGTTAAGATTTCAATGTCCTATATGCCTTATATGTTCACTCCCCACACTTCACACTCTTCTGCTCCTGAAGATAGATGTGCCTGTGTGGATGACATCAATAGCTATCATTTCCTTTGGCTCCTAATTCTTTTCAGTCACTAGAAAGAGGCAGCAGAATATGGGAGGAAGAAGAGAGAAATCCAGATATTCATTTCCCTCATCTGTCCCCACAAGGACTTTGTCCCATGATAGAGGACTGTGGTCCACTGGAGAACCTCCCTAGGCAGTCTGCTCTATAGAACTCTCTCTTCTGGGTTCCAGCAACCTCACCTCCTCTCAAGACTTCTCTGTGAGTCAATTATCCCTTAAGGTTCACTTGCAATCCCACCTTTGTAAATAAACTCTCCTCACAGTACCCAATGAACCACCTAACACACCTATTTTCCATTAAGTCTTTGATTAGTACAAACCCACTAGTGCACAAATGTGCCATCTTTTATTTTGGCTCCATCTTCTTGTAAAATTTCTACCTTTCTCCTTTTTCTATTTAAAATAACCTTAAATATACCTTTATACTGTTATATAGAGTATATGTAAAGTAAAATAACCTTAAATATATTTATATTATTATCTATAATAATAAAAGGGGAATATGCTAATTAGACCAGGCATCATTCCAGACATCCTTCCAGACAAAGCTGGAGCCGGAGTGAAGCCCGGGTCCCAGGTGCGTGCCTACGGCCAGAGGGAAGCCCAGGTCCTGGGTCCCAGCTATCAGAGGAAAGCCAGTGCTGGCAGAGGGGGAAGAAAGGCCTACTCTTGCACAAATTTCATGCATCAGGCCTCTAGTAGAATATATGAGTAAACTTTAAAATAACCCTTTAAATAACATTAAGCCTCACAATTTTGTTTTAACTGAGGCATATACAAACAAAATAGACAAAATAAAACTGTATTTATTATTTTCAACTTTTTAAGCAACTTCACATTTTTAAATACTTTTTATTTTTTAAAATGAATTTATTGTGGAGACACTGGTTAACAAAATTACACAGGCTTCAGGTGCACAATTCTACAACACATCACCAATAGACTGTATTGTGTGTTTACCACCTCAAGTCAAATCTTAGTCCATCACCATTTATCCCTCTATACCCTCTTCTACTTCCCCTCATCCTCTTCTGCTGTCAGTGGTAGAAGTAAAAAAAATAAAAAGTAAGAAAGAAAGATTACCTCAGTGTGAATATATTCAAGATGATAATCATCACTACCATAGACAACAACATTTAATGCTCTTTCTATGTAATATAGGCTCTGGATTAAACAATTTATATTTGTCATCTCATGGAAGCCTTAAAACCATCCCCTGCAGTAGATACTATTGTTTCTTCATTTTACAGATGAAGAAAGTGAGGGTTAGGGGGCTAAATAATTTGCTCAAGGCTGCACAACTAACACCAAGGCAGGAATTCAACTGAATTAAGTCAAGGCTTTGTAGTGAGATAACAAAAATCATAGTTTTTTCACTTTTTATATTATGAAATGTAACTCTTCTGAAAATTAACCAGTAAACCAGAAAATGTCTTTTTTAGAGAAAACTGTCAAGTAAATATCAATAGTATAGTTTTAAACCCTTCTCACTAATCTTGATCATTTTCTTTTTCACATATCTTGAGTCTTGTCTTATAATCAAAAGCTCTTCTTGGCCATTTGTGTTCATCTAAGTGCCTCCTATCTCTAAAATGTCTACTTTATTCCTTTTTGGCTCAGTAATTAGTGATATATTTCCTCTTTTAGACTACTCAAACTTTTCAAATGACAGCCTTTGGTAACCAACTATAACTTTTCTATTTCCTGTCATCAGAAACAACTAAAGGTAAAAAGAAATTTGATTCTGAGAAAATAGTTTCTGACCAATCAGAAACAAAAACTTTTCAACTTTGCTTCCTTTTCCCGTCCCATAAGATTTCTCTCTCACATTAATTTGAAATAAAGATGGTGACTTAAAAAGACATGGCAGCTGACTTCCTTGAAGAATACCCCAACAAGGATTTCAGCTCTAAAGTACTTCAGATACAAAATTTGCAACATGATTTGGAAAATGTCATTTCATGGTAAAGTGCAGTTGAAACGGTAAAGAGGTTTTTGAACACCAATTCATTATAACCTTATTAGGATAATAGGCATATAACTCTGAAATTTTGATTTTTAACCATACAACTTCACTGGCAATAGTCAAGAAGGTTTTCCAAACATCTGCTTCTATTTATCTCTTTATTTTTCTCAGATTTCCTCTGTGCTCATTGGCTGACCTTGACATCATAGCCAAATCCTAAATCAAACCATTTATCATTCTCTATTTTTTCCAAAGAAGGACCTGAGTTTTTATTATACAAGCAATAACAGATTCCATTCCAGAACTTCTTATCTTTTCTTTAGCCACATCATAAATAACTGGAATTTTCTGTGGAAAGAAAAGTTCTGTTTTACATTTTTGGAACAAACATAGTCAAATGAAGCTGAAGAGGACCTCTGATTACTCTCTGTAACTTGTTGGTACATCTGAACTATAATGACAGGCAGAAAACTGGGCATATTCACATTCAAAATGTAAATTAAATTAATCAAATTTTGACTTTAAATAAGACCAAAGGATCTGTCAAGTTTAAAAAACAATCAGATGCCCTTGAAAATAATGAGAATCTGATCATAGGAAAGCAAAAAATTTAGGGGTCTCAAAAGGTTAACCAAAAAGTATTCTATGGTCCTAAGAAGAAGGTATCCAATTTGTGCTTCAAACTATTACCCACAAAGAAGTTCAATGATTTATCCAAGGTCACATTCATGGATTTCTGCCTAAGTTAACTTTCTTCCTGTTTTCCTAGGCACCATATCTGAGAACTGAGTCTCTGACTCATTCTTTTCTAAGCCTGAGAGACAAAGTTATGCAGTTCTCCACAGGTATTTCAGCAGCTTCTTGGGACATTTGACTCAGGGCTCATCTCCATTCTCTCTGAGGAGAAAATGCACTTGCTCTATCAGAGATATAAGGCCACCAGAGCAAATGGTCCCTCTAGAAAAAAATGATGGCCTTGTGGAATTGGAAGGGCATTAGTCCATGATGCAGCTTCAAATGACATTTATGAACACCTACTATTTGTCAGGCACTGTTCTAGTTCCACCCCCCAGAGGTTATCTCCCTCAGGCCATGTATATAAACCTGACCTCACTCTACCACTAATTAACCTGGAGATCTTTGACCAAATTGTGAGTCTGTTTTCTCTCTACAAATTTGGAGAAAAATTACCTGCCCTTTTTATCTGCTGGAATTGTATGGGTCAAGTGAACTAATAAATAGCAACACCCTTTTTTAAAAATATAGCTATTAAAATAAAATGTCTATACAGAAAGTTTAAGAAATCATACATTTGACAAACTAAACATACCAGTGTAACCAGCACACAGTTCAATAAACTGAATATTACTCCAGAAACTCCCTGTGGCCATTTCCCCAATGGCCATCATGCTCCCCAATGGCCATCAAGTAAGCACCATTCTGACATCTAACAGCCTAGATTTGTTTTGTTTGTTTTTGTAGAGTACGTAAATGGAGTCATATGCTATATGCTCTTTTGTGTGGCTTTTTTTGTTCAGCAATAAGTTTGTGAATTTCACCCATGTTTTTCTGTGCTGTTTCAAGTTCATTCTCATTGCTATATAGATTCCATTATATGACTAGGAAGTGTTTTTATTTATTCCATTGTTGATGGGCATTTGAGTAGTTTCTAGTTTTGGTCTACTACCAATTATAAACATGCTTTTAGTGAACATAATATGCTCATTTCTATTAGGTATACATTGGAAGTGGAATTGCTGGCTCATAGGCTATAAGAGATACTGACAAATGGTTTTCAAAAACGGTGGTTCCAATTTACATTCCCAACAGTAGCGCTTGAGAATTACCTACTTGCTATTTTCAAGTGTTTTTTTTTCCATTTTAGTTAAATAAATTACTTCTTAATGTAACCTGATTATCATCATTTTGAATGACTGAATCCATTTCACCTCAGAGTTCACCATATCCACAAATTAAGATTTTATGTTCCCTTATTATATTTCTGATTAAATTTTTATTATTTAACTTTGGTACTGCAGCATCTAGATCTACAGAAATAAACAAAAATTAGGGCCACCTGACTATAATATTCATATTTACTGGTATTCTATTACATAGAAATAAGGCTTCCCAAGTTTGGTTGAATCTATCTGCATTAACATGTATATTTCTTGTCCTAGCAATGGCTATTTAAAAAGAGTAATTTAACTAAATAAATAGCCAATCCCTTATCTCAAGATGAAGACCTTTGATTTGAAGAGCTTCTTTAAAAGGTAAGCTTTCAATGTGGGAAGGAGCCTTGGAGATCCTTTGGCCTACTCACTCTCTTTCAGGTGAGAACACTGAGGCTCAGAAAGAGTCGGGACTTGCATAGGATGCTGGAGCCAAGGCCAAAATCCAAGTCCCCAGAGTCTTCCTTGAACTTATTCCCTCCTTTCCTGCCTCAAACTGACCAAGGTTTCTTAAATATTTGAGGAAAATATGCTGCCACACACACGGACACAAAAATGATCACAAAGGAAACTTAATATGGACAGAGCAGTAGGTGAAGTCAGTGAAGAGAAAGTGGCTATTGGCAGGCGAGTGCACAGAGAAGCACTGAGAGAAAAGTGATGATGGAACATCCAACTAGGTCATACCCTCAGGCTACCCAAGGTTAGATGGGAAGGTCACATAAGAACAGTCTCTGTCAGTCATCCACACCCACCTTCTGAAAAATTCCTCAGAAATCTCAGTCTCCTTATCATCACAGAGTTTTATCCTTGGCCTAGATTATTCTTCCTGTAGCATTCTCACATGCCACTTTCACCTTCAGCTAACTAATTTCTACACACTCTTTAGATCTCTGAGTCCTCTAATTTCAGATATATATTTAATCACCATGTTCTTCCTCACCTACTTGGTAGGTATATAATATAAAATGATGAATGACTATGCTATCCAGCACAGTTCTAATACAGTAATACAGATAGCATTCCTTCCCTTGGTCAACTCATGTTAGCTTCTTGTTCTTTTAGTGAAAGAAGGGAGGAAAAGGGGGATATTGCTGTTGATTAAGTAATTTTAAAACTATCCCTAGGTATTGACCCTAACATGCAACCAAAGTTGAGAACCACTGGGCTTGTGTAATTGTTATCAATTCTGGTTATACAAGATAATCATTTTTTAAAGAAATTAACATTTATTTTTTAAAACTGATAACACAATTTTTGTAACTTTTAATTTTTAAATAATTTGACTTACATAATATATTTACATAACAGTTGTAGAGAAAGATACATCTTTAATAGTAAGAATAAGGAAGAATGTACCACTTATTTATAACTATCTCAAAGCCTTGAAGGGTTTTGCTTCTGTTTTTACTGCAAACTACTTCCTACTACTCTCACTTTTCCTCAGCAAAACATAAAAAGGGGATAAGGAGAGACAACACAAAACAAAAACAACTCCCACTACAGTATGGCAAAATGGCCAGAGAAGAACGGAAACAGTATCGAGCCAAGCGGGAAAATATAAAAACAAGGGGATTAGATGACATCAATGCAGTCAGTGGTTTTGCTCAGGAGACAAGGAATGTCGTCATAAATGGCAAATTCCTGTCTGAAGGACAAGTTTCAATTCTGTAACTATTAAGCATAAAAACACAATGGGGCCTAATCTTACCAAATATAGACCCACCCCTAGCAAAGTATAGGTATGTACCTTTGTGTAATCATCTATTTGTTCTTCCCCTCCCACTGCTTTCCATTTTCACATTATTAAAGTTCTGCCTAGGAAGTGGAGAAGAAGAAAGCACAAAGCGAGTTAATGAATTAGAGTCTTCTGACATAGCTTAAACAGTTCCTTCATCATTAGGCCCTTTAGGTCATATTCAATGAATGTCCTACTGGTGTGAAGAAGTGCACCCATTAAAATGACATGACAAAGGCTATGCCAGGAAGGTTTGGTAATTTTTGCTCGTCTGTAAAGTTGAGGCTTAGCATTCAAAGGTGGTTACTTTCCTCTGAGCAGAAAGGGAAGAAGAGCGGAGGGTTAAGACAGCTGGAGTCTTGCCCACTTAGTTCTTAACTTGGGCCAGTTATTTCACGCCTTTGTGAATCAGTGTCCTATTCTATAACCTGGAGTAATGACAGTTTCTATTTCACCAGGTTGTTAACAGCATTTAATGAGCTAACTAATATATGTCAAAAGATTGGAACTGTGCCTGACACATAATAAGGGCTCAGAACATGTAAGCTATGATCAGCATTAGCCATTTTGCTTGCAGTTGATTCTGCTATACATGCTTGCTTTGAAAACATGAATTTTTCCTGAAATAATTGAAAAATCAGGGGACAATTTGAACAAAATGCAAATTTTAAATTTGCTACATGCACACTGCTAAACTGAGCTGTATAGGAATACACAGAAAAAACACACACATACATGTGTCTAGTATGTGCCTAGAAATATCTACCGGCTACTGCAGGTCCCCATCTGTGTGATGAACCACATCCATCCACAACACTTGTTAAAACTTTGGATTTTATTTCAGTAATCTCCTTCTACCACTTCACAGTAATTCAACTGCAACCCTTGTGACACCCACTTCCACAAACAAACTTCAGTCTTTTTCATTGTAAAGTGCTGTATTTATTGTAGCATTTATGTGTGTCTAAGCCATTTAACGTGTATTACTATTTTTATTAGATTCCTGTCTTTTATATGTGTCACGGATAGATTTTTTTAGTGTTGTGTCCCTAACCCCATTTTCCCACTAGCCCTGTGAACCTTATTCTGCAATTTTGCACAGTGCTAAAGAAATACATATGTTGAGTTATAATAGAATAGACTGCACTTAACATATTTGCCACTGCACAGGTCTATGATGTGATTAGCTAAACTAAAAATGAATATATTTTCTATTCACTCTGTTTTCGTTAAATAGTGTCACAAGGACTACTATGATTAAAGACAAAGACTAAAAATAACTAAACTCAAATAATATTATGAAAAAAATATAAAAACCCTTCCCATGAAAAATTTTATGGAAAAAATCTAAGATAGCTCTCTCACTAAGATGAAGAGCAGTTTCAGCTATCTATGGTTCTATTTCTAGGCCTGATTGGGATGCTTCTCTCTAACTTACTAGGAATTCCCTATCTAGGTTTCAGATTTCTGCCATCTTTTATCCACCAGCTTCCATATACACACATATTCCTGTAAGGAATAATTTCTGTAATTTTCCACATTTTTTCTTTCAACAGTATTGGGCAGGCCTACTGTGTCCCAGGAGTCAAGTTGAGCATAAGAGGAAGAGGAGACATTGAACACAGAGGTAAATGAGGTGTGTTTTTTCCTAGACAAACTCAAGGCCTGCATAGTCCCATGGTAGTGTCATTCCCAAAAGGGTTCAGCTCACTCATATCACTGAATTAAACATAATAATTTTAAGTAATATAGTAAGAATACATATTATTATTACTTTTTTGTTTTTTTTTTACAATTTTGACAATAATCTGCTTCTTTCTTTTTTAATTTAATAAATCTTTATTGTTCAGATTATTACAATTGTTCCTCTTTTTTCCCCCCATAGCTCCCCTCCACCCCATTCCCACCCCACCCTCTGTCCTTACCTCCCCCCCACTGTCCTCATCCATAGATGTATGATTTTTCTCCAATCTCTTCCTGCACCCCCCACACCCCTTTTCCCATGAGAATGGTCAGTCTACTCCCTTTCTATGCCCCTGATTCTATTATATTCACCAGTTGATTCTTTTCATCAGATTTTTTATTCACTTGATTTTTAGATTCATTGGTTGATAGCTATGTATTTGTTGTTCATAATTTTTATCTTTACCTTTTTCTTCTTCTTCCTCTTCTTAAAGAACACCTTTCAGCATTTCATATAATACTGGTTTGGTGTTGATGGACTCCTTTAGCTTTTTCTTATCTGTGAAGCTCTTTATCTAACCTTCAATTCTGAATGATAGCTTTGCTGGGTAGAGTAATCTTGGTTGTAGGTTCTTGCTATTCATCACTTTGGATATTTCTTGCCACTCCCATCTGGCCTGCATAGTTTCTGTTGAGGAATCAGCTGACAATCATATGGGTGCTCCCTTGTAGGTAACTAACTGTTTTTCTCTTGCTGCTTTTAATATTCTCTGTCTTTTGCTCTTGGCATTTTAATTATGATGTGTCTTGGTGTGGTCCTCTTTTGATTCCTTTTGTTTGGGGTTCTGTGCGCTTCCTGGACTTGTAAGTCTATTTCTTTCACCAGGTAGGGGAAGTTTTTAGTCATTATTTCTTCAAATAGGTTTTCAGTATCTCACTCTCTCTCTTCCTCTGGCACCCCCATAATTCTGATGTTGGTATGCTTGAAGTTGTCCCAGAGGCTCCTTACACTATCTTCAAATTCTTGGATTCTTTTTTCTTTTTGCTTTTCCAGTTGAGTGTTTTTTGCTTCTTTGTATTTCAAATCTTTGACTTGATTCTTGCATTCCTCTAGTCTGCTGTTCGGTCTCTGTATAATATTTTTTATTTCAGTCAGTATATGTTTAATTTCTAGTTGGTCCTTTTCCATATCCTCGAGGGTCTTGCTAAATTTATCAGCCTTTTCTAGGAAATTCTTGGAAAACCTTATAGCCGTGGTTTTGAATTCTATATCCAGTTGTTTGCTTTCCTCCATTTGTTTCGTTTGTGATGTGTTTCTTTGTCTCCACATTTTTGCTGCTTCCCTGAGTTGGTAGAGTAGCTTTGTGTTCTAGGTGTCCTATAGGGCCCAGTGGCTCAGCGTCCCCAATTACCTGAGGTGGACACTCCTCATTCACCCCTTTGTGGACTGTGTGTACAGCCTTGTTGTAGTTAAGTCTTGATTGTTGTTGGTATCACTGGGAGGAATTGACCTCCAGGCCAATTGGCTGTGAGGATCAGCTGTGTCTGCTCTGGGAGAATTTCTGTGCTGGAGACAGCCTTATGAGACAAGACTTGCAAAATTGCAAAAGCCTCTGTGCTCAGCTTGGCTGGGGTGGAGTCTCAGGGTGGAGCAGACAGCCTTGGCTTCCCATCCGCCCTGCCCTATGAGGACCCTGGGCCTCAGTGTCCCTTGGCAATCACTGCAAGCACCTCTGAGAGAAAGCAGCCCTCAAGTTTTGCCCACTGCCAGACAGTCCAGTTTCTCCCCCAATGAATCTAGATTCCCAGATTCTCGCCCGGAACTGGAGTTCAGTGTAGTCGGGAGCTTCCGTCTTCCTCCCGCTAGAGAAAGCCAGTGGCACAATCAGCAGTCAGTCCTCTCTGTGCGCACTTGCGCACGTGCCTCCAGACCTCCGCCTTTCGTGGCTCCCCTGAGTTTCCATGCACTCCTCTCTTTTCCCAACAGTCCACACTCCCCCCATATGAGTCTGGGACCCCAGAGTTTCACCTGGAACTGGGGTTCAGTGAAGTTGGAACTGGGGTTCAGTGCAGTTGGGAGCTTCTGTCTCTCTCCTGCTAGAGAAAGCTAGCCAAGCACTCAGCTGCCCGTTCTCTCTGTGCACGTGTCTCCATACCTCAGCCTTTTGCAGCTCCTCTGAGTCCCCGTGTGCCCCTCTCTTTCCTTCTATTTGTAGAATTTCCACTCAGCCAGCTTTCCTATGGTTCTGGATCATGTCCGTTCTGTCTTCTAGCTGTAGTTTTGAAATTGTTCTGTGAGGCAGCAGTTTAGGTGTTCACCTATGCCGCCATCTTGGATTCTCTACTTTTTTTTTTGTCCTTACTAAGGCATTCTCAGTAATAGCTACTGGCTAATAACTTTTAAGACTGCTAAATATAATATTCCCTTTATCAACTCCTTTACTAACCACCATTAGGCTTCAACAACTAACTTGTTTTTCTAAGATACTTTAGTTTTAGTGGTAGATCATTATATACTGTTTTACAGAATTTTAAATTGAATGTTATCTAAGAGAATATCTCACAACTTTGTGTATATGTGAATAAAAGGAAATATGTTAAATTTCCAAAGGAGTAGAAAGAAGATCAGGATAACTGAATGGAGAATACCTTTCCAAGGGGGAAAGTGGGAACATCATAATGAGGTCTCTAGGAGAGGTTCCCAAGGGTTTTTTAATATCTATCTGGTTGAGATGACTGAGACCTCATCCTGTGTGAAGGCAGAGGAAGAAATTCTAAGAGGAAGGACTGTGCATTCCAGTACCATATTTGTATCATCTTGCAGTGCTTCACATATGATTAAAGTGGAACAGACTACCGAATCTCAAAGGAAGGCAGGGGTGGGTAGGTGGGAGGGAAGAGATCAACCAAAGAACTTGTATACATATATGCATAACCCATGGGCACAGACAATAGGCTGGTAAAGAACTAGGGTGGGTGGTGGAGGCTGGCTAGAAGGGGTCAGTGGGGGAAAAGAAGGACATATATAATACTTTCAACAATAAAAATTAAACAAAAATAAAATGAGTCATTTCTCCTCATTTGCCCTTGTATGAGGCTCCTGAGATTCATGTTTTCTTTTAGTATGACTTAAATTCAATCAATTATAAATTCTACTTAATTCCTTTAGTTTCTTGTGAAAATGGGGAGGTGAAGCAAGCAATCAATTATCACTTCAGGGTCTTCAAAGTCTTATTAATTCAAAGTATAAATTTTAAATCTCTTCAATTTCTCAAAGTTTCAGAGCTGGTAAGGAGCAGGTCTAAGACCTACCCATCCCCATAGATGTTAATATTTTGTATATCATATTGTGCCACATGGCTAAATGGTCAAGTGGAAAGAAGTCCAGAAACCTAAGTGAGTGGGGGCATTGTTTTAGTTTGAGTGTTTATTGGCAAGTTCCAAGGATTGGGGTATGCTTTCAGGAAGGAGTCCCGGAAAGCAAGCTTAGCAAACAGGAAAGACAGAACTCCTGTTGATCCTCATGTCAAAGTCATGATTAAATGTTTCAAAGGCCACCAAGCAGAATTCTAATCCATTAAAATATTGTGTAATATATGAAGATAGGACTGGAAATTAAGACATAAATGTTGAGTACTGAATAGATTAGACTTCTCTCCTTAAAGACTGGAGTTGCTAGAATTAAAACAAGAATTAATACAGCCTTAAATTTCTGGCTAAAATTCAGAGCAAAATATGTGCAAAACAAAATTGAGATCATTCCTGAATAACCAAGTTAATCCTTTTGAGACACTGAAAACATTTTCTTTTGCTCTCTCATTCTTGACTCTTTCCATCTCTCACAGACACACCTCAAACCAATATAAAAATTACTAAAAATATACAGATTTTTAAATTATGCAAAGTATACTCTAAATATGTCTGGAGTGTAGTAATTTCTGTTAGTTCTAAAATAAGTAACATACAGAATTTAAGCAAAGGTCTACCAACATTGGCATCTCAAATGCAGTTTTATAATCTGTATGGAGATGTTAATTAACAGTAAGAAAGTACCTACTGGATCAGAAATTTCATCAAAAAATATTCAAGCCCTAGCCAGTTTTGCAGTGGATAGAGCATCAGCCTGCAGACTGAAGGGTCCCAGGTTCGATTTTGGTCAAGGGCACATGCCCAGATTGTGGGCTCGATCCCCAGTAGGGGGCATGCAGGAAGCACCCAGTCAATGATTCTCTTTTATTATTGGTATGTCTATCTCTTTCTCCCTCTCCCTTCCTCTCTGAAATCAATAAAAATATTTTTTTAAATATTCAAGTTGAAAGAATGCTTTTCCTATAAATAATACTGAAACAGAGGAATCAATCAAGCAAAGAAACATAGAGTCCACAGTGAAAGAAAGAAGCCAAGATGCTACCAACTATCAGTTGATTACTTCTTGATCTCTTAAAGCCAGCATCTGCTACTTTGGATTTTCTCAGAAGGCCAAAATAAAATTAACACCAACAAAAGATCCCTAAAATTCACATCCACTTACCTAAAACTCCCAATACCCTGAAGGTTTTCATAAGAAATATTATTTCATTTTCATTTAACAAAGAAAATTGTATATTAAATTCCTGCTACCTACCATGTATTGTACTCAAATGCCACACTCACTATCACTGCCTCTGGTGGTACTGGAAGTAGGGAGGCAGCACTGCATTCGGGGCTCTAACTTGTCCTTCCAACACACTGGGAGACCAGTCTTTGCTTGAATTCTGGGAGCTGCCCAACTATGTTTGGAGAAATAAGTGATCCATACTAGTTCCTGAGTGGTACCCAGGCAGGCCTCTCTGCTCCAAACTTGTTTCTTTGCTCACATTGTATGACATTTAATTACCTCTCCAAAAGAAAACATGTGCTCTGTGGAGAACCAGAATGACCATAAGAAGTGGCAGAAGTCCTGGATTTAGAAATGGCCAAATTCCTGGTGGCTGAAGATTTATTGAGGCAGACTGACTGCATGAGACCATCTCTGAGAGCACACAGCAAATAATAAGCTACAAGTAAAGTCAGTAGTGACCATCATTATTAGGAACAAAGCTCTCGGCCATGTCTCATTGGTCTCAACTCAAACCTAGCTCCACAGTCAACTAATATCTCTCAGGAAAACAGAAATATTTACAAAATTCAGCATGAAAAGTATCCTGGGCCTTAAATGTTCTCTCAAAATGGAGTTTATATGAACCTGTAAAGCACTTTTATTGCTAGAAAGGTACTGTTGTTGTTAGCACCATGTAAGGCTTCTCACAGTAAAACCAGCTATCAATCCAAAAGAGAATGGGTCATTAAGGTACACTGGGAAGCACAGATTTCATTATTAAATATCCACCTGAGCATTTGTTCAGGGCTCTATCAATATGTAGGATTTTCATCCCAAAGTCAAGGCCTGGGAGTTCTGAATAATAGGTTTTGCTCTAGATAAGCCCAAGGGAGGAAGTACAGCCTTTACTTTAAACACTCATTTTGGCTCAGCTTCTAGACATAACTTCACTCTGACTTCTTTATCTTTCTTCTTCCTTCTCTTTAAAACTCCAAGCAAAACTTCAGCTCCCTCTCCTCCAACACTTGGTTATCTCATTATGAAAGTTTTCGGTACTAGAAGCCTTTGGATAATTTTTGTCAGACCCTAACTTTGCTTGGCTACAGACCCTGAGATCCTTCATTGACAAATTTACCTGTGCCCCATTCCTGAACCAATTCTGATTAAAACAGTGGTCCCACCATCCAGTATAGACAGAAATTAGTCTTTTACTATCAACTAGTAGTTTTCAACTGGGGTGATTTCTTTCCACCCAGGGATATTAGTCAATGTCTTCAGACATGTATGGTTGTCACAATTGGAGGAGCATTATTAGCAACTAGTGGATGGAGGCCATGAATGCTGCTAAACATTTTGCAATGCACAGGGAAACCCCCAACAACACAGAACCATCTGTCCCCAAATGTTATTAGTGCCAAGGTTGAGAAATCCTGCTGAAGACCAAGTTCCAAAAGAGGACCATGGAAACCCACACTCATAGTGAGTTAAAATCAAGTTAGCCTTCTATTGTGTTCTCCTTATTGGTTTTATTTCTGCCTCATTTGCTTGTTCCATGCTCTGGTTCTTCCTTGCTGAGTCTGGAATCTTGCCCTGAACCCTGTCTGCTTGGCTCTGATTTGATACTTTGGTTTTTGCCAGGCCCTTCACCTGGATCTTTCATTGGAGTCTTATCCACATGGATCCACAAAGTCATCACCAATCTAACTTTTATTATTCCTGCTAGGATAATTCCCACTGCCTATCCCTTCTTACCAGATCATACCACAAGATTAAGAATAGTAAAGTCAGCCTCATTCACAGTCCCTTTGGATATTATATTCTGGACTGCTTAAAGCCCTTCTTGGGGACCATTCCCACAACCTTGGGAATCAAGTTACCTAACCTGGGTCTCACTTCTTTCCCTCTCTTAAATATGTTTCACTGAGGTTCCACAACGATTTGAGTCTGAGTAGAATTCTCCAGGATGCTCTGAGAAAATCACTTCTGATAGAGTAACACTGAACACTATGCTGAGGGCAACACCATGCAATTTAAACCCAGTTATTAGAACCATAATGATTCAGGTCAGGACAGCATTCTAGAACAATAATGACCACTTCTTAAAAGGCAACACAAATATTGGCTCTTTAGTAATTATTCAAATTGTTATACAATTAGCCATCCCCCAGCCTGCCATTATAAAACTAACTCATAACTATTTCCCTGGAAGGGGCAGTCACATCCACTCCCAGAATGTCATGCTATCCCCCAGCACAATAAATGTACAAGCATACCTATGCCTTTCTGCCATGACAGAGAAAGTCATTTCCAGGAGAACTTTGACCTCTTGGCCTTGTTCCAGACTGAACCAAAAAAAGGAAACAAGCCAGACAAAGTAGCTGACAAGGATGATTCAGTCCACAAACATCCACACATCCAAGAAATAAGGGAAGGTTTTCAACACATGAAGGTACACGTGGGTGGTATGACAGTGGTGGGTGCTTATTGAAGCAGTTGAAGATCAGGGTCCACCAAACCAGAGCTGGTAGTAATATGTGACTGCAGCAACCAGAACCACCTTGCAGTAAAATCAAGTTATGACCACTGGGGCTAAAGACTATAAAATTTCAACCTTACTGTTGGGGCCACTGGTTTTATAGTATCATTGCTGCTTAAAATGCTAGGTCTATTGGGTTCAGCAAGGAATATGCTTGAGAAACAAACAAAGAAGTACCTTAAGCACAAAAAATGATCATTCAAACTCATCCTTCCTGAATGCAGTGAAATCAACAATATTCTCAAGGAATTTGCATCACCAGAAATCCTCCCTGTGGAAAAATATGGAAGTTAAGGAACACAAAGATAAAACAAAATATTGCAACCATTTGAAAGGTTCTATAGATCCAACATAGTATCTTCATGTTTTTAATATAATTTTTAATAGCACAATGACTCATTTTTAATTCATGGAGTGATAGCTTCTAGCATAACATCAGTTGAACACACATGTTGTGTAGTTTTTCAATAGTGGAGGTGGATTTCTCATAAGCTATCCAAATTGTTCCATATCAACATGCTTGATTTATGTTGGTAAACAGCAGCTTCCCGGGGTTCTAGTTCCTCCTGAGGAACTGTTCCAGTGTCCATGCACACCAAGAAATCACAGATGCATGACTGAGCAACATGAGTTGCTCTCAGATATCACTAGGAAATACAGTGAGCTAGGACAGTGAATCAGCAAACCATGAATAATCTTTAAAGCTGTAGCTGACAATGAAAATAACATCTATAGACTTAAAATGCATACCTGATAAAGAGAGCAGTGTGTCTTTCCTGAGTGGGCAAGACCCAGATTTACATTAGCTATAAGCAAACTCTTTTACCAGCCCCATTTTCAATCAGTTCCAGAGTCTTAGGCGATTGATGAACCATCAATGCCCATCACTGGTATCATTTGCTATAAACTTCTGAGTTCAGGGAGTTCTATATCTCTTGGCTTTCCCATTTCAGCTAATCTCTTCATTGCACAATTACATGAACATAGGCTAGGAAATCAGATTATTTTTTAAAATAGCCCTCTCTCTTTCTGTATATGTTCATATGATACACTAAAACCAAAAATCAAAACATAGTCTTACAATTGAGTTTAAGGAATGGGTTTAAATCTATTTTGTCTTTGTAGTTCATGAGGGTTCTACAAATACTGTACCTAATCCAATGTCATCCCCAAAGGGATCTTCTAGGTCAGTGGTCAGCAAACTCATTAGCCAACAGAGCCAAATATCAACAGTACAATGATTGAAATTTCTTTTGAGAGCCGAAAACCAACTTCTGCACATGGGCCACGAAGTTTCAATCACACTGTACATGCACCCGCACATGGTATTTTGTGGAAGAGCCACACTCAAGGGGCCAAAGAGCCGCATGTGGCTCGCAAGCCGCAGTTTGCCGACCACTGTTCTAGGTAATTATAAGTTATATCCCTAATAGTTATGCTCATTACATTACAATGCCTAAATTTCTTTTTGCATTAATTAATAATTAATTCATATAGTAGTAAATAATGATCATCACTTGACTAGTATTGCAGTTTTGGGTTTTTTTTTTGTTTGTTTTTATTGCACTGGGAACTTTTTTATTGGATTTAACAAGTGAATTTTAGCTCTGATGGAAGTCCATGGGGTGGGCCCTTTTGCAATTTGAAATGGCCTGTGCATCATAACCCCTGCACCCAGTTAACCTGAACAGCATATGTCACTTATTGCCTAAGCTGAGTCTCATTTATCATGTCAATCAAAGCCAGGCATTTATCTGCAACCATGGGGAAAACTTTACTAGCTCCTGCTACTTCTTTCCAGGTGGAAGGACCTGCATTCTCATTATATTTCTGAACTCTCTACCCCCATTCATTCTTCCCTTGAGAGCACATATAAGTCGCAAATGCCAGCTTTATCAGTCATGAAAATGATGTTTTAGTCTATTTCCTTCCCTTATTCCTTGGTCTTATTTCTCAATTGCATTTGAATTTGGGCAAAAATACGGAGCTTCCCTAGCATTACTCAAAATTTGGTGCATTGGTTAGGAGCATTGAGAAACCAAACAAATGGCTAGAATGTGAAGGCATTAAATAAACATGTTAAAAAATCCTGAGGGGCACGGAGATTGGATCTTTATGTATGGGAGGGATGCTTTGACCTTAATGCATTGTGGGCTTTTATTGGCTCATGAGGTTGCTTTCTGCACTTGGCTCTTTTTTTAAATTTTGTTACTTGGAAAAGGGGCCTTTTGCTTTGGGCCATATGATAATTCAGCTCTGATGGATGATTACAACTTACCCTGTGGCTGCTTTACATGGACTGTTTTTTCATATGTGGCTCTCTCTTTCTTTCATGGACTGTGGCAGACTAAAGCAAAGTTGCATGGCCCTTGGCAAAAACACAAGTCTCAGGAGAAATATCAGGACAATTGGGCCTCAACAAAGTGGTGGCTGAGGCTTGCTTCAAAAATCCTAGGTGTGACCGCATCAGGCACCAGCTGCATGGGGTCCAGAAGAGCCTGGACTTTAGTGGGCATAGGCAATCCCATGGAGAAGTCTTGGGGTGAAATGGTGCAAGCACTGAGCTTATCACATGTGTCAGTGATTCAGGGACCTCTGTATATGCTGGCAGGCCTCAAGGCCACACACTAAGTGGCAGAGCTGGGATCTGAACATTTAATGACAGAATCCAAGCTTTTAATAACCCATATTAATTTTATGTTGCTATTACAATAAATTTAAGAACCTAAAACAACACAAATTTATTATGTTACAGCCTAGGACCTAATGGGCTAAAATCAAGATGTTGTCAGGGCTGCATTCCTTCTGGGGGCTTTAGAGGAACATTTATTTACTTACCCTTTCCAGATTCTAGAGGCCACTTATATTCCTTAGATCATGGTCCCTTCCTCCACCCTTAAATACAATAGCATGGCATCTTCAAGTCTCTCTCTGACTTTGACACTCTTGCCTTCCTCTTATAAAGGACCCTTGTAATTACATTGGGGCCACCTAGATAAACCAGGATAATCTCCCAATTTCAAAATCCATAACTTAATTATATCTGCCAAGTCCCTTTTATCATGTAAGGTAGCATCACAAGTTCCAAGGATGAGGACATGAACATCTTTAGGGGGCCATTCATTATTCCGTCTACCACAGAGGTATACATCCAGCCTCTCCTTCACTTGGACATTGCATTTTGTATTATGGTCTTTGATGACATACTAAGTCTCACATTTGGGTAGTGTATTTTTTCTGAGATGATTGCTTTAGGAGTTGAGGTTTGGCTTCTCTTCTAAATGTGGTGGGTGTGGCCCAGCAATAAAAAAATCTATACTAATAAATATATTTATTAGTAATATGCTAATTAGACCGGGAGACCCTCCAGAGACCTTCTGGACATCCTTCCATTCAAAGCCAGGGGCTTGGCTGGCCTGCAAACTGCCCCCAAATGGCCCTCAGTCCCATGCTGAGGGAGGCCACGCCCCCCAGTGGGGACCCCCCCCACCCTGAAGGGGGCGTGGCCAGCCTGAAAACAGCCCTCAGGCCCTCACCCAGGCCAGCCATGCTCCCCAGTGGAGACCCCTACCCCTCACCTAGGCTGGCACCACCCCCAGTGAGGACCCCCACCCCAATGGGCCTCGCCTCCCAAGGGGACGCCCACCCCAATTCAGGACCTACTTTAGGGCAGACCAGCTGGCCCCCACCCATGCTCGAGGCCTCTATTCTATACTAATGAAAGGGTAGTATGCTAATTAGACCAGGAAACCTTCCAAGAGACCTTCCGGACATCCTTCCAGACAAAGCCATGGTGGCAGGGCTGAGGCAGAGGCAGTTAGGGGTGATCAGCCAGGAGGGGAGGGCAGTTGGGGGTGATCAGGCCACTGGGGGGGCAGTTGGGGATGAGCAGGCTGGCAGGGGGGGCAGTTGGGGGCAAGCAGTCTGGCAGGGGGGGCAGTTGGGTGCAAGCAGGCCAGTGGGGGGGGGCAGTTTGGGGCAATCAGGCCAGCGAGGGAGGCAGTTGGGGGCAAGAAGGTCAGCAGGGTGGGCAGTTGGGGGAGAACAGACCGGCAGGCAGAGTGGTTAGGGGTGATCAGGCAGGCAGGAAAGTGAGCGGTTAGGAATCAGCAGTCCCGATTGCGAGAAGGATGTCCTACTGCCGATTTAGGCCTGATCTCACAGGGATGCAGCCTAAACCAGATATCCCCTGAGTGGTCCCATATTGGAGAGGGTGCAGGCTGGGATGAGGGACACCTGCCCCATGCACAAATTTCATGCACCGGGCTACTAGTATATATATATATTTAAATATATTTTTATTGATTTCAGAGAGGAAGGGAGAGAGAGAGAGAGAGAGAAATCAATGATGAGAATCATTGATTGGCTGCATCTTGCATGCCCCCTACTGGGGATCGAGCCCACGACCCCCAGCATGTGCCCTTGACTGGAATCAAACCTGGGACCTTTCAGTCCACAGGCTGAAACTCTATCCCCTGAGCCAAACCAGCTAGGGCTAAAAATATTTTTTGAAAAAGTTTTAACCAATTAAATCTATGACAAATCCAGCATTGAACATTGTACTTTTTGCAGGAACCATACCAATCCCAGTGAGAAAAAGCTTGGGCTGCAAGAACCCTCCCTCTGCCAAACTATGGAAACCTCCCAACCCTGGACATAGAGGTCAGGACGTTAGTTACTTTGGACTTTTAATTTAGGAGCAATAGAATCTGATTTCAGGCTATAATTCCTTTGGACTTTGGACTTGTAAAGAGATTAGTGTTTGGATTTTAAATTTTCTGAGGGAATTACAATGAGAGGATTTATATTCAAATATAGGGCATTGTCCACATTGTTGACATTTTATTAACAGAGTTTCTTTGTGCATTTTTATTTAATTTTACTGCAGAATCTCTGACAGGTTATATTGGACAGTTGTAACAGTCCAAAATTTGGGAAGGTAAGTAGAATTCAGAGAACGTTTTGGGCCTTGGAGCCAGTTTTAATGCATTGTTCTGACCCATTTCAAGGCCTCCTGGGGCAAATTCTCCTTCTGGCAGAAGAACTGCCCAAACCAGCTGTGCTGGGTGAACTGGTTTATGTCCAGCAGGACCCAGGGTCTGTGGTCATGGATGTGAAGCTGGCTGCAGCATGCTATAGCGGAGCTGGTTACAAGCTCTAGGACTCTAGGGGGTCCTTCACTTTACAGTGCTCTTGAACGGGCCCCTAGAGTTGTGGCAGCCAGGAAATAAGTCACATTCTTTAATATCAGGTTTGTTAGTTCAAAATGTGATACTTTGGACTCCATCTGGCCTATTTCTTTGCCTTTCCTTCAGTTGGATCCAAATTTGGGTGGAAAACAGGAGTGTTAGTTGGGTTCCCATGAACTTCCCAGCAATTCTTTTATTTTTCTCTAGACTGCTGTATTGGTCTTCCTATTGATATCTCCCTTTTTCATCAATTTTTGATGTTTCTGCCTGCCTTGTAGGCATTTGAGTTTGTATTATTTTACTTGGAGTGGAAGATCTTAACCCTTTTTATAACACAAACCCCTTTGTCACTCTGGAAAATCTATGACCACTCTCAGAATAGTATCTTTATATGCCCTAACCGGTTTGGCTCAGTGGATAGAACATTGGCCTGCAGACTGAAGGGTCCCAGGTTCGATTCCGGTCAAGGGCATGTACCTTGGTTGTGAGCACATCCCCAGTAGGGGTTGTGCAGGAGGCAGCTGATCGATGTTTCTCTCTTATCGATGTTTCTAACTCTCTATCCCTCTCCCTTCCTCTCTGTAAAAAAATCAATAAAAAATATATATATAAAAAGAATAGTATCTTTACATGCATAATATAAAGCAGGATTACCAAGGAAACTAATCATATTGAAACATAATTCTCCGAAGTGTTGAAAAACAAATCTGAGATACAATGAATATGAATCTTTATTAGCACATTACCTAACATGAGCTAGTCGTGAACAAGTAAATACTGTAATGTACCAAGTGGTACAAACAATATTTCAAGATATCTCTAGTTAACTGTAATACAAAATGGAAATATCTGTGACATCTGTTGGTAACAGAGTTATAGATAATTATAACTGTGATATGAAATGTTGTTCATACTTAAAATTGAAAGAAATGCTAAATTTCGGAAGGTTAGTGAAAATAAATATGCAGAAATCTCATCTGTCATGTTTATCTTTGTACCAAACATGTGTGGAATGAATAACTGATCCACTATTCAATGATAAACTCAGATTTCTAAATGAAGTAAATACATACTGAGGAGGATAAAACTTCTTTGGGAAACAATTCCTGATGAAATTAGCTTTACTTCTTAGAATGTCTATTTCCTTATTATTAGAAAGTAGAAGTATAAAGGGACATAAAAAAATTACCTTATTTTTTCTTACAAAAGATTCAGTGAAAGTGTGTATCAATTCTCTTATTTCCTTCATAGAGATAAACATAAGCTCTGCACTTTGGGAACTGTTCCAGACAGGGTCTTCATAGCTACCTCCTGTTATGATGTCTCAGATGCTTTAAAAGCATATTTGCGCAATGAATCACGTTAACCTCTGCTCTTTCCATATTATCCAATAGCTCAGGACTTAGCTATTTTTTCCTGAAATATGTAATTTTTCAAACATAAAAATGATCAGTTAAATTTTATCTTAAGTTTTTGAAATATGTATAGATAGAGCAGATATTTTCCAGTGGTGATTGTTTTGAGTGGGAATTTTTAGATAGGTTTGTTTTTGAGTGGTAGTACATTAATATATATCATAATTTGTGGGGTTTTTTATTGATTTCAGAGAGAAAGGGAAAGGGAGAGAGTGATAGAAACATCAGTGATTACAGAGAATCATTGATTGGCTGCCTCCTGCATGCCCCACGCTGGGCATCCAGCCCGCAACCCAGTCATGTACCCTGACCGGGAATCGAACTTCGACCTCCTGGTTCACAAGTCAACGCTCAACCACTGAGCCATGCCGGCTGAGCACATAATTTGTTTTTAAGAGCATAATGTGCTTTTCAAACTGCAGATTGAGATCCACCAGTGGATTGTAAATCATGTTAGCAAGTCAGAAACACTTTTAAAAGTAAAGCTGAACAAAGTAGAAAATGTCAGAATGCACTCTACATAGTAAGAATAAGTAGTGTTTGGTAAAACTTTTAGGGTGTGTATGTTTATTGAGCTGTGATCTAAAATATATTTCTTACTATGAGTCAGAACATTTAAGAAATATTAATTATGGTCATTTTATTGATTTATAGATCTAAAAAAATGATGGCTCCAATACAACCCTGCCTAAGGTCATAGGGCTGTGGACAGTTTAAGAAATATATATTTCCTGACTCTCATCTAGAGAAGGTTTTATTCTTATTTGTTTGTATTTTTGTTTATCTTTAATAAACCAATTAAGGAGATAGATTTGTCTGGTTAAGTCACACAGAGTTCTTACAAAAAATATTTATGTGTAATATCATTGAGTACAACATAATAGAGAAAAATACCTTTGAAATACAGAATATTAGGCTTGAGTTTAGGTATCAGAAGGACTTTCCTGATATAATGGTTATTAAGCAACATACCACAGAATTCTGTGGCATCTTCTCCCTGGTTTTTCTTTTTTTTAAGAATTACTATTTAAAGCTGCTTCCCTCTGTGCTAACTGGTGACTGGAGAATCCTATATAATAAAGAGGTAATATGCAAATTGACTGTCATGCCCTCACAAGATGGCTGCCTACAACCAGGCCAGCAGGAGGGTTAATGAGGGAAGACCAAAGGACTGAACAAGCAGGCTGTGTGGGGTGACCAGGCCAGCAGGGGGGTTAGTGAGTGACGACTAAACGACTGAACAAGCAGGCTGCGTGGGGTGACCAGGCCAGTGTTGGGCAGTTAGGGGCAACCAGGCTGGCAGGCGAGGCAGTTAGGGGTGATCAGGCCAGCACACAGAGGCAGTGAGGGGCAATCAGGCCCACGGGGGTGGGGAGGAACAGTTGGGGGCGACCAGGCAGGCTGGCAGATGAGCAATGAGGAGCCAGCAGTCCAGGATTGTGAAAGGGATGTCCGACTGCCCGTTTAGGCCCAATCCCGGGGATCGGGCCTAAACGGGCAGTCAGACATCCCCTGAGGAGTCCTGAATTGGAAAGGGTACAGGCTGGGCTGAGGGGACCCCCTCTCCATCCACGAATTTCATGCACCGAGCCTCTAGTAACCATATAATTTGTATATTGTTCATTCAAATCCATATTCTGTGACTCACTTTTAAATATTTCAAATTGAAGGTCTAGGTAAGTTATCCCAACAGTGTGAAGTTAGAATTCCTTCAGGGTGATGCCAGGTTCCATTTGAAATTTATTTACAACCTGCTTGAGCACAGAAGTAATTGTCTTCAGAAACCTGGTGTAATTGAATTGACAGTTACTGTGCTGTGACCTGAGTTCACCATTAAAGAGTCACCCAGCCCTAGCTGGTTTGACTTAGTGGACAGAGCATTGGCCTGTGGACTGAAGGGTCCTGGGTTCGATTCCAGTCAAGGGCACATGCCCGGGTTGTGTAGGGGGCGGGGCATTCAGGAGGCAGCTGATCAATAATTCTCTCATCATTGATGTTTCTAACTCTCTTTCCCTCTCCCTTCCTCTCTGAAATCAATAAAAATATGTAAAGAAAAGGGGGGTCACCCAATCAGATTCATGGAGTTTATTTGGTTATTTATGATTATTGGCACATCCTATGCAATATATCTAAATTGAATTATGGTACCAAGTAAAATTATAGATGGGAATGAAGCTTGTGTATCATATATTATCATGTATAATCTATAAATTATTTAATATCCTCTTGAAAAAAATAAGCTCTACCTTTACATGTTATTTTCTATAAGAACACATTTATAAATTATTTACATTTAATTTAAAGGTTAAGAATTTCTGCAACAGATTCAACAGTATTCTACATCAACTGTCTTGAGGTAAGATACCAATTAATCATAAAAAATGGCTTTCTTATTAGAACACTACATATTCCAACTTGAAATTTCATATTGTAGCCTGTTTCATGTTTAATAACTGTTTATTATGGGGAATAACATATTTGATAATCTAATCTACCTCTCTCTCCCTTTTAAACTCTAATATAGATTCTTTCATTAATAAACATTTATATAAAACACCTATCCAGATTGCTCTGAAGATAAGTGAATAACAGCTTTGTAGGTTTCAGTGTGTTAAAGTGTCACACCTGAATGTAAAGGTGAACAATGGAGAAAGAACTAGAGAAGTCCCACAAACTGGCAACACTGTACTGGGACATGGTCTCATGGGGAAATTGGAAAATCAAACTAAGAATTTGAATCTTACTTTCAGTTTCAGCTCCCAAGGTATAACTATTACCCATGAACTCCTGAAGGAGTTGGGGAACAAAAGGCCTCCATCCATAGAAGATATCAGAATCTAAGGAGGATCTATGGGGCATCTAAGAAGGATCTTTCTGAGTGCATCCCCTGTGTTGAGATCATATAATGGTACATGTTGCTTGACATCTTTAGACAAAAGAAAAATCAGTATCTATCGTGAGACTATATTTTCACAATAGCTGAAAAGCTCATCCTCTCCTTGAACTTGAAGATGATCTCTTGCACCATTCTTGGACAAGCAGCAGACTGTAAAAACAGGGCAGTGTTTTTCCAGAGATAAACAAGGTTAATGGATATTCCATGATGGAAAGCTGCCGGTTCTAGATGCTGCCAGCTCCTGCTCAAAGGAACTTACAGAGAGGTTGCCTGGCTTTCACTCATTTCGCCCTAAGGCATCAGATTACCCAACACAGGCAATAAACGTACCTCCTTCCTTGTTTTCCTGACTGCCTAAGCTCTTAAATGGGAAACCTTGAGCTAAAGGCCAGTTCCTGTCATAGCCTAAGGTCCCACACACCAGGTCCCAACACGCCAAATTCAAATGAAACGACAGAAATAGGCAAGCCTCCCCCTCTCTCTTTTTTGATTGTTTGAAAATAACAATAGTTATAACCAAGAGATGAAGAATCTATTTTAAAAAAAATGCACTGATGATGCACTTAAGTCTATTATTGCTTAAGAAGCATCCAACAAGTTACAACTGATTTATTCCATCAGAAAGAGTTAGGTACCCACACTACCACATCTCATGCAGCCAGGGGGTTAATGGGAGGCCCTCAGGGTTACTGCTTAGTGCCTGAAAAACAAGCAAAGCAGTTGAGCCTTTTTAAAAACTTGGGCCTACCTGTTCAAATAAATCAGATCTCTGATAAGAAAACTGAAATTTCAAGCTACTTTCAAACCACAACCATGAATGTAAACAGAAGAAAGAAAAACATCATGATTATGCTAAGTCTGCCCTAAGAATTATCCCTTGCCTATAAACCCCATATTGCATAAATCATGTTGTTTTCAATGAAAATTGACTTACAAGTCCAAGAAAGATCTGTGGATGAACAGAAATTACAATCAACTTGGCTCATTGTGGCATTTTAGTAATCCTGGCTAGGTGCTCACTAAATATTTGATGAACTAATGAATGACTCTCTGCTAGTGGGAACAGACACAGGTCAACATGTGATTTGTGTTAGCCAAACATTCATGTCGCGGACTGGTAAACTTTAGGCAGGCTTATTTCAACCCTCTGTAAGGCAAACATAACTACTATGCCAGTATTAAGGTGTAATCACATTTAACCCCAAGGAGATTTTGTTTTGCTTTATTTAATTTTTTATCCTCCTTATAATTTAACAATATATCTATAATTACTTAGGTAGGAGGACTAACCCTAACGTACTAGGGCTTGACCTAGTACATTAACCAATTGGATGTGAAACAAAAGTTTATGCCATGATCAGCAGGACACTGAGGCCAATCTTAATGACATGGATAGTGGTATTACCTGTTCTTTCATTCAACACTTACTGAAAATTTTACTTTATTAGTCTCAATAGGCTAGGTTATGCTGCAGTAACAAATAAGTCACCAAATCTCAATTTCTTATATCAACAAAGGTATAAAAAGTACTTTGCACCCTAGCTGGTTTGACTCAATGGATAGAGCATCAGACTGAAAGATCCTGGGTTCGATTCTGGTTAAGGGCACATGCCCAGGTTGTAGGCTCCATCCCCAGCTGGGGGTGTGCAAGAGGCAGCTGATCAATGATTATCTCTCATCATTGATGTTTCTATCTCTCTCTCCCTCTCCCTTCCTCTCTGAAATGAATATATATATATATATATATATATATATATTTTTTTTTTTTTAAGTACTTTGCTGTTACAATAATTCACCAGGAGATTTTTTTTCCACTCAATAACACTGGCATTAGGCTTCTTCCACTATGTGATGCCTTTATCTCAATGTGTTATCTCTATGGTATTTCTAGGAAAGAGAGAAAGTTGAGAACTCATACCTACCCTTAAATTTCTAAATCCAAAATGACATATTATTTTGTCTCACAACAAGAACTAGTCATATCACCCTGTATAAATAAAAGCACATGAGTTCTTGGAAAGTTCTACATGTCTCTTTAATAGCAAGAAAATGAGATAACTCCTGGGGGATATTTTGACATTTAAAAAAGTACATATGACACTGGAATTTCTGATCACTCTAGCACTCATCTCTATCATCCTTTCATTCATCCATTCTTTCATTCATTACTCTCCAAGTCACTCATTCATTTAGTATGCATTTATTGAGTATCTATCAGCCAGGATTTTTGAGGAGGGTGGCATAAAAAGATTATTAAGACTAATCTCTTTTATGTAGAAGTGTATAGTCTAACATGCAAATAAATGTATTAAACACTACTATAACTATAATTCAGCTATGATAGAAATTCATATTGAATACTAGAGGCCCAGTGCACAAAATTCGTGCACTGGTAGAGTCCCTAGCAGCTGCTGGCTGCCGGCCAGGGCCTCCATCCCTCCCCCTGGCTGGCCTGGCACCCTGGTCAAACTCCCAGACAACTGCCGGTCAAGGGGACAATTTGCATATTACCCTTTTATTATATAGGATAGTAGAAATCCATTCATTCACTCATCCATTCAGCCAATACTCTACCTTGGCATATGCCATGTGCCATGCTTAGCAGAGATACTAAATAATTTTCATTGCTATAATGGGGAAGGAATGAAATGATATTTGAGTTAGTCACTAAAGGGTGAACATGAGTTTTCCCCAACCATGAAAAATATTTAGGTTTTCATATGATAAAATGTACCCAACCATTTCTTGCTGCAAAATCTAGTAGTTAAAAGTGCTGCATAGAGTCAGAAGCCTGGTTGTAAATGCTGATTCTTCTATTTATTAGCCATTTATTATCTGTTGACTTAATGTCTCTGGTCTTCAGTTTTCTCATTTGTAAAATAACAGCAATATCTACTACATAGATTGTTTTGAAGCTAAAATAAGAAAAAAAAACATTTAAGTCTTAACAAGAAATAAGTGTAGGTAATTATAATTATTATTCTCCCAGGAGAGGAAAGAGTATGCAGCTTTTTTTTTTTTAAACTATGAAATGAAAATAAAGTTAGTTGGGATTTGTCATAAAGAACAAAGACTGGTTTCTTCTGGAATTCTTGTGTTAAATCAAACAATGATTATAACTTTGTTCCTCATATGAGGTAATGTTTTCCTAGGGACATTTAACAATATTTAGCCATCAATTAATTGGCATCACATCAAAAGAAACACCTGTGTTGCTGCTAATCTAGTGTGGTTTCTTAATCACATCAATAGGAAGTTAGTAAAGCAAATGATGTGATAGAAGAGAAAAACTGGAACAGCTCTGCTTTACAGCACACTGTTTAGTGGGATCTATAATGGATCCTAATTCGTTTACATCTGAGTTTAAACTAAAAGTGAAAAACAAATCTGTTATCCTAGACTAGGAGCCTAAAGGAACTGGGATATGTCACTTGAACAGGAAAAGGACCTCACTCAGAAAAAGGAAGAGATCTTAATGAGATGGTAATAACTTTAGGGGAAGTTGGTGAGGCCATATCTGAGAACCAGAGTTCTCTCAGATATAGCAGGAACAGGTTTCTTTTTAGGCAAATAATAGCCTATGTAACCATAGAGGTTTCTGTGATTGGAGGCAAAAGGAATGATGAAACCTCCTGAAGATATTGCCTGTGATGGGTATAAAAATTTCAAAGCTTTGGAAATCAAAAGAGATGTCTGATTTCTGCAAGAGATTCTTCACAGATCCCTTAAATCATTTATCTTCCATTTTAATCTGTTATTTGTTTCTAACTCTCTTTATACATTCAGTGTCTAATTCATCTTTGATGTCCCACAGCACCTATTATAATGTTTTATATGTTGTAAAATATACAATAAGCATTTCTATATTGTAAGAATTGAAATAATACATCTTTACTTTTAATACATCCCACTATCAAGGAACTTCTTTATTCCATATCTAAAAATTTATTTCTATCCAAGTGTGGAAATTTACATTTCATCATTTGTTCACTCATTTATTCACTCATTCATTGATAATGAACACTTATTCAACTATAGACAAGGATCTCTAAGCCCTATGGGGCAATAAGCAGATGTTAAAGTCAATAACTTCAGCAAGAAGAATTTATAAATGAACACAGTTTCCATTTTAGTAGAAAAACTCTTTTTCAAAATGTACAATCTAAACCTCAATCCAATGAAATCAGTACTTAATTGGTACCTACTATATTAGATTGTTGTTAAGTACTAAATATTGCTTTCCATACCAGCTTATTCACTAATGGGGTGTGAAGGAATAATTGGAGAGGGGTGAAAAGAGTCCCACATACACAGCTTTGAAATAAAACAGAAGCCAGCATCCATTACTCTAGCACTGTCCTCAGCCAACATGTACCCAGATGGAAGGCCCCATTCCATGGTGATGTTTTAAAAGGACTTGTGAAAGATGCCGCGGGAAAGAGAGGTGAGTAAAGAAAGAGAGAAGGCGGTGTTGTGGATCCCCTGAGTCGTTTTCCCAGGGGCCTCAGCTTCCCTTGCTCTGGGAAGAACCACCACAGCCAGAAAAGGCCAGGTGTTCAAGGTGAAATATTACTACTTCTTAAATAAGAACAAGACTTTTGCTGCATACAGGTAACACTATTAATAAGATAAAGAATAAGCTTAAAATCCCCAGAGTAAAAGCATCTATTCAAGGGAAAAGAATGCAGGAAGTAGTGCGTACCATGATCAGAAATTTAAAATGTTAAGTGGAGCATGGGGACCCACAAACATTGAGGTTATGAGATGAATGTAAAGAATGCGAGTGATGAAGGTCTCTTAAATTCTTGAGACATCAGATTACCTTCATTCTGAGCAGCCACCTCAATAGGGGCCTGTCTTTAAGCTGTTCTCTCAGCAAATGACTCAGCAGTCCTGACACCCCGTGAAACAGGCCATCCACCCAAGAAGAGCAGCTCTTTTCAGGTACATCAGAATGGCCCTGTATCAAATAACCTCCCTCTGCCTTTGTGGCTGAGCTTCCAGAAACTTGACAGTGAGTTTCTAGGAAAGAGGCCAGCAGTCATGTAGTTAGCAGGAGAGATTTAGCTGGGAGTTTGAATCCGTGAGTCTGACTTCTTTTCCAGAGATCATTCATTGCTTGCTGTTTCTCCTAGGTGGGGAATTTCATTTACTTTTCTGTGCAAGTTCCCTCTTAGTTACCTAGTTTCTTAACCCCATTTAACTTATAAAGTTTGGGGCCTCAGGATGAGAAACTGGATCCTGTCCCATATAAAGATGAAGTCTCACTTATACTGAGCAGCTGCACACGCCTCAGAGAGTATTAGGTTGCTTTGGAAAGATCAAGGGGTTGCTTTTTATGAGATATGGGTTTAAATCCTCATTCTGCCACTTAAGATATTTGGGGAGGAAATCACTTAATCCTCGTGTTCCTCATCTGTGAAACTTACACAGCTATTTTGAAAATTCAATGACATGAACTATATGAAAAGTGTTATAAACATGGTAAAGTCCTAGGCAAACACAAATTCTCAGCATTGTAACTTTTCTTTTGAATGTACCTACTATTTTTATTTAACTCTATCACATTGTACTTTGTAATATGACAACTTTTAAATATTTTTCTTTTAAGTTATTTAAAGGAACTGTCATCATTATGTCTCCCAGAAAGAAAAAGCCTAGAATTTTCCTATTCAGTCAGTGAATATTGGGGGAAGACCCATTCTGTGGTAAGAGGACCCCTATGGCACAGAGTTTATAGCTCTGACAGTTGTTTTCACTGCTCAGATTTTTTAAAAATACACTTCAAAGAAAAATAGCTTACTTATTTCCTCCTACAGTAGCAATTTCAAGTAGAATTCAGGAAACTCCCAGGTATAAAATTGCTCCTAGAATGTCATGTTTCATAGCAATCGCCATATAGAAGAACTCCTAATTCAAAAACAGCAGTGTTTACCCTATAAAATGTGCTCCCTCCTTCACCTTCCAAGTATTTGAGTTTCTTCCTTGTTCGCCTTTTTCTAAGGCCTAGGGCTGGTGGTTGTTTTCTATAGTTGCTACACCAATTAAGTGATAGATGTCTCCATTATATCCATTTTAGAACTAAGCCTTTTACCTAGTTGACAATTCTTTATGTTAAATTTACTTGTTCAAATTACTAGCATGGTTCCTGTCTCCTGATTTGATCCAGCCCAGCAGAGGTGATGCTGAGTAGAATTCCAGCTCTCCTTCTGGAGCTCTAACCCAAGAACCCTTCTTCCTAGAAAAGGAATGAAGCATTTAGCACCATAGACATGTGTATGGGAAAATCAAGATCCTTTTAGCAATAGGTCATCACATCTAGCAATACCTTGAAAAGACTTTTTTAACAATTAAGAGTGTCATGGGAATTAAGCCCTTACTTTAAATTCCCACAGCTTGGGCTTTGTAATTATACCAGAGGCCCGAAAGATGCATGAAATTCATGCAAGGGTCTCGGCCCTTACAGGCACGGTGGTTTGCCTTGGCCCTCATAGCCCTGGCTTCATCCAGAAGGTCATCTGGAATGTCGTCCAGAAACTTGTTTGACTGTCCAGTCTAATTAGCATATTACACTTTTATTATTATAGAATTTTATTTTTTGAAGGTGTTGTTCATTACATATAAATACATATTAATGCATGAATTTGCCACATGCATATGAAACACACATTACTGTGTCCATATATTTAATGTACAGCATATTTTTTATAATAACTTTTCTAATGAGAAGTATAAGTCCTCATTAAATTTTAGACAAGAATATTCAGCTCTTCCTTTTCAAAGCAATGGAAGCTCAGAGGGGACCATCCATCAATTTGTTTCTGTTTAAAAAACAAACAGTTATATTTTCATTATGGCAGGATGATTCTATCTGGTGGAGAACATTAGGATTCAAAATGTAACTTAAATAATTTATTAAAATTATTGTCTTATTGAATTGCTTGTATTTCACTTATTTTGTAAAGGTTTTTTGTTTTATTTATTTATTTATTTATTTTTTGCAAGCCTAGAACATTAACCCAATTGATTCTTGCACTAAACTGTGAGGTAGGCAAAACTAACCTTTTCTGCTTATTTTATAGATAATATAGATTGGAGAGTTTAAAGGTTTTAACTGAGGTTGCACAAATAAAAAGAAGTAGAAATAGAATAGATACCTTCTAACTCTCTTCCACTCTCCTATTCTGCCTCTCTATTTTTCTTTTTTTAAATAAATAAATCAATATAGTATTTTAAGGACTAGATATTAGTAACACTTATTATATTAAACACATACTACATATCAGACATTATGCCAAGTGCTTGGATTGAAATATTTGCATGGATTGAAACATTTAAAAAATACCTCCCAAGAAATGATGTAATTATTATCTCTATTTTATGGATAAAGCTTAGAGCTATTAGGAGAGTTTCTCAAAATTGCCAACATCTGATAAGGGGTTAATTTCCAAAATATATAAAGAACACATACAACTAAACAGAAGGAAGACAAACAATCCAGTCAAAAAAATGGACAAAGGACCTGAATAGATATTTCTCCAAAGAGGACATACAGATGGCCAATAGATATCTGAAAAAATGCTCAACATCACTAATCATCAGGGAGATGCAAATTAAAACTACAATGAGGTATCATCTCACACCATCAATAAGTCAACAAACAAGTGCTGGAGAATGTGGAGAAAAGGGAACCCCAGGGCACTGTTGGTGGGAATGCAGACTAGTACAACTATTGTGGAAAATAATATAGAGTTTCTTCACAAAACTAAAAATGGAACTGCCATTTGACTCAGTGATCCCACTTTTAGATCCTAAGAATCCCAAAACACGACTCAGAAAGGTTATATGCATCCCTATGTTCATTGTAGCATTATTTACAATAGCTAAGATCTGGAAACTACCCAAGTGCCCATAAGTAGATGAGTGGATTAAAAAAGCTATAGTACATTTACACAATGGAATACTAGGCAGCTGTAAAAAAGAAGGATCTCTTATCCTTTGGGACAGCATGTAGGGACCTGGAGAGTATTATACTAAATGAAATAAGCCAGTTAGAGAAAGACAAATATCATATAACCTCACTAATATGTGGAATCTAATGAACAAAATAAACTGATGAACAAGACAGGTCCAGAGGCATGGATGCATGGAACAAACTGATGAGCTCAGGGGTGGCAGGGTGTGGAAAGGGGAAGGGATGGGAAGGTATTTTTAAAAAATATATATCAAAATTTGTGTTGTTGTTTTTTAATTGATTTCAGAAAGAAAGGGAGAGGGAGAGAGAAATAGAAACATAAATGATGAGAGGGAATCATTGATTGGCTGCCTTCTGCATGCCCCACACTGAGGATTGAGCCCACAACCCGGGTATGGGCCCTGAGTGAGAATGGAACCGTGACTTCCTGGTTCATAGGTCAACACTCAACCGCTGAGCCATGCTGGTCTGGCAAGGATGGGAAGATTTTAACCAAAGAACTTATATACATACTAGTGGCCCAGTTCATGGATTCATGTACCCACAGCCAAAGGTGGAATCGTGCAGCTCCACGAGGGATCGGGCTCCCTCCTCTCTGGTTCCTGGGTGCATCACCCAAGTCGCCGCAGCTCGGCAGCACCTGCATTGAGTGTCTGTCCCCTGGTGTTAGTGAGCATCATATGTACCAGCCGGTCGGATAGTCACTTAGCCTTTTATGTATATAGATATGTAGAGCCCATGGACACAGACAATAGTGTAGTGAAGGCCTGGGGTAGGGCAGGGGATAGATTGAGGAGGGCCAAAGGGGGAGAGAGGATTGGGGACATCTGTAATACTGTCAACAATAAAAAAAATTTTTAAATATTGTACATCTGTTAAATGCCAGAAGTGAGATTCACATCTAGGCAACCTTGATATAAGAACCACACATTTATGTCATAAACTATCATGCCTTCCTTACTGGACAGATATTTACTGATTAAAGCTATTCCTGTTTAAGAAAGGAAAGCAAAGAGGTCATAGAGGTTAGTAATCTAAACCTTCAAAAATTTTGCTATTTCTTAAGACATGAATAACACAAAGTAAGTAAAATGAATACATGATAAAAAAATATCAGCTTAAATCAAAACTAATTTTTTTAAAAGCATAAAATTTTGTTATTAAGAAACAAAAACTAAGTGTAAGAAAAATATTTTAAGTGAACAGATAAAACTATTCATCATATAGATTATAGTTTTGTCCCTAAACACACTATTAGTCAGTTTAATTTTTAATTGTATAATGTCATACAAAGTATTTTCACTGCCCTAAATATCCTCTGTGCTGTGCCTATTTATCTCCCCACCACTACCCCTGGTAACTACTCATCTCTTTATTGTCTCCATAGTTTTTTCTTTTCAAGAATGTCATATAGTTGGAATCAAACAGTATGCAGCTTATTATTCATTTTTAATTAATCATTTCCTCTGGTCTTAGAAAGAAATATGAGAAGGTAGGAGTTAGAGTTAGGACTACATTGAGAAAAATGCAATACATTACAGAGTTTTTCCATCAAGTACAAACTGAAATGATATCAATTTTACTGGGTTAGAAAGAGAAAGTGCCTCTGTAAGCAAATGACAATGAGCCTGGAAAAATCTTTCTATCAACAACCAGCAGGCAGACTTTCACATTTGGCCATGAGAGCCAAATTGGTACTGACCTTCCCCACTCTCCATAAATAATTATAAAAAATGGTGGGGGGGGGGGGGAGTGGAATCTGAAGCAACAGTCTTCAGGCATCAGACCAGAGGTATTAGGAGACAATGGTTCTTGAGAGAAGAAAAACATATGTGAGTCACGTGTGCTTCCTGGCTTTCTGACTTGAGACCCATGGAACTACTTTAGGGAAGTAACACTCAAGAGTCGATGCCAATCTCACTTGAGCTAAAGAGTCAGAGATTGAATTTTGAGGCTGTTGAAGCAGCTGGAATTTGTAAAGTAGAATACTGAAGAGGACGGCGCTATACCAATGAAGGGGTCACCAGAAGCCTAAGTGAGGACTAATCATGGCTTTTTGGATGAGGGTTGGGATGTGCATGTGTAAGGTTAGACTACAAGGCCTACGAGGCATGGCCTGCCATGCATCTAAGAGAACAGAGATAGTGGAGGTCACATAGTACCAAGAGATATCTGTGTTTGGGCACAGATATTGTGGAGAGTCATCAAGCATTCATTTGAGACCCCAGCTAGACCATACCTTAGGAGTAAGAAACTTTGCCCTAAGTTGGAGCCATACTCAAGGCAAGAGGTAAAACCCAAAATCGATCCTCTTCAGCTTAGAATAAAACCAAACCAGAAAGAAACAATTGGAACCAACAGAAATGTAACTGACTACAATGTCCAGTATAGCATCTGAAACTTATGACTTATAATTGTGAAAAGAGACTAGTGAAGAGAAACAGATCCTGAAAAGGCCACGTGCTGCAACCTTTGTGGCGGAGATCAGGATCTGAAGGAGGGGCAGATGCACAAATGAAAACACTAGACAAGAAATATGAATTATTAAGGGGGGGGGCAAGTGGTGTCTCTTTCATGAAGAGCACACGGACCTCTGGCTGGTCTGCTTTATATTTACTTGAATTCACATTTGCACTTTAGCAATGCATACAGGCATAGCAAAGGTAAAGTTTGGTAGACAGTAAAAGGATTATCAGGTTAGGGAATAGCCTTGAGCCACCACTATCTCAACAGACAAGGTACTTAGTGTCATCCCTGCTAATGCTCAAGGTCCATCAGCCTTCCACGTTCCTTGGTGCAATCTCATGATAGTATCAGCAATGGGTGGCTTCCCACAGCCAAGGACTTAAAAACAGATTTTATAAATATATCCGAGAACTTAACAAAAAAGATGAACAATGGATTAAAAAGATAGTGAATATCAGTACCCAGCCTGTGTGGCACAGTGGTTGAGCATCAACCTATGAATCAGGAGGTCATAGTTTGATTCCTGGTTAGGGCATATACTCAATCCCTAGTAGGGGGTGTGTAGGAGGCAGCCAATCAATGATTCTCTCTCATCACTGATGTTTCTATCTCTCTCTCCCTCTCCCTTCCTGAGATCAATCTATACATAGAGTTCAATCACTCCCTATGACATGTGCTGACCACCAGGGGGCAGTGCAGACATGGCAGGAGACCAGTGGCGGTGGCAGGGTGCTGAGGGAGCATGGGAAGGAGGAGGCTGGGAGGCGGGGAGGCGGGGAATGTGATCGCCCATGATTACTAGGCAGGCCTAGGGACCCTACCCATGTATGAATTTCGTGCACCAGGCCTCTAGTGTATATATATTTTAAATGATAGTGAATATCAGAAGAGAAATGTAACTTGTTAAAAAATGAGAACAATATAATTGTATGGGTTCAATATCAGACTAAAGAGCAAAAGGTTAGCATACTTGAGGATAGATAATAGATATGATCCACTCTTAATAGAGAGAAAAACAAAACATTTGAAAAAAATGAACATAGACTCACTGACCAATAGAAAAACATTAGTCTAACATAGCTGTAATTAGAATCCTAAATGGTGATGAAAGAGGTGACCTTGAGAGAGATGAAAATTTCCCAAATTTAACAAACAACAACTTATACAACAAAAAAGATCAGTGAACTAAACATAAGAAATAAAAAGTAAAAGAAAATCACACAACATATTATAACCAAACTGCATAAACTTTAAAATGAAGACAAATTTTTAAAACAGAGAAAAATGACATGCTATATAATTATTTAGAGTACATCTAATTTAGATCAGAAACAATGGGCCAGCAGACAATATCTTTAAAGTTCCAAAGGGAAAAAGTTTTTAACCCCAAATTCTACATTTAGTAAAAATATTCTCATAAACAAAGTTGAAATGAAGAGATTTTCAAGTAATTGAAAACCAAGAAAATTCTTCACCAGTAGACCAACACTACCAGAAAACAAAACAAACAAAGTAAATTCTAAAAACTTAAGAAATTCTTTTAGGTGAAAATAAATAATTCCATTTGGAGACTCAAACTTATAGGAAGGTAAGACTCCAGACATGATAAATATAAAAAACTTTTTTCTTTCATTAATTTTTAAAAATTCTCACCCAAGGTTATGTTTTGTTTGTTTGTTTTGTTTTATTTATTTTAGAGAGAGAGGGAGGGGAAGGGAGAGATAGAGAGAGAGAAACATCAATGTGAGAGAGAAATATCAATCATAGATCGGTTGCCTCCTATGCTCACCTCCACTAGATCGAACTACAGCCTAGGTATGTGCCCTGACTGGGAATCAAATCCAAGACTCTTCAGTACATGCTACGATACTCCAACCAACGGAGCCACACCAGCCAGAGCTCGTTAATTTTTTTAAAAGTAAACTGATTAGGTAAAGCAAAAGTAATGATATTATGTTTAGAGTTTATATTGTGTTTAGAAACAAAAAACATGACAACAGTAACCCAAAGAATGGAGGGTTGAATTATACTTTTATAACTTTATTGCATTTATTTGAAGTGTTAAACCTTGATCTCTACATTGAAAGTAATATGTTAAGGATGGATAGTTTAAATCCTAGAGTAACCACTAAAAACATAGATACAAGGAATTATAACTAAAAATTCAATAGAGTAGTTAGAATGGAATAGTAAAAGACTTATCTGATTAAACCAAAGATACAGGAAAGGAAGAACCAAAGAACAACACCACAAACATGGGACAAATAGAAAACATATAGCAAGGTAACAGACTTAAACACAACCATATCTGTAATTACACTTAATAAAAATAAACCAAACACTTTAATTAAAAGGCAGAGATTTTTAGATTGAATTTTAAAAGAATCAGGCCTCAACAGTTTACTAGAGCTTCATTCTACATATAAAGGCACAAGCAGGTTGAAAATAGCAGGATGGGAAAGGTTCACCATACAAACAATAAGCATATGCATGAAGATGTAGCTTTAATAATATCCACACAAGGGGCATTGCATAAGCAAAGCAAAGAACTTCCAGATGAACTATACTGCCATGGATAAAGAAGAGACACTTTAATAATGGTAATGGAGTCATTAATCAAGAAAACACAACCATCTTAAATATTCACACATCTAATAATAAGTTAAAGAAGCAAAAACAAGCACAATGAATGGGATAAGTAGGTAAATCCATAATTATTTTTTATTTTGCAACCACTTATCAATGATTGATAAAATGTGTTGACACAGTATTTGTAAGGATATAGTCACTGACAGTATTATCAGTCCCCTTGATCTAGTTGACATTTACAATATGCTGTACCTAAGGGACAGAATTGTTTTCAAGAGTATATATAACAGCAACCAATATTTTAAAAATATGCTGATTTATAAAAATATTATGTCCCATAAGTTTCAAATAATTGAAATATTGTTGCATATATTCACTAGTCACAATTGAATTAAATTAGAAAATGATATCAACAAAATTCCTATTGAATCATTTGGAAATTAAATAACACATTTCTACATAACTCATAGGCCAAAGAAGAAATCACAAGACAAATTAGAAAACATTTCAAACTGAATAATAGTGATCCCCAGTAAGGAGCGTGCAGGTGGCAGCCAATTGATGTTTTTCTCACCAATGTTCTCTCTCTCCTTCTCCCTCCCTCTCTCTCTAGAAAATAAAAATAAAATATTAAAAAAATTGAATTTGTTACGAAAAACCTGTCCACAAAAAAGTAATTAGCAAAAACATCAAGTGGTGAGTTCCACAAAGTTATTCTGAACAAGTTGGGTACATGGATTTCTCAGACTCTCTGAGGAGAATAGAATGGGTAGTACCTGGGAAGTGTGGGTGTACTGCCTTCTGTTTTCCCTTTGATATCCAGACTTCATCCTTCTCCACCTTGCTCTCAGTCCCACAATATTTTACTCATAGGTTACATCAATAGTCACTAGTACCCTCTTGTTTCTCATTGGTTTCAAACAATGGAAAGCACGGGTAAGAGTCTGAAAGAAAGGGGAAGAGTGAAGTCACGATATTTATGATATTTATTCCACTGGCTCCTGCCCTGTGGGGCCAAGGCAGCCGGCTGCTTTCCTTGTTCTGGAACTTAAAGGCAGAGATAACTGTGTGGGCCAGCTGGCCGGCCCCACACAGTTATCTCTGCCTTTAAGTTCCAGATACTCTGCTACACTCACCTGGCACAACACTTGGTTGTCAGTCAGAGCACTTTCTCGTTCGTGTCTTCCACCCACAGATTTAATGCCTTTTCCATCTTAACTAAGCACTTATCACTCACTATGGCAGTACCTTTTTCAACTTGAGTTAAGTCAGCAAAATTAACATGAATTTTCTTTCCTTCTTCACAATTTTACAGGTAGAAGATTCATTTTTACCCGGGAGTTTGGCAACCTCATCTTGAGTGTTTTTCTTTTCATTAAATCAAGAACGTTCACCATTTTACTTAAAGGAAGCACTTTAAGCCCTAGCCGGTTTGGCTCAGTGGATAGAGCGTTGGCCTGGGGACTGAAGGATCCCGGGTTCGATTCCAGTCAAAGGCATGTACCTTGGTTGCGGGCACATCCCCAGTAGGGGGCGTGCAGGGGGCAGCTGATCGATGCTTCTCTCTCATTGATGTTTCCATCTCTCTATGCCTCTCCTGTCCTCTCTGTAAAAAAATCAATAAAATATATTAAAAAAAAAAAAAGGAAGCACTTTAAGGCTCCTCTTTGGCTATCCAAATTGCTACTATCCACCAGTCTTAGACATTGCTATTATTAAATAACATAAGAATTATACACTGCAAAACTGCAATGGTGATCTGGTAACCAAGATGGCTACTCACCTACTAATGAGCAGGGAGCATCTACTGCGTGGAAAAGCTGGACAAAGGGATGATTCATGTCCTGGGCAGGTCATCGCGAGATTTCACCTTGCTACATAGAATAATGCGCAATTTTAAACTTAAAAATTGTTTATCTCTGAATTTTCAATTTAATATTTTAGAACCAGACTCATTTGCCCGGAACTAAAATTGTGGGAACTGAGTCCCAGCCGGTTTGGCTCAGCAGATAGAGCATTGGCCTGTGGATGGAGAGTTCCAGGTTCGATTCTGGTCAAGGGCATGTGCTGGGATTGCAGGCTCGATCCCCAATGTGGGGTGTGCAGGAGGCAGCCAATCAATGATTCTCTCTTACCACTGATATTTCTATCTATCTATGCCTCTCTCTTCCTTTCTGAAATCAATAAAAATATTACAAAATAATAATAAAAATAAAATAAAATTGTGGAAACTGAAATAGTATGGGGGGGGGGGGGTGGCTACTGCTTACCAATAAATACTCCATAGGTAAATTTTAGGAAAACAGTGAAATCATGTTTATAAAATGAAAAAGAAAAAAATAATCTTATTTATGCTGAAACTTACAACATTCTCCTTTGTATGGCATAAGTTTAAGGATATACTAGTAGTATCACATTCCCAATTCTATAGGTTTGATTGGCTCAGCTTTGAGCAATACTTTTATAATTAAGATATTATGAATTATATCTATCGGCTTTCAATTTTTAGGACCAATCTAAAAGAAAGCATGGAACCATTGGGTGGAAAACAGGACTTTGAGGAATAAAAATGTTATTAGATTAATGGAAGTATACAGGTACTAATTTCTTCTACCTACATACAGAGGTTTATTTACATTAAATACTGTCTTTTTACAAATTATTTAATGTAAATAATTTGAGAAATGAAAGTTCATAAAAGGTAACAAAATGTTAAATTATGTGATAAGAATAACAATATTTTTTAAATTAATAAAATACTTTTTTGGAGAAGAGGTGTGCAGGGGAAAGGGCACAAAAATAAGCTAAATTCTTAATCTTTCACAGCTGAAGCTGATAATATTAAAAGTGGATAAATCATGAAATGGAAGTAAATAGTTATTTTTTAGAATTATGTTTAGTCCAGCCAGCATGGCTCAGTGGTTGAGTGTCGACCTATGAACCAGGAGGTCATGGTTCGATTCCTGGTCAGGGCACATGCCCAGGTTGCAGGCTTGATCTCCAGTGGGGGGCATGCAAGAGGAAACTGATTAATGATTCTCTCTCATCATTGATGTTTCTATCTCTCTCTCCCCCTCTCTTCCTCTCTGAAATCAATAAAAATATATTAATAAAAAAGAATTATATTTAAATATAGTAACCTTTAGGGAAAGGGACAGGGGTAGAGGTATGAGGTTGTACAAATTATATGTATTGTAATTATTTATTCTATAAATTTTCACTTTATTTTTTATGTATATATTAATTTTATAATATGTTAACATATTTTGAAAAGGACTATTAAAAATAAAAAAGTTTAAAACCAATGAGAAAAATATCAACTATTTAATAGAAAAGTAGGTTAAAGATATGATAAGCAAATTCCAATGCAGGCCACAAATGGCTATTAACCCATGAAAATATGCTTAAACCCACTCATAAGTAAAGAAATGCAAATATTATCTTGTATACCTAGGACAGTGATTTTCAACCTTTTATCTCATGCTACACATCAATTAATTTCTAAAATTCTGCAGCACACCAAAACATGTTTATTAACAATAGGTATAATTTTGATTTATTCTCACCAGTTGGCTATTGTTGTATTGGATGTTGTCAGTTTTTTATTTGACAATCTTAAGGAAAAGATGTCAGTGCCCCTGACTAAATAGTCAGTTATTGCATGTTTTAAGAATTCTTTGAGGCACACTGATGGAAAATCACTGACAAAGTTTTTTAAAAAATATGTATTTGTTGCAAATATAAAATTATTGATTCGCAATATAAAATTATAATAGCAAGCCTACAGAAAAATAAGAATTCTCATATATCGTGCTCAATTCAAATTTTTTAAGATGATATCTCTTAAATATGCAAATTACCCAGCAATTGCCCAATTTTGAGGATGTGTATAAAGATAAATATGCAAGGAAGTTTTTTGTGATATTATTTGTGAAACAAAAATAAATAAATAAAAGAACAACAGGAACAAAGCAAACCTAAGGGGCTTCAAATAGGGGACAGGTTCAATAAATTTCAATGCATTTATACAATGGTTCATTATATTAGTATTAAAAACAATAAAGAAAATTATAATGTGCTAGCACCAAAAAAAAAAAAAAATCCACAAAACATTGGTAGTGAAAAATTTTCTAGAAAATCTTATAGTATAATATGATTTGATTTGTGTAAAAGAATTCTGGATTACTGCAAATATATAGAAAACATATTGGGACAAGGGAATACTATGCGTATCTATATATATCAAAGGCTAAGAGACCATCTGGACATCCAACTGTCTGACCAGCCAGTACATATGACATGCACTGACCACCAAGGCACAGACACTCAATGCAAGAGCTTCCAAGCTGCAGTGACTTGGCAGCAGTGGTTCTCAGGTGATGCACCCTGGAACCAGAGAGGGGGGAGCTCAATTCCTCACAGGGCCCTACGATTCCACCTTCAGCTGTGGGTTATGTTGCTGTTGGGCCACTGTCAGCCCCGAATCTGGTTTACTGCACACTTGTGTTTGCATTCTACACCCTGTACTATAGCAACTTTGCAGAAGGCCCTCTCGCACTCTGGGACCCCTATCTCTCTATCCTATATAATAAAAGGGTAACATGCAAATCAACCAAACGGCAGAATGACTGGTCGCTATGACATGCACTGACCACCAGGGGGCAGATGCTCAATATAGGAGTTGCCCCCTGGTGGTCAGTGAGCTCCCACAGGGGGAGCGCCACTCAGCCACAAGCCGGACTGACAGCTAGCAAGTGCAGCGGCAGTGGTAGGAGCCTTTCCCGCCTCCGTGGCAGTGCTAAGGACGTCCGACTGACAGCTTAAGCCATCTAAAGTCAGACATCCCCTAAGGGCTCCCAGACTGTGAAAGGGCACAGGCTGGGCTGAGGGATACCCCCCTCCCCCCGGTGCATGAATGTCATGCACGGGGCTTCTAGTCTACACTAATAAAAGAGAAACCTGCAAATTGACCTTCACTTCGCTATGCCCACCAGCCAATCAGGAGTGAGTATGCAAATTAACCCAATAAAGATGGAGGTGGTCCCACTCCCCAACCACCCTGGGCCTCTAGGCAGCATGCATGCAGGCACAGAGTGGCCAGGAGGGGCAGGAAGCCTGCTATGAGGGGGAGGACAGGGGGTGGAGGGAGCTACAGGAGAGGTGCTCCACCCAGAGCTAAGACTGAAGGCGGCGGCCAGAGCAAAGGCCTGGGTTCAGGTGCCAGAGGAAAACCGGTGCCAGCAGCCAGGGGGAGGAAGGCCTATTGCATGAATCTCTTCGTACAACGGGCCTCTAGTATATATATAAAAGGCTAAGTGACTGGCCATACGTCCGATGATTTTATTAATTTTCTTTCATCTCTGACACTTCTATTATAGAGAAAGGGCAAATAGCAATATTAAAATATTTCTTCTAATTAATTTCCTTTCAATGTGCATGAATCCATGCACCAGGCCACTAGTTATCAATAAGGCTACATTTAGGGTAAAGGAGAAGAGACACTTTTACTTTTTACTTCATATAATTCTCTATTTTTATTTTTTCCAATGACTCTTTATTACATTATTTTATTCAAGAGGTTTTTTAAAAATCTTAATGAAGAGTTGTGAAACACAGAGTTAAATCAAATTATATTTGCCAGATATTACTTGGAGTCCTGATTTTCTCCAACATTAAGCACAATGACTGACAGCAGATATTTGCACATTATTTTCTGATTAGATGATAACTAAGTAGATGAGGGATTGAAACCTAAAATATTCAACCATGTAGTTACTATTTTTGTCATATCAAAGTCATTTTACTGTTAATAAATTTAATAAAAGGCAATTCTCCTATAAAATAACAGAACACTTCTCATTTGTCCATAGTATTTATTTTTAAAAATATGGCCCTTGAATTCAAGGTTTTGTGTGTGTCCATTTAAAAAAAAATGGTTTATCCTCTCTGGGCTCCCCTGCCTACAAATCCTAAGAAATGGGGCCCTGGAAATGAAAACCCTTAGGAAACATTTAGGAAGAGGTAGTTCAGGAGACAGAATAGCATTCAAGATAAATTGCTCATGTCCATTTTAGAAGTATACAGAGAGAGAAAAAATGTGGCCAGGAACACATTCTGCCTCTTAAGTAGTCATTGTTTTGTGCAGGAGGCAATTGTAATGCAATAGGTGGAAATAAACATGATATAGAGTTATCCTGGCTTCAGGTTCTGACAAAATCAGGAAACAACAAGTCTGATTGTGACATCACACTCCAGAGGAAGCCAACTAGTTTCTTGTTTGCTTTGGTCTAAAACATGCCTATGATGATTAACTCTATGCCCCCCATTCTCTCCAGGGCACTAGACTTTGTTCCTTCCTCACCTGTACACAGAATCAGGATATGTCCTGAAATTCAGCCAAGAACATCTGGCCTTGAGTAAGACACTCCGCAAAACACACATACTGTGTGTGGGTGAGCGAGCCTCTAGTGAAAGGGAAAGGAGAGAAGTCAGCATGGGACTCTGACATCCATTTGCTTATAATAAATTCCATTAGATGCCAATATTTATATGCAACTTATGGGGAGAAGGTAGGAACACTCCTATGAAAGACATGAATGGTCTACAACTCTACATTATAAACAGCTTCAGGAAAGCAGTACTCTACCAAATGCCAACTGAAACAAAAGGGAGAGGGGATTAAAAAGAATGAAATCTACTGAGCCAAAGAAAGAAACCAGAATAATCTTCCAACTAAGCCCAGGGTGTGTCCCATTACACTCACCTAAGTGAGTTATCAATGGCACAAAATTAAGCCTTCTTATACTCTATCTATCATGTCTAGGAGTGAACTTTTAAAAAAAATATTTATTGTTGAAAGTATTACAGATGGCCCCTCCCCGCACACTCCTCCCCCCTACCCCCCCCCTTGACCCCCTCAATCCCATCCCCTCCAGGGGCCTTTCATTGCACTATTGAATGTGTCCATGGGTTATGCATATATGCATATAAATTCTTTGGTTAATCTCTTCCCGCCTCCCTCACCCCTTGCCTCTAACATTTGTCAGTCTGTTCCATGCTTCCCTGTCTCTGCATCTATTTTGTTTGTCACTTTATTTTGTTCATTAGATTCCCACCTAGGTTCTTTTCCACGATAACTGGTATGTGCAGCTGGGAACTATTCTAAGATATTCATTCCTCTTTTTCTCTCTCTGAATTTTTCACTTTCCCCTGGTCAATTCAAGAACAGGCTCTGTGTTTCAAAGTCTCAGGAATATATATATATGATTGAGCAGATACAAAAGTTGCATGAAAAACTTCCTGAATTATATCTTCCAAAGCTTAAGCTCATTGAGGAGAGAGTTTGATGAAAAAAATCATAGAGACTTAAAAACAACAAATTGGACAGAGGAGTTGTGCCCCTAAACTAAGAGAGAAACTCCCCTGCGGGGGACAGGTCTGCAGGAGCCCAGCCTGCTTCATGGTGATATTCCAGAACTGATTTGCAGTTGTCTCTAGGGGGATGAGTAAATGGCCACTGGGATTTCCTGCTTTGGGGAACATTCCTGTGTGTTGACTGCAGCAAGGAGCAACAAAGAGCCACTGCTGCAGAAGGGTCACATCAATAGGGAGAATATTCAATAATATGAATACAGTTATTCTCCACAACTCTGTTGATGCCTTAATACCTGACACTTTGGTATTGGTGATTCTGGAATGTTAACATGACCCAATGGGAGTGGTGGCAAAGGCTCAACCTTGGCTTATAAAAACTATACTCTCAGGACAAATAATTTCATCCATACGCCTTCACCTCTCCATATACATACACTAAACAATTTGAACAAACTCAGGCATCATTTCTAACTCAAGATTTAGGGACTAGTAAACAAGATAGGAGGGCTTTGAATTATTTTTAGAGCTTCATTTCTGTTCTGGTAAAGACTCAAGTTGTAAGACAAGTATAATTTTTAATTCCCCCCCAAAAAGGGGGGGAGGGTTGCAACCTGAATGACATAAAGCTATCCAACTACATTATTTTCATTATATCAGGGAGACAATATTTGCTTAATATGGAAATCAGAAGACTGGACATCAAAAGGTTTCTATGTTTTAGATTTAGAGATATATTTATTTCTTTGGAATGTTTTTAGTAAATCCTTCCACAATGGCTTCAGAATATTTTTCTTATCCTCTAAGTACATAATTTTATTTTAGCTTAGGTGAGAGACCTAAAAAAAAAGTCCTATTATACTCTGAGTATCAGCTTCCAATTTGGCCAACTTCTGACTACAGAGCTACTTTTCAAATATTTTGTCAGGTTTGAGCTGGGACAAACAGTAAATATTCCTGACATAACAACACAAAAGAAGTCCCCCCCAAAAAAGAGTTCAAAAGATACTACCCTACCAGACTCAGAGCCATTCCCAATGATAACCAAAAAAAAAAAAGAGTTCCACTAAAAATTAGGAACAGTCAGTAGTACCCTAGCTGCAATGGAGTACAACCCATATTTCTGTCCAGCTATATTTTTGGAATCCCCAATCTGATAATTGCCAAGACAAATTCTCCAGACTTGCCCTCTGCCAGTTTTCCCAGGATGGCATCTGCAGTCTCTGCAGTGACGGGGGCATCCCAGCAGATCTCATCCTACTCACCAGAAACTGTAGAGGAGGAAAAATAATATTCCCTCAATCCTTACAAGGAATGCCTGGCTAAGAACCCTTTTTCTCTAGGGCATCTCATAAATGGATAAAATTGTGTAAGATCGCTAAAAGTTCTTCACTGTGGCCATTGTAATTCAAAACTGTCCTTGGTAAAGTTAACCTATTTGTTTAGCCTTAAAATAAAATTTTATCACCTGAGGTCTCACACTAGACTCAGTCCAGTTTAAGTAGGACCCAGTCAGACCTTGGACCCAGTCCAGTTTTAAAGTTAGAACCAGTCTTGCTCTGGCTGGTTTCTGGACCCAGTGTGGAAAAAGAAATGCTCAAAATAAAATGTGAAAGCCGCCCGGCCAGTATGGCTCAGTGGTTGAGCAACAGCCCATGAACCAGGAGGTCATGGTTAGATTCCCGGTCAGGGCACATGCCGGGGTTGCAGGCTTGATCCCCAGTGTGAGGTGTGCTGATAAATGATTGTCTCTCATCAGTGATGTTTCTATCTCCTCTCTCTCTCCCTTCCTCCCTGAAATCAATAAAAAAATATACTTTTAAAAAATCTGAAATAACACAAAACCTCAAAGCTAGGATTCAGAATCTGAAAAGGACTTTCCCATGGACTCCAAAGGCAGCAAAAAAGCAGGAGCTCAAGGGGCTCAGCAGGTGCCTACGCCTGGTCGCTCATTGCTCCTGGGGGCCATCAGAGGTCTCCTTTGGTTCTTTCTTCTGAAACTTGAACTGTTAACAGATAAACTAAGGCATATTAAAAATTTAAAGAATTTATTTGAGCAAAAATCAATTTGAATCAGGCAGTGCCAAGCCAGCAGTGTTTAGGAATACTCCTAGTTTCAGGTGTTATGTTTAAATCTTTAATCCATTTCAAGTCAATTTTTGTGAGCCCTGTAAGATAGGGGTACAATTTCATTTGTCTGCATGTAACTATCCAGTTTTTATAACACTATTTTTTGAAGAGATGTATTCCTTCCATTGTGCATATTAAAAACAGAAGTCACAAAGAAGATAAATTACTTACCTGAGGTGATGAAACCTGTAAGAAATCCACATTTTTTGCACCTAAGTTCTGTCCAAATGTGTGCCTTCCATTCCCAAAGTCTCAAGGTAGGGCTTTCTGGCATTGTACCTAAAAATTGGTTCTTTTATTATTCTTCCGCCATTGAAACCTCAAGAAGATATGACTGGGAGAGAAAGAGAAAGCAAAGAATGAGAAAGTAGACATGGGACAAGAATTTTAGACATGGAGTCCAAAGGAAAGAGCAAGAGTGAGATACGCAGACCTTTCTCTAGTCAGTCGCTTGGGAGAGAAGGTTGTTGTGTCAAGGCTAAGAGCAGAAACAACTGAGTTCTTGTAAGTACAGCTAGTACGCAGGTCCTTCTCACACTGAATTTAGGAAAAGGATCACACTCCTTAGACATGTTATTGGAGTGGCCAAAATGTTTCAAGCAGCACAGAACAGAAAGTCTAACAGATCTATGCCCAGGCCAAATGATGTCCAAATGGGGAAGCCAACATAAGAAAAGTTGCAATCTTCCACTTGTGGCCAAGTTTGTATTTTTATTTAAAAAAATCTAATTAATTTATACCAAAGTATGTATCCTTACTGACATTTTACAGCAGGTTTTATATGGCTTTCTGCTTACTTATCACATACACATGGGTAATGAATGCACTTCTTCAAGTAATCTACATTCCTTAAAAGGCTACACATACTGTTACTATATTAATCATCAGTTTTTCATAGTTGAAAAATTCCTAACGATAATGAGTTCTGATGAGATAGAATCACCTGTGGCATAAGTAAAGCGCATTTACACAAAGGCAGATTGTAGTAACACACTTAGAGAAAAATAACACAGCAATTGTTTTATGCTTTTTTCAAAGGACTGAATATTTATCTTATTTAAGTAGATATATAACATTACCTAGTTCTGGAGATTAAAAGTTTCTACATTCAGTTTCTCCCTCTCAAAATAAATAAGTAAACAGCCTTTTAAAAACTGCATCATGTAGAGGGAGGACATGTCCAGTAGTCCAGTGCTCCAGACTCCCATGTTAGTTTAGAAGACTGTTAGCTGTGATCTAGTGGGAGACCCACAAAACTAACAAAGCCAAGGTCCAGTTAAGGGTTCTGGCCAGAGCATAGTGTAGCTGTTGATAAATCCAAAAACCTCAATTTCACTTCTTTTTTTTTTTCTATATCAAACATTACCTTTAATTGGGTATTTTATAGGCAAGAATTGACTACATTTTTTAAAAAGTAGAAAGCTAAAGCTAAAATCTGTGTTGTATGGGCCAGTAGGAAAAGAGTTTGGGCCATTTTGTTTGAAATTAACCACACGCTGACTGACTACCAGAATCCAAGGCTGGAGACACTCCCTGAGTGAGTGGGAGGAAGCTAAGGTGTTAGTGACAGACTAGTGGGCCAAAGAAAACTGAACCATGTGTCATCTTTGTCACACAGGTTGCGGCCAATTCAAGGGGCTGGGGAGAGAGTTAATAGCAAATAAGACCAGCAAAGGTTAAAAACCTTTACAACAATTCCCTCGTGGAGGTGTGGACAGTAAATGATTTAGCTGAAGTGAGAGGATGAGGAAGCAAAAATAAAGGCATAAGAAAGAGTACTATGCCTTGTACTTCTCCTTAAGATTCAAGGAGAACGTGACCAAACCATGAAGGAAAGACATCAGATGAAGCTTCTATTGAAGAAGACTCTTCTCCCATAAACTAGTCTTTTTGTTACTCATCACTTACAAACAGAATTCACTGATTTAAGTTAAAACATTGGATGAATCCATCATTTGAAGTCACTCTGTGCAACATTCACTCTTTTAAAATATTTTTTAAAAATTTATTTTTTAATGAATTATTTTTAAATTGTGGTAAAATACAGGGTGTTCCAAAAAAAATGCATACACATTTTAACAGCTGATAGCTCAATTTTGAAAATGAAACATATTTTAATGAACACTGTTTCCTGTTCCTGAATAGATCCAGCTATAGAGAAATAAAAGTTGAGTAAGGATGGAGTATATTATGCATATATGCTTCAGGAGGCAATTGGGTATATTCAGGTTAGGAACTCTTCTTTCTCCTGCCAAAACCAAATTGGTAAATGCAAGTTCCTGAAACCACAGTCTGAGCACAGCCTGTGACACAGTCTGGACATGGCCAGGGCTGAGATCAGACTTGGAAAGGACCCTTCTCTCCCTCTGAAAAATGTCTGCTGATCAGTAGAAACTAACAGGAAGATCATCACCACATTCCCGGTACTCAATGGGATCTTCAAGACCAGAGGGACCAAGTGGGTGCAGGAAATCTTGTTTTTGGAGACAAAGAGGAAACCTGACTCTTTCATAGAAGCCATATGAAACAGAGTAAAACAAACAAACAAACAACAAAAACCAACATGTGTATAAGCCTCTTTGAGGGTAGATACATACTCAAAAGCTCAGTTAAAGTTTTAACACACATAGACATGTATTTTACTTCTTGAATATAAATCTGTATTTGTCTACTTGATTTGTACTTGGATTCCAAATTCTTGTATCCTTTCTACTTGCTGTAGGCAGTTAGATGGAGAATTATTTGAAATTGTAGCTATATTTATCTGAATGACATTTTGTGGACAGATTACAGAGGGAGGATCACACCTGTCACCCTTGCCTGTGAAAGTGCTTTTCAAATATTCATGTAAAAACTTTTAAGTGACAAATTCCAAAATATTTTGAACAACAATTTAAATTGTTTTTAGACAATATGCAAACTCCTAAGGTGAATAATTTGAAGCTTCTATTCTGACATCCAGCTATCCATCTCATTACCTCAGGCTTTACCAGCTGGTATTCTGTGTTCTCCAGACCTGGCAAGGAAGGGTAGGAGAGAACTCTAAACTAAGAGTAAAATAATGACACAATTTCTGGCTCCATAGGACACAGGCACATGTAATTCCTTTGAGCTTGTAACCACATATCAAATTTCCCTGAAACCGCATGGTCAAGAAGGAAAGGAAAAGAATTGACATTTGCTGTGCTGATACTCTGTCATGCATTTTCACAAACTTTATTGCAATTACCACTAGTATATAATTCAGAGGAGGTGAAAAATCGGAGGAATAAAGTAACTTGCTCAAGGTTACATCATCAATAAGCCCAGGTCTTTCTCCCTCTAAATCCCATGCATAGTATATTATACCCCAAAATCTCTCCCTGTAGCTATTTTACTGAATGGAGGATATGCAAATGTCTCTTATTTGTCTCAGCTCTCTTAACTAAGACATCACCCTAATAAATATATGACCTCATTCAGCATGCACCAGGAGGTCTGCCAGGGCAACTGGAACAGTGAGAGTGAGGACAAGCTATTTCCTTGATCATACTGAAACCTGCTCAACAGGACATTTCAGAGCAGAGCAAAGCATCCTGATTTCTGCAAAGGAGTCAATGATGGCATAAGACAAAGGTAAACATTTGGGTTGGCACCAGTTACTAATATGACTCCAGATGGACAGGACCATCAGACTGAGGGAACAACTACTTTTTGTAATCACTTGTAGCTCAGTTATAGTTTTGCATCTTTTATCTCTCTTTATGCCTACATGGGCCCATTGGTCTTTTGCTTGGTATTAGTCAAAATATTCTGACTCTCTCTTAATTCCTAGTAATCAATCATGAGTAATAGAGGTGAAATCTTCCAAAAGGTACCTGGGGTTTCCCCACAATCACATTCAATTCTCCACAGTGAGTTCCCCAGCAGGTATACTCACTGCAAGCAAAGAAGAGTCCAAAGAATGCACAGAGCTCTGTAGACTTCCATTCTTTCCTAGGGCATAAAGACACCATAACAAGGAATGGTTCAACTTATATATTTTTATACAATGTTCTTTCTACAAAAGGATATTATTTGAGAGAACTTTTTATTTGCCATCATATTAGTTTAATAAGACAGACAGGTATGAATGGCTACTATCCTGATTTTATAAATAAAGAATTCAAGAAACAGCAGTAATAATGAATCTGGGGTTTGTTTGTTTGCTTGCTTTTCCTAGGTTGTGTATTCTAAGCACTATAATTATTTACATTCAGTCCTTACCTAAGGTTGTCTCAGATGACGGTGGTTTAGTCACACATGCACACACACGCCTTGCCCTAACGGGCTATCTTTCATTAAATTTAGTTCACATCTAAAGCTATCCTTTGCCCCTGTGATTGAGATTCCTTTATTCCAAGGCAAGGTTTCTGAGGGAAAATATGGACAAGCATATTCCTCTCTAAAATAATCATCCTAAGACTTTAATTTTTTAAAAAATGTATGAAATCTATAGTTGCCTTATTTCTTTCCTAATCCCCTCCTCTTGGATCATCATAGTTGTCTTATACCTCCCCAAAATTTTTCACGCACAGCACCAGAAAGTTTTATTTTCCATAGGTCTGTAAACATAAGGCAATTTGCCTCTTGCAGCCCTTGGCAATCACTTTCTCTGGGAAGAACTTAGGGTACCACTCAGATAGGGTTAGGTGGCATTCCTCTGTACTGTAGCAACAGCCTGATTATATTTCTGCTATGCCATTTGTTGAACTATTATGTATTAGTGTATTATAAATATAAAGCTTTTCACTAATATCTAGATATAGATACAGATATAGATATTATAGGTAGCATTCCTTTGATGGTATACCATCTTCTATTATTTGGTGGTTTAGTTACTAGTGTCATAAATTTGCTGTAACCTCATTTAAATTTTGAAAAAAAAATGTTATGTCCTTGGTCAATGGTGAATATGTGACCAATATGCTATCAGTAAGGTATAAAATGAGTTGTTATGACAATTGTATTAATTTTAGATTGCTAAGTAACAAATTACCACAAACTTGGCAGCTTGAAACAATACCTATTTATTATCTGACACTTTTGTACATCAGAATTCCAGGTGGGTTCAGCTGATTTCTCTTTTTAAAATCTCACACTAAAGGTGTCAGCCAACTGCAGTTCTCATCTGGATCTAAAGGTCCTTTTTCAAGTTCATTGGTTGTTGATAGAATTCATTTCCTTCTTTATCCTTTCCACATAGCTCCTCCATCTTCAAGCCAGCAATGGTGGGTTGAGTTTTTCTCATGCTTCAAATTTCTTTGACTTCAACTCCCAGCCAGAGAAAACTCTATGTTTTTAAAGGACTTGTGTAACTCATTTGGCCCACCAGGACAAACCTCCCTTTTACTATATAATTTAACATAACCCTGGGAATAACACAAGGGGGTCATGGGAGTCATCTTAAAATCTGTCTACTACAACCATGAATGTGCTGTTTTAATCATATGTATCTGCATTTGTTCATCTTTTTGTTTGTAATAAGGATATGATTTTCTATGAAGCATGTTTACAATTCAGAAATGCAACCTGTGGTCCTAATGCAATTAGAGAATCACAGATTCAAATGGAATCACTCCCATGGTCCTGACATCAGAGGAAGTGTGTGCTACACAAGTCAGCAAACCAGCCATCCCCACTGGGCAAGAAATCATAGAGGCAGCCTCGATCTCAGAGGCAGAAGGAGATGCCAATAATTCCATTGAAGTATTTCATTGCCCCCGTAAAGTGAGTTTGTAACCATCATTTGAGTTGGAAACCCTCTTGTTCTACTCTTAAACCACAATTTCAGTTATATTGTGCAACCTAGAGTTTCTGAACAAAATATGATTAAACAGCTAAATATGATTAAGGAATTAAATTTTGGCTATTTTTCTGTTTGTTACAAAACATACCAACCATAATCATTGTAATACTATTCTGAATGTTTTCTAACATATATTTAGCTTATGAGTTAACAAAATCTCTAACAAATCAACCTCATATAATTTTATTGAGCTTTTACACAATGCTCTCTGGAATAAAGAACATGGACCATATCAACCCTAGAAGTTGGCTTTTATATTAACTGAATTTACATAGATTAAAAAGAGACATGAAACTCACAGAAGAATAAAGAGAAGGCACTTCTTGAATAGTTACTATCATTTAGAGGAACTTAGTCCCTTTTCAGTAACTCCCTTAGAGGAAAGGACTATTTATATCCTAATTTATATTTTGTCCCTTACAAATAATGCCTAATTTCCTGAGTTGAACATGGTAAGTGCTCAAGAAATATTTGCTGAATAATAAATGAATAATGTTCATTATAAAACTTTACTAAGATATATTTTAAAGGTGAAAAAATGAAACTAATCTTAATGTTTAATAATAGAAAATTATTTAAAGTGTTTTACAGCCTTTGAAATTATGTTGAACAACAATATAATATGTTGTGATATAAAAATTGTGAAGTGAATTATAAATGACAAAGTAAGGTTACTAAATATTATAAAATATTCCATTAATTATAAAATGTTAAAATATGTATAGCACCATACTATTTTAGTTATCTCTGGGGGTCAGATTATAAGTTGTTTCTATTTTATTCCTAGGGATTTTTTTTAAATTCTGAATTTTATTTCTTTAATCCAATTTGAAAAAACATTTAATGAAAATAATGAGAGAAAATGAATCAAGTTTGAATTGCAAACTAGAGCTTTCAGCAGAACATAGTTGAGTCTTTGCCATGGACACTAAGTCATTTTCTTCTTTCCAGTAGCATTCTATCACTACCATGTATTTTTCCCAATTGAGATGACACAATGGAAAGACCATTCCTACACTGAGCACTGAGTATTAGGAAATGGAATGTCAGTCTGAGCATCTGCAGATGAGGAAATCAAGTTATGGAACAGGACCCATGGAAGATACTAAGTTTATGACATTTGCTGATCAGTTATTATACTTTTAAAAATTATAAACACTGTAATCCCCTCTCTCTCTGTTCCTTAGCCTCTATGAAAAGCAAGGTATTTTGAGCAATCTCTGTTTTTGAGTAATGATCTCTATCATAGGGCCAATTAACTTCAAGACTACAGCTGGAAAATTCCATCAGTGCTTAGCTACTAAGTTGAATTTTTAGGGCTACCTGACTACTGTGATTCTCTTTCATCTTCTTGTCTACTTCCTTCACTCTACCCTTACCCACCACAGTTCACTGTTCAGAAGATTAAGAGATTAAAATTGTCTATAATTCCAGTAAGCTTTATCCTTGAGTTTGAGCATGTATCCTTTAAATGAAGAAAGGAAAAGGATCAGTTGCTTCAATTTACTTATATCTTAGTCAAAATCCCTCCTCAGAGTGAAATTAGCCTCTCTACTGGATTCAGGTTTAGGATTGGAACCCACAACCCGAGGATCTCAGCAAAGATTGAAGAGCATCAGTAACACCTAGCAACCCTTATTTATTCTTTTCCCCCTCATTTTCCCTTGCACTCCTGGTTTTGCTTCCACTTACCTGAAATCCTTAGAAAATTTTCTTTTAAAACAAGTGTGTTCCTGACTCATTGGCCTATTTCCTCTGTTTCCCACCCAAGTGGTAAACAATTGACTCTATTCAAATGTCTACTGTCTGTGAGCTGGGACCCTGCGTGCAGACAAAGCTCATTGTTGCAGGGCAGATTGCCAGGCCCATGCTTTCCTCTGCATATCTCCTAGGCTCTGCTTCTCTGTTATAACAGCCACTTAACAAAATGCAAAGTATTCGTATGGTCCTGTGACCCTGCAGCTCCCTGTCTCCTTTTCCCCTTCACCCCCAATGAAGTACCACTTGAATGTAATGCATTTGAGAACAACCTTGCAAAAGATAACAGGAACAATAACAGGAGGTAGCTCAGGGCCCAGTCATGTGATTTTTCACAAGGACTACTACATTTTATTTATAATAATTTTAAAGATTATGCCCTAACTCTTCTCCTAATCATTTTGTCTGTATATGGTACTTGCCAGAAAAGAGAGCTCTTTAAAATTAGGGATATGGCAAGGCATGAAAATACACTAAGGCTAGTTTAGGGCTGTGATAACACAGGAAAAGGTAATTGAATTCAGTAGCAGAATCAGACTGTGAAAAAGGAGGAACAGGATAAGCTTTTAGTTAAAAGGGAGCCCATAAGAGAACTGAATCTAAATGATAAAGCAGCCCTCAAGATGAGAGAGATACCAAGCTTGCTTGCACTCGAAGAAAGCACACCCCCAGTGATTGATTAGTGGACACTTAACGCTGTCCAAAATGCCCACTGAGACATTTAGTCCATGTCAAAAGATCCTTGATATTTCAACCAGTCCAAAGCAACCATGAAGACATTTGGAAGTTAAATATTTGTAATATTTAGCAACTCATGGACCAAATGTCTCCATGGATGTTTGGGACAGGACCAGAAGTCCTATAAGGACAGTGGCATGTAGGAATCACAAAAGGAGCTTTTACAAATTGTGTAGACCCTCCCTGCCCAAGATTTTTTGTTTGTTTCCTGAGGAACAAGGCCAGCTTCCCGCCTCCATCTATAAAATGATTAGGAAAAGAAGTGAATTTGAAAAGATATGAAAAACTAATAACTGTTAAATAATTATGGCAGTCCAGTTATTACATTTACTTTTTAAAGGCATTGGGACAATCATATGAAATGTAGTTCTTCTCTTTTTTTTTTTCTGATGAAGGTTAAATATCTTATGGAGGTAAATAACTTGGCTATGGTCATGGAACTAGTAGGGTAGCACTAGGACTTACCATCATCTCTGTGATTACAAAGACATCAGAGAATTAATTCCTTCTTATGTAATGACTTTTCTCTCTATTGACATCCAAACAGTAAGTTCCCTAGATTCTCCTTCTTCAATATCACTTAAACCCATCTTCTTCTATCCAATCCTACTGCATCCACCTCATGGTTTGCCAAGTTTTCCCCCAAAGCCTCTTACCTGACCTTCTTTCCTCCCTCCTTCATTCTTTCTTTCAACATAAATCTGAACAACTCGAGCCCGCTTAAAATCTTCAGTGACCTCCCCCTGACCTGATATTAAGTCTTTGCTCCAAATCTGACTCCCTAACTTGCATCTTACACCCTTTTTCCCTTGCTTTCTATGCTCCAACCACACTCGACTCCTTTAATTTCCTCAAAATTATAAGCTGTACCCTAGGTCAGTGCTTTCCCATTTGCTATTTCTTCAACATGAAACACTCTATCTTCTCTGCTTAGTTCAGCAGTTCTCAAGCTTTTGGGGCTTAGGATTCCTTTATATTCTTAAAAATTATTTAGGACTCCAAAGAGCTTTAAAAAAAAAAGTGGATTATACCTATGGCTATCTACACATTATACATTAAAACTGAGACATTTTAAAATATTTAATTCACTTAGAAACAACATAGTAAATTGATTCCACTTTAACATAAATAGCATATGTTATGAAAAATAACTATATTTTTCAAAAATAAGAATGCATTAGCGAGAATGACATTGTTTTACATTTTTGCAAATCTCTAACATCTGGCTTAATAGAAGACAGATGGATTCTCATGTCTGCTTCTGCATTCAATCTATTCTAATCATACATCATGTGGCTCTGAGAAACTCCACTGTATACTTGCAAGAGAATGAGAATGGAAATGGCTAATTATTATTATTATTATTATTATTATTAAAATAGGTTTGACTCCTGAACCCCCTAAATGCATCATAGGCAGTGACCTCCAGGCTATACTTTGAAAACTCCTAATCAGTATTCTCTTTCCCCCTCAGCTTTATTAAGGTTCAACTGGCAAATAAAATTGTAATATATTTAAGTGTATTGTATAACATGATGATCTGACATATGTATACATTGTGAAAAGATTCCTGCCATTGAGTTAATGTATCCATCACCTCACACAGTTACTTTTTTTTTGGTGAGAACATTTAAGTTCTGCTCTCTTAGCAAATTATAGGTATAATGAGTGTTATAATTTCAATTATACAATACAATACTATCATCTATACTCACCATTTTATACATGAGATCCTCAGACCTTATTAATTGTAGAACTGAAAGTTTGTAACCTTTCATCAATCTCTCCCCATTTCCCCACCCCAGACTCTGGCAAAAATCCATTCTTTTTTCTGAGTTTGACTTTTTTTTTTAAGATTCTGCATAGAGGTAATACTATGCAGTATTTATCTTTCTCTTTCTGGTTTATCTCAGTTAGCATAATGCCCTCCAATTTCATTCATGGTATCACAAATGGCAGGATTTCCTTCTTTTTTAAGGGTGAATAATATTCCATTGTAGATTGACCACATTTTCTTTAGTCATTCATCTGTCAACAGATACTCAGGTTGTTTCCTTATCTTGGCTATTGTGAATAATGTTGCAATGAACATGGGAATACAGATCTCTCTTAAGGATAACGATTTTACTTATTTTGAATATACTAGTATATACCAAAAATGGGATTGCTGGATCTTTTTAATTTTTTTGAGGAACCTACATACTGTTTTCCATAGTGGCTGTACCAATTAACATTCCCACCAAGAGTATATGAGGGTTTCCTTTTTACTGCATCCTCACCATCATTTGTTATGTTTCATCTTAAAGTTCAAATTTACAAGGAGGTCTTCCCTGACTTCAAAGAACAGGTTAGGTCCTCTTGTCATATGCTCCCATAACACCCTCTACCTTTCTGTCAAAACTATTACACCTATAATTTAACTACTAACTTGAATGATGATAGGACCATCATTTGGCTTTGTTCACAGTGAATCTCCAGTGCTCAGCCCATGGACTCAGAGACTCTTTGTGGGAGTAAGGAGAAGAGAAAGGAAGGGAGAGAGGGAAGAAAATAAACAGACCCAAGAGACAACTTCCTGACCGGGCTGCATTTTTTTTTAGCAGGATGCATACAGAGACATAATTTTCTATAGCAGACTGATGCTTCCCTGGGTTCCATTTTCCTCAGCAAGAGGGTAGAAGAGTGAGGCAGGCAATAAATAGAATGAGAAAGTGAGGTTAGACAGTATAGCATAAGGGTTAGAAGTACATGTGCTGGAATCTTTCATTAATGGAATCATTCAACAATGTATATCTACAATTTGCCAGGAACTTTTCCAGACATTTGGGGATACTTCAATGGACAAAACAGAAAAAAGTTTTGATCACAAGGAACTTAATTCAGACCTGAATTTGACTCCAGGTGCCACCACTTAATAAATGGGTTGCCTTGGACCAGTTACTTAATCTCCCTGTGCTTCATTTTTATCACCTGTAAAATGTGAACAAGATTTAAAAGTTACCTGATGAGAACTAAATGAAAGAGTATCAGTAATGTACCTAATAGTCTGGTACCCTGTAGGTGTTTAATACATGGAAATTTTTCTGGTGGCAAGTCATATTCCAAAATTGATTTTTCCAAAAGTAGAAACTAGAATATTCTAAGACCAAAATCCAATAATTTAAAGGATATCACCAGGGTATTTGGGGTGGGGTGGCCTTGGGGTCCTCGGGAGGGCTATGGCATCAGTTTTCCTATAAAGAAACAATACCTCTGGCTCCCTCTTTATTTCAGAAGGCACCTGGGTATTTTTACATTGTTCCACAATACTGAAGAATAAAATTATTCAAGGCACTATCATACTCTCAATCAATGTGGTGCTTCAAGGCAGACTTTCCTGAGGACTCACTCCTGCAATTATGCCAAGAGCACAGGACCATTTTCATGAAGATATTAGAGCCAAATATCTGTAACTTGACTATTCACATGGGTTTATCATGTATCACAGTATTACTGAGGTTTCTAATCCCACTCTGATTGAGTCTGGCTTGACCTTCCAGAGAAGCAGAGACTGGCTTTAAAATAGAATTACCAGGAGAGAGAAAAATGATTGGGATTTTTAATTTTTGCTTTCTCTTGTCACTTCTTTTTTATGACGTCTCTACAGTTAGCACCATACCAGAAGAGTGAAGGATAGAGGAAGAAAGGAAAGGACAGTCATAGCCAATGATTTTGCTATATGTTACCAGTCTGGTAAAAACATTTAGAGTTAGACAGTATTCAAACATGGAATGAAATAAAGTTTGGGAATTACTTATGTGGGTTTAATTTCCTCAGGCTACCCCCCATTGTTCCTTAGCAGGAAATATTTATGAGTCAGCTGTCCAGAATCATAGTTATTATTTAAGAGATGTGAGTTTAAAAGGAGGTTTGATGCTATAGCAAACCTCACTCAGACTGTTCTTCAAGTTAAAGAGCAGAATGATGTCAGAAATGACTGAAACACACATGCTTAAGAGTGTGTCAAGAAGAAGGGAAAGCTCCCACATGGAAGTAAAATTCATTACTGGCAAACACAGTGACAGGACACCCCGGGGGCCTAAGCCACAAAGAATTTCCAGAGTCTTGTGGCTAACTCCATGGCCTAGTTTGATCTTGAAGTCATTGTCTTGGATAATCTTCTCAAAACTGTTCCTACACTTAAGAGTCAGTCAGCACGTGACTGGGCTCTCCCTCTCAGGTTCTTTCACACTGACCTGTCAGAGTAGTCTTTCAGCAAACACCAGTATCATGACAAATCATCTGACATATGTCCCTTTCAAATGAGTTGGAGCAGAACCAACTAAATGGGGAAGTCATAAGCAAGGAAACATGCAATCCAAGGATTTTTAATGCATTGGCATAGCTCTTTGTACAGAAAACTCAGTCTCTTGGGTGGAACATGAGTTACACAGAGTGTCTGAGCATCAGAAAATTGACTCTTACCCTAATTGGGGCTCACACTCCCTGACAGGAGAGGTAAGGGTATATTTTAAAGTCCAAACTTTTCATCATTTTAATAAAGTAGTCTTTAATTTCATAGCTCCAAGAAGTAACACATTTTAATAACTGGGATAAGGGATTTAGGTGAGAGAAACCCAGTATCCAGCCCTATTTCTGTCAGTGACTCACTCATCATGTTGGGACGGGGTCTGACCTCTGTTTCTGATTTCCCTCCTCACTGGTATTGGAGAATTGCACTGCAGGAAAACCAATATCTGACTGGACTCCTTTGCTAAATAAGAGCATTCTATGTTTATTCCAGGCCACCAAGAGGTTCAAGGTCACCAAGACACAGACTGTGAATTTGAACATTCGATGATTTTTGCAGGAGACTGGGTGAACAAAGGAAAACCCAGGAGATACAAAAAGGTAGAAACCAGGAATTTCTCAGTTGAATTGTTTAACATGTTTCACGCTGATGGCTTTGAATATAAAAGAACTGCAGGCCTTTCAAATGAAGTCACTGAGTTTAGTTTTTTGGCCCACGCTGGAATAGGAAACATGCTCACTAATATGTACAAGGCACCAGGTAAAATAGCCAGCTTATTGGCAGGATACTTTTGTTGATGTTTTTATTGTCCATATGGGCAGGCAAATAATACTATTGAAAAAATTATATCACCAATTCAATACTATCTATTCCTGATTTAATTTTATTTTAGCAACAGACCAGATTTTATAGAAAACTTTCTATGTGCCAGGCACAATGCTAGTTATTGGGAATATATTAATCAATAAGATATTGTCCCTAGCTTCAAGGACTCTTCAACATAATAAAATATGTGTTTACATGTTAGAATTGCCAGAATACTTAGCTTCAAACAAGGGCTCAGATTAGACTTTGTAGAGACCTTGGTTAAGCTCAGTCTTAAAGAATGTGGAGATAGGTGTAGATTTTTTTTTTTCCAGGAGAGACAGATCACATTCTCTCTACTGTTCTAAGACACAGAAAGAAAATGATCATCTACAAGCCAGGAAGAGAGCTCTCACCAGAGTCTGACCATGTTGGCACCCCAATCTTGGACTTGAAGCCCTACAAAACTGTTAAGTTAATTTTGTTGTTAAGCCACCCAGTCTCTGGTATTTTTGTTGTTGTTATGGCAGCCCAAGCAGACTAATAAAGCAGTTAGGGCCATTTTTATAACAACCACATCTGAAATTCAAAAGAGTCATTAGGACATATTGAGAGTTAAGTTGGTTATTCCAGAGGTTTACTTGCCAAATCCTAGTTTTTAGCATTAACCAATGTGGTATATAGTATGCTTTTCCACAGCTATGCCATAGCCTACTATTCCAACAGGATCAGGAAATTTAAAAAAGCAAATCCATGGGGGTGCAACAGTCCTATACTGGACAAATGGACATAACCTCTGTGGTTAGGGGTGTGGAGCAGCATCTGTCACTAACAGTTAAGCGCCTATTCTGCTTATTCCTTTCCTTGGGAATGGCCACAGATGCTGCCATAACAGGTGTGCTGCTTCCCCTACGTGGTTTTCCCAGATACATCACATGCATTGTTCTCATTGAGTCACCTTCGCTATTCAACTGCCCAGATAATTTGGTTTAGGGGAAAATATGACAATCCTTGGTAACTTGAATGTACTAGTATATTTGGCAGGGAATGGGAAAATTACCAAATGCTGGAGACTATGTTTCTCAAAATTTTATAATTGTTAAATTCTTTCACTTCTATATGTGTTGTTCTGGAGTAATAGAGTCAGGATAGGAGCATGTTCATTTTTCCCCCTGAACAATAGATCAGCAGGCTGAGGCTTGAAGGTATAGCAGTATGTTGGCAATGAACATATTATTGGAACTCAAACTTGACTACTAAATTCTAAGAATAAGTCCTTAACCTATAGCCCCCACATACCCTACTGAGAATTTTTATTATATGACTTTTTTCATGAACCCAGTGAAAAGTACTAGCAATTTTTAACCTTAAACCATGTGATTTTTATGTCTGATATATAAATAAATTTTGGTGAATTGGGAAATTCAGAGACCTATGTCTTTTATCATCATGTATCCTATATAATAAAAGCCTAATATGCTAAGTGTCTGGTTGCACAGTCAGCCATTCAACCAATCAAAGCGTAATATGCTAATGATATGCTAAGGCCGCTCAACTGCTCGCTATGACATGCACTGACCACCAGGGGGCAGACTTCCAAAGGTAGGTTAGCTTGCTGCTGGGGTCCAGCCGATAGGGACTGAGAGAGATGGGCCAGACACGCCCTGGAGCCTTCCCAAGGTCCCTCCCCAGCTGACCAACCTCCCCCTCCCTCCCCAGCCCTGATCGTGCACCAGTGGGGTCCCTCAGCCTGGTCTGCACCCTCTCACAATCCGGGACCCCTCAGGGGATGTCGAAGAGCTGGTTTTGGCCCAATGGCGGAATGACTGGTCGCTATGACACTCACTAATCACCAAGGGGCAGACACTCAATGCAGGAGCTGCCCCCTGGTGGTCAGTGTACTCCCATAGGGGGAGCGCCTCTCAGCCAGAAGCCAGGCTCACAGCTGGCAACCACAGCGGTGGTGGCAGGAACCTCTTCCACCTTTGCAGCAGCACTAAGGATGTCTGACTGATGGTTTAGGCCCACTCCCCCAAAGCAGGCCTAAGTCAGCAGTCAGACATCCCCTGAGGGATCCTGGACTGTGAGAGAGCTCAGGACAGGCTGAGGGATCTCCCCCCACCCCCCGCCCCAGTGCACAAATTTCATGCGCCAGGGCTCTAGTCAGAATATAACTGTCTACTAAACCTGACTTATAAATGCTTATGCACCTCCAGACCTCTTTTTAAAGAGTAACACTGGATGGTAAAATGTCATATGTAATCCTAATAAAAGGCAGGACTCCATGAAATTCCATCTAAGCATAGCATTGCATTCAAAGAGAAACATTCTGCTAAGAATAATTAAAAACAGTTCAAATGTTTACTTTTGTTTCACAAAGGTTAACAAATAGAGAAATATACATTTAATGCAGAAAAATGCATATTGAAGTTTTCTAATTACATAATATACTTGTATTTTGCTTATAAATTATCTATTCACATATTTATATGACCCTAGAATCTTACTTTTCACAGATGTAGCAAATACAATTTTCAAATTTTCTTTTAAGATGAGAATTGTCTTAGATGAGAATCTATCTAGATGCCCTGAGAAGTTCCTGTCCAAGGGTACACGCATCCTTTCTTAAGGAAATGGGACTTAATTTTAAGACTGCTCCTTTAGATTACATGAGTTGATCTTTCCTCTCTATGAAAGCAGCATCCCAGATACCTATCACTCAAATAAATGAGATATATATTTTAACCAAAAGAATGAAGTATTAAAATTTAAAAAAAAAGGGGGGGGGGCATTTTATGTGTCAGTCACAAGCAAGATCCCAGGGACCACTTACTAGACTTTTGGGTCCCCTCAAAATCTATGAAACCTAATCTAGTGGCTTCTACCAGTACCTTGGGGTAGACGGTGGTAATAGAGTGAGGAAGAATATAACATTATCTAGAACCATCCTGTTTATTTGCTTTCTAGGATTTCTAAGACCTGGGACTTCTCCAATAAGTGTTCCTATCTAGACTTGATGGGGTGCATTTAGGGAAAACAAACTGGCAATTATTTTAAAATCTTTATTGTTGAAAGTATTACATAGGTCCTCCTTTTCCCCCCATTAACCTCTTCCAGCCCACTCCCTTCCTCCCCCTCCCCCAGGCCCTCACCACCCCACTGTCTGTGACCATGGGTTATGCAAACATGCATACAAGTTCATTGGTTGATCTCTTCCCACCACCCTTCCCTGCCTTCCCTCTGGTTCAACAGTCTGTTCATGCTTTTATGACTCTGGGTCTATTCTTGATCATCAGTTTATTTTGTTCATTAGGTTCCACATATGAGTGAGATCATGTAATACTTATCTTTTTCTTACTGGCTTTTTTTTTGCTCAGCATAATATTCTCCAGGTCCATCCATGCTGTTGCAAATAGTAAGAGTCCTTTCTTTTTTATTGCTTAATAGTATTCTATTGTGTAGATGTACCACAGTTGTTTTTTTTATCCACTCATCTGCTGATGGGCACTTAGGCTGTTTCCAAGTCTTATCTATTATAAATTGCACTGCTATGACCATAGGGGTGCATATATTCATTCTGATGAGTGTTTCGGGTTTCTTAGGATATATTTCTGGAAGTAGAACGACTGTGTCAAATGGGAGTTCCATTTTTAATTTTTTGAGAAAACCCCATAATATGTCAAACTTGCAATTTATTTTAACACATCTAATGCCAGTCCATCTGGCTTCAAGTAATTTTTAGCTAAACAGCAGGACTTCTGCAGTACATAGTATTTCACAAGAATGGACTGATTCTGATTCCAATGGAAGTCTTTTGCTTTGAAGTTACTCTGACAGTTTCCTACAAAGCCCATTTCATATCATATTGCCATTATCTGTTTACTTATTATCTGCTCTGCTAGACTGTAAGCTCCTTAATGATAGGCACTGCCCTGTGCACTGCCCTATCTCCAGCACCTCTCACAAACAGTTAAGTTTTGACTCAGAGGTTCCTGTTAGCCATCTTATCAGCTGTTTATTTTTTTATTGGGCAAACATGTATATCAATTTAGCATCTGGACTGGAAATCTGCATGCAATGGTTGCTCAAAAATGCAAGTTGGTTATAAAAAATTTTAATTAGATAAACTTTTGTAGGCCCTGAGCAATCCCTGTCACTGAAGGGAACAAATTACACTCTCTCTTATGCTCAAAGCTTATAGAAGATTGTGCTGCCTCATGGAATCCTGACGCTCATTTCTACTTGATATCCAAATGTTCTCAAGGCATCCCTCCTTCCGATACTACTAGATGTCCCCCAGTATTCATTCCTCTCCAAATTATTGAGTAAGCCTATTGTTTGTTCTTTCTGAAAAAAAAAAAAAATCAAAGGTATGAATTGGACTCTGTCTGCTAATTTGTTGGATATCTTTTGTATTTTTTAAGATCATAATAAAGGATATACCAAACAAATAAAGGAGATATGACATGTTTTCAATGGCAGATAAGATCAAAAGGCAAAATTAAAAGCAGCTTGAACAGTTTCTGCTGTGTTGATAGTTACATCATTTAGCAACCTTGACCTCTTGTTTGTCTTAGGCACACCACCCAAAAGACCAAGATTTTTTAAAGTCGCAGGCTGTATTTGTGACTCATCAAGGTGAAAAAATAAATTAATAATAAAGCTCACAGTGGCTGGGCTAGTGCATAAATAAGTGGGTGCAGTGGGGTGAGGGGGTAGGGAAAAAGTGAGAAGCGTGGGGCTTCCCCACAGCTTTAGATCAATGTTTCCATGTTCCCAAGAAGGAGCATGGACTCAGAGTTCCCAGCTCTTCAGTTTTCTCAAGAGAAGGCAGAAATCCCAATTTTTATATAAAAATACACTCATACAAAAATGTTAAAATGTAATTCAGATTCTTACAGACCACAAGCACAGCTAAAGAAAATGCATCTGTGGGCCAGATTTGGCCTACAAGTTACCAGTCTGAAAACTATTGGGCCTCTAAATACTCTTCATAGAGAAGGTAAGACCAGCAACTTAAAAAGGGTTTCTTTCAAGTTCAGCCCATAGATAAATTTTGGCAGTTTCTTATCAGTCTTGTCCCATCAACAGAAAACAGCTGATGGTGTGATCCAACGTTTACAGGAGCACCCTTCCTGCCTCAGGTTAGCCTGGGGCACCACCACAGTAGGTCTCAGATACCAAGTGAGCATGGAACAAGCAATTCAATAAGAGGTCTTGTAACTCTTGGGCTACTTGGCAGGGAGGAGGTGAGTTGCTATCTTCTCCCTCAATTCTAGTTGGGAAAGGGGTGTCCCATGGGACAACTCAGAGAACCTGATATTGTTCCTCACACTGGGAGGAATGGGGGATTGGTGCTTGGTTCATGCATGACACAGTTAAGCCACATGATAGATTTGGCCTTGTGGATTTGGTCTATTCACCCACTTTGGCAGGCCAAGGGATGTAGGAGTCTTACACCAGACACATGTAGGTTCTGTGCCCATAACTGACTCTTAGAAGTGTGGAAAGACCAATGTGCATTTGCTCTCCAGGGATGTCATGTGACTTTATCAGCTGATGCTTATAAAAGAGTTTAGAGTGCTATATAAGTACTGAATGGCATTGTTCTTCCACGGGGCTTTCACAGACAAGATAAATGATAGGGCTCCCTCTCTGCCTTTGAGGGCCTTTCCCAGCCCCTTCTCCTTTTGTCTGCCCCATCTATAAACTATAAGGTATCTGCCCTGAGATCCTGAGATGGCCTTTCCTATTAAATCCCTATTATTATTCACGTTCTATGGAAAGAACTTACTTTAGGTCTGAATCCCCTACAAGCAGTGGGAGTGTCCCGTCAAACCCAACACAGTGTAGCAATGATCTCTTTATCTAGAGGGGGTTTCATTTAAAGAAATGCTTCATTCACTGTAGGGATGGAAAGGTCTAGGGTGAAAGGTGTGATTTGCATCCACTGTGGGGCACTTAGTATCTGAAAACAAGTGAATTGTGTTTCTGTGCTGGACTCTGCCTTTCCCTTTCCCACCCACTAGCTCCAAATTCTGTATCTGTAAGATCTCCAAAACCCTAATACAAGTCAAACAATGGATCTCTCCATTTAAAAACTGTAACCCTGGTTTCAGAGACCTAAACCAGCATTCAACTCCCACCCACAACCCCACTTTTCATAACACTTACTGCTTGTGTCATAGGTTTGGCACTTGATTACATTCAATTTAGCACATAATTATATCCCTGCTCTCTCCTGTTTTCCTTTCATTGCTTCAATAACTTCAATAATACAGCAACTCTGAACAGCAGAGACCACTTTTCGCCTTTCATCAGAGATCCATATACTTAGCAAGCACAGTGTTCGACCCAAAGCAGACATGCAATGAATATCCACTGAGTTGAACAGAGTGGAGCTAACCACCAGATTCATCTTCTGATTTGCCCTGCAGTTGATCAGGAGAAAAGGCAAAACCAACTCAGCATTCAGCTTGACCCTGTCTTTTTTACTGCTGGAAAAGTCATAAGTTTCTTCACTGGGCTTTTTATGGGAAAGGCATGGTATTCCTGAGGCTTCAGTGTAGGCATGTCCGGGGGCAGTGCCTTCTAATGAGAAGTGAGGGTCTGGGTGGATAGTGACTATGACTCACTGTCAAGTCTGTGTGGGAGCTTGGGTGGCTATAACCTCATAGGAAAAGTATTTCCACTCCATTCTGCTCTTTCCCACACTCAAACTTCCTGGGTCATTCTGTTGCTAGAAGTATCCATACTGTGCACTGAGTCTTGATACTCAATGTGGTCCTCAGACCCTCAGCATCAGCATCACTCACAGCTTATTATGAATGTAGAATATCAGGCTGCATCTCAGACTTAATAAATCAGGACCTTTGTAACAAGATCCAGGTAAGTCATATGCACATTAACATTTGAGAAGCCCTGCTCTAGAGAGGGCCTTTTAGGTCATTGTCATTGAGTAGACATCCTGGCCCTCTGAGCTAATGCTGCAGAATAGCCCAGCTGTCATGGCTCAGTGGTTGAGCCGTTGACCTATAAACCAGAAGGTCACAGTTCGATTCCAGGTCAGGGCACATGCCCAGGTTGTGGGCTCGATTACCAGTGTGGAGTATGCAGAAGACAGCCAATCAATGATTCTCTCTCATCACTGATGTTTCTATCTCTCCCTCTCCCTTTCTTTTTGAAATCAATATAAATATATTTTAAACATAAAATAAATAAAGCTGCTGAATACTCTGGATAATCCAGAGAGCTATCCTGCGCTCCAAATTATGTTTTCTTCCTCAAAAGAAGAAGAAGCTCAACAAAGCAGCAACAGCATATATTATCTTCAACCCATATATAGGCACAGACTTCAAAAGAAATTAAACCAAGCCACATAGTAAGCAGGATGTTGTTGGTAAGAGTTGTAAAAGCAAGAACAGTTCCCTATATCCTGCTCTGTCATTCATTCTGTCTGAGGCCATTTAGCTCCAGAGCATCTATCCCTTAGCACAGTGCTGGGCCAACATACTAAAGGGGGTCTACCATGCCTCTGAGGACATATTCTAGTGAAAGTCTGAAACCTTGCCAGAACTGAAAGCACAACAGCATCTAACTCCTGGAACAGGTGTGTAGAAGTCACCACAATGGTTTCAATTTCCTGCCATAAACTCAACCTCAAGTTTGGTCCAAGGGACACTCAGACTTCAGACCTGTATGTGGTCCAGAAGATTGAGCTAAGAGATGACCCTCAAACCAAGCAATTCCACTACTTTCTTGTGACTCTTGGAGAGAACTGTGCTAGTATTTCACAATGGGAATGGCAGAACAAACTAGGAGAAAATAATGGTAATAACAATCATTTCAGGTTGAGATTGTTCTAATAGGCAAACCATACTTCTGTCCACTGGGGAAATTGCTGTACTTCATAGCTCCCCTGGTTGTGGTGTTATCAGCTGAAAGAGAACAATTTGAGACAATGACCAAAGGCATCTACTGACCTTTCCTCCTAAGAATGTTGTTGTCCAAAGTAATGATGCATATGTTATCAGAGCACCTTTTTCACTAGAACAGCAGATTCTCCTCTTATATCTATACTCTCTCCCCTAAGGTGGGCAAATTAGCAATTCAGAGGCCAGATTTAAAAACAAAATTGCTAATAAACTTAAATACATAGACAATTGGATGTAGCAGGCAGGGATGGAGACCACCAACTGTAATTCTACCCTGCTGTGACTGGCACACAGGCCAGTCTCTTTCCCAGGACCAGGGAATTCACAGTTTGAGGGAAGAGTACTCACACTGGAACTTCAGTAATGAGGCCCTGTGGGATGTGCAGTGCACAACTTACATGTCCTATGTGGTTGTCTTGAGCCTTCTGCTTCAATTTACCATTTATTCTTTCTAACAAAAATGTAAAATGTAGAGAAACTTGGAACAGGTATTGAGTCATGAAATAAGGAAATTTGAATTTTTGCTTTAAATTGCTCTAATATATCTTCTAGAATTACAGGCTGAATAGGAACCCTCAGGAAGTATTCTCTTCTTGTCTCAAGAGTAACATTTCAGACATCTAGAAATCACTCTACTCTGATTCCTACTTGTCCTGGCCAGTGTGGCTCTGTGTGTGATTAGAGCAGTGGTCGGCAAACTGTGGCTCGCGAGCTACATGCGGCTCCTGAGCCGCAGTTTGCTGCTCTGTTGACTAATGAGTTTGCCGACCACTGGGTTAGAGCATCAGCCTGCACACTGATGGGTCGTGGGTTTGATTCCTGGTTAAGGACATAGACATAGCTTGCAGGTTCAATATTTGACTCTGGTCAGGGTTCAATCCATGTGCTTCTTTCACATTGATGTTTCTCTCTCTCCTCCTCGTCCCTCCCTCCCTTCTACTCTCTCTTAAGAACAATGGAAAAGATATCCTCAGGTGAGGATTAACTAAGAAAAAAAATTTGAAAAACTCTCCCTTACATACACACACACACACACACATGCACAAACACACACAAATCCTAAAAAGGAATTGTTAAAATTCTGTTGAATGATACAGTCTTGCCTCTCCCTCTCTCATGCCAAGGATTTCTTCCTGATTGCTCATCTTCCAATGCCATCCCTATGACAAACAGAGGAGCATTCTATCAAGCACAAAGTTTCAGGCTTCCAACCATATCTGTGGTCTCATGCCCTTTGCTAGCACCTCTCTAGGTACCAGATGACCCAGTGCTGAAAACATTTCCTCCAGGCCCTTAAGACTTATCCTCACTCCTCCACTCATCTTCCCATTAAAGAGAGAAAATCAAAAGCTGGTTTATGCAGGTTCAGAATCTAGCAAATATCTGTGGCAAATATTTGCTGGAATTTTTTTCCACAGACTGGAGGAAGCTGCACCTGTCTTTGAGGTTAGAGAAATGAACCAAGGAGCATGAAATAGAGGCAATCATGTCACCTCAAGAAGCAAGAATAGGAAATCTCAGTCTCAAAAAGAGAGTTTTTATGAAAAGGTAGTAAAAAAAAAAAAAAAAAGAAAAGGTAATGAAAGACTTACCAAGTGCTTTTTTCCCTTTGAAAACAAGTCAATGGCCATTTGGTGCCTAAATGAGAACACAGACCTCAGGGGAGAAAGGTGAAGGTAAATATTTATACTAATGTGTCACTGCATTTTACACAATGGACCAGCCATCTGTGAAATCTGACAAGTTTCATATCTCCAGGTTATTCTTTTTTTTTGCTATTTGCTCTCTTAGGTTGTCAGCCACCCAAGCGGCTTCTGAATATAAGGACACTGAGGGGCATTTTGCCAGCATGACCTCAGAAGTATTGACATGCTGCAGTGAGATTGTGATATAATTTAGTTTCTGCATTGCTATCATTTCTCCCAGCTAATATTCCAATGCTCCCTCAAGGATGTGGTAAATGTTGGTCTAAGATTAAAAACCAAAGACAAATATTAGCATGCTGCATAAAAGTACTACTTTCCATGAGAGCTGTGCTTCTTAGCACTACCTGCCTGAATCCCATCTCTAGAGTCTGGTTTCATTGGTCTCCAGTGCAGCATGGGCACCATAGCTTTTAAGAACTCCTATGGTGATTCTACTAAGCAGCTGAGACTGAGAAACACTGCACTCGTGAATTGCCAGATTATTTTGTATTCTGTTCAGAGCAATCATTAACATTGGTTTGATGAGTGTGTGCTGGATACTAAAAGCAGGACCTGCATAGAATAGGGGAGTGTTTAAAGATAAATAGCAGGGGAAATGCCACCCTGCCACAACCTGAAATCTAGTAGAGACAAAACACGCAAATAACAAGAACAAAAGGTGAAGACTTCATTCAATCCTTGCAGCCCAGGGAAAAAATATCACAGGAGACCTAGCAGAAGTTTAATGAAAATTGGTAAGGTCGCTAGACAACTCCTACTTCATGTACTGGGAGCATCATTTGGCTGTGACTGGAACCCCGCCCCTTCCCCCAAAGCCTCTCTCAAGGAGTGGGTGATATCCTCTGATGCCCTAGGGTCGTGGTCTGGCAAACTGCGGCTCACGAGCCACATGCGGCTCTTTGGCCCCTTGAGTGTGGCTCTTCCACAAAATACCATGGCCTGGGCGAGTCTATTTTGAAGAAGTGGCGTTAGAAGAAATTTAAGTTTAAAAAAATTTGGCTCTCAAAAGAAATTTCAATCGTTGTACTGTTGATATTTGGCTCTGTTGACTAATGAGTTTGCCGACCACTGGCCCTAGGGCTCTAAGGGATTTTCCTCAGAGGCGGGGACTTGCACAGTGTTTGCCAGAGCCTGGAGGAAGGTGAGCAGGGTGATGTCATAGAAGACTCAGACTCAACAGCCCCAGCTTCCTGATGCCTGGGAGCACCCCTTTCCCTTCCATCTCCTCAGGGGCAGGGCCTTCAGTTTTCCCACACTCCTTTCTTCACATAAGTGGGAAGACTGCTCCAACCACGAGCAATGAATTGACAACTGACCATCTTTACAGTTAACTACAGACTGAAGGAAGGGGCTCTGCTTCCACTTAAGGAAATCTGAGGTCCTAGGAAAGATCTGAGAGAGTCAGAGCAGAGGTGCAAGGCATAACTTCTCTATGTCCCTAATGAAAGGGAACATATGCAGAAATGAGGGAACAAGGGACAGGTTAGAATGATGCCGATTATCACTGTGTGAAACATCAATAAAAAATTGATATTGAGAGTCTTTTAAGAAATATAATCAATATCACGATAAGAAAATTTCACAATAAGTGCTAACAGTTATGTATTTTTCAATGAGTAATTATCTATTTTGCTGTGATTTCTTTATCACAGCTATTTAACTCATTCCCTTAACAAAATAATTATATCATTAAATGCATTTCACCTTTTGAGTCATTTAGTTAGAAAAAAATGACTCTGTTCAAAGATGTTTAGTTCTTAAAGCTCCTTGGATCTGTTGATTTGGTGATAGGTTTAAAAAATCCAGGGAATACTGTTCCCAGTAGCTTCATTGTGCTAGGGCCTTTGTCTTCTTCTGCCTCTCTTTTCTTTTGTCAAAATATACCTGTCAGGGCAAGACTTCTGACTATGATAAAATAGAAAGTTCAGCAAGTCCTCTCCCAAGAAAACAACAAAACAAAACTATAAAATTGGGTAAATTGTCAAAAACAATCATTTCAGGGCTCTGGAAACTAAGCAAAGACAAAGGACAACTTGAGAGAAGCATTTGCTATAAAATACTGACACACTTTGGGTAAGAACAATGGCATTCTGTGGCACTCTTGCCTGGGGCTGCTCTCACCATCCCTCCAGCTCAGGTAGGTCAGGGCCCGCCATAAAAACCAGCAGCTTCCCTGTTGGAGAGGCTTACGCCTGTCCAGTTGGACTTTTAATAAAAGTAGCAAGTCTGGCAGGACATAAATGGGGATGCAGTCATAGTTGGGGTGAATAGCAGATTGGCAGACTAACCAGACATGTAATGGGGAGATCCTGGAAATGAGAGCACGATAGAAGACCCAGATTAGACTCCAGGCTGTGTGGGTGGCTCCACACACACACCAGGGAGACCTATGAGGGCCCAATAGAAAGGAAAACCCAGGGCAGACTTGAGAACTGCCCAACTTTGAAGATCTGTCAGCAGAGGGGGGAGCTCTGCTGGCTCAAGGTGCTGGACCACAACCTCACACCAATCATTGGTTGACCACTGAGCTATGCAGATACAGGAGCAAGCCCTAGGAAGCCAGACTAATAAAATGAAAATAAGAATTAAAAAAACAACAACTGTCTGACATCATGGAGAAGACCAATTCTGCATATTAAGTCCAGGCAAGTTACTAAAACAGCAGCAGCAAAAACAACAAAATGTCAGCAACTTTCCGGGGGAAAGTATCAGAATATAGAGTTTTATTATATTTACTAAAATGATAGGTTTTCAACAAAATATTATGAGACAGGAAATGAAATAAGATGGTATGACCTATATTCAGGAAAATATCAGTCAACAGAAACTGTCTCTGAATGGGCTCTGATGTTGGATTTAGCACATGAAGAAAATATCCAAAATAAAGTAAAATAAAAATTGCCTGAAGAAAAACTAAACATAACACTAATGACCTGTGGGAGAGTATCAAGCAGTCAAATATATAAGTAAGCAGAGTCCCTGCAGAAGAGGATTGAAGCAGGAAAAAAATATTAGGAGGAATAATTGCCACACATTATAGGCAGTTAGTAACAAACTCTGAAAAACAATGATAAGAGAATATTCTAAAGGTAAACAGATGAACACTATATAGAGGTACAACAATTAAAATGATGGCTGACTTTTCAAGGAAGACAATGCAATCTGCTTTTTTTTAAAAAGGGGTCTATCAACCTAGACTTCTATATATTGTTGTGATATTCTTCAAAACAAAGATAAAATAAAAACATTTTCATAACAAAGCTGAGAAAATCTATCACCAGTAGACCTATACTGTGAGAAATGCTAAACCAAGTTCTTCAGGCTGAAGTGAAATCAGTTTAAAAATTAAAAAAGTTCCTGAAATGGTAAATGAATGGGTAAATATATACTATTTTTTTCTAATTTCTTTGAAAGATACACAGGGGCTGGCAAAAACAGGTTTACAATTATGAGTATGCAAAACAGATTTTATTTTTGTATTATTATTTATTATATTATTTATTTATATAATTTGTCCTCTTCTTCTAAGTGCACTATGCCATGTGACATTTTTCGAGTTAATAAAGCTATTTTTCTAATCATAACCTGCATGTCTTTTTCCACACAAACAACTGTAAACTTACTTTTGCCCACCCCCCTGTATGTTTGTAACAAATTATATGACAGCAATAGCACAAGGACAGGGAAGAACAGAATTATACTGTTGTAAACATCTTACATCATACATAGAGTGGTGTTATATTAATTCAAGATATACTACAGTAAGCCAGATACACACACACACACACACACACACATACTAGTGGCCTGGTGGATGAAATTTGTACACATTAAAAGGGAATTAATTAGAGGAAATATTTTAATATTGCTATTTGCCCTTTCTCTATAATAGAAGTGTCAGAGATGAAGAAAATTAGTAAAATGTATATGAAAAATCTCCCTCCTGTCAAAGTCTGGGGCGTGCCACGGGACCCAGAGTCAAGTCCCTGCCCACCCGTGTGCACTTCGAAATCGTGCGAGACCCAGACCCGGCCAGCCCCACCCCTGTCAAGCCCTAACACAGCCTCAGGTCCCCTGTCAAGCCCTGCTGGGTGGGGGGGTGCGTGCAGCCTCAGGACCCTGTCAAGCCCTGCTGGGGGGTGGGGGGTACAGCCTCAGGTGCCCCATCAAGCCCTGCTGGATGGGGGGCACAGCCTCAGGTCCCCCAGCACAAGGGCGCAAGGGTACAAGGACGTGAGGGTGTGATGACCATTTGCATATTAGCTCTTTATTTTATATATATATATATATATATATATATATATATATATATATATATATACACATATATACACACACACACACACACACATACACACACACACACATATGTAAAGGTAAAAGGACAAGAGAGGATACAAAATTAAACATTAAATCCTATATAATAAAAGAGTAGCATGTAAATTAACCATCACTCTGGTACACCACAAGCCACGCCCACCAGCCAATCAGGAGCAAGTATGCAAATTAACCCAACCAAGACGGCTGCGGCCACCAAGCGAGCAGGAGGCTTGGGCTTCCCTGGTAATGGAGGAAGCCAAGCTTTCCACACACCCTGGCCAGCCTAGGCCTCCACACAAGGCTACAAAGTTTCAATTATTGAAGGTAAATAAATCCCAGATACCAAGGCCTCCATTTGGGTTGTGGGGGGGTGGGGGGGCATGGCCAGCCTGCAAGCCTGCAAACCTGCAAACCACCACAGGCCCCTCTCCCAGGCCACCCCACGCCCCACCCTGATCCGGGACACCCTTCAGGGCAAACCAGCTGGCCCCCACCCATGCACCAGGCCTCTATCCTATCTAATAAAAGAGTAATATGCAAATTGACCATCACTTCAACACACAAGATGGCTGCCCCCATGTGGACACAAGATGGCCACCACAAGATGGCCAGCAGGGGAGGGCAGTTGGAAGGGACCAGGCCTGCAAGGGAAGGCAGTTGGGGGTGATCAAGCCTGCAGGGGAGGGAAGTTAGGGGTGACCAGGCTGGCAGAGGAGGGAAGTTGGGGGCGACTGGGCCTGCAGTGGAGGGCAGTTAGGGGCAAACAGGCTGGCAGGGGAGCAGTTAGGCATCAATCAGGCTGGCAGGGGAGTGGTTAGGGGGTGATCAGGCTGGCAGGCAGAAGTGGTTAGGGGCAATCAGGAAGGCAGGCAGGTGAGCAGTTGAGAGCCAGCAGTCCTGGATTGTGAGAGGGATGTCCGACTGCCTGTTTAGGCCTGATCATCGGGCCTAAATGGGCAGTCGGACATCCCTTAAAGGATCCCAGATTAGAGAGGGTGCAGGCTGGGCTGAGGGACACACACCCCGTGCACGTATTTCATGCATCGTGCCTCTAGTATACATATATTAGACAAAAAATGTGTACTCAGGCTAAATCAAGGACTCTTAGAATAAACTGTAATTTTTGAAAAGGCATTTCAAAAAGAAGATATCAAGATGCTCAACATTGTTAGTCATCAAGGAAATGAAAATTAAAATCACAAGGAGATCCATTACACACCCTCTAAATGGTTAAAATTAAAAAGTCTAAAATGTCAAATATAACTTATGATCTTATAATTCCTCTCTTCGGTGTTCACCCAAAAGAAATAAAAACATACATCAACTAAGTAAATTGTACAAGAATGTTCACTGGACCTTTATTCATAATCACCAAAAATTAAACATAGCAGGATATTCATCAACAGGAACACAGAGTAATAAATTGTGGCACATTTATACAATAGAACATAACTGAATAACAACAAAAAGTATTGAACTACTAATGCATGCAAGGACATGGCTCAATCTCAAGGACAATATGTTGAGAGGGTGGGGGAAGTTAGACACAAAAAAGTCCATACTGCATGATTACATTTCTGTGAATTTCAAGAATAGGCAAATAGGCAAAGCAGGAAGATAATCAGAACAGAGGTTGACTTTCTGGATAGAGGTAAGGGATCAACTGGGAAGGGACATAAGGAAACTTCCTAGATTGATGGAAATGTTCTATATCTTAACTCAGATATATAAATTTTTCAAAATTTGTACATTTTACTGTAATTATATTGACATGATGTAATTATATACACCTCCATAAAAATACCAGAGTACATTATTCCTTTCTTGCTATATTGCATTGCCTATGATTTCCCCTCAAAGCTGCTTAGGAGGGAAGGTACAGATTTGATACCACACATTCTGCTCAGCTCTCAGCCTTGACTATGCTTTTCAGCTCTCAGCTGTGGTTATGCCCAACCTCATTTCAAATAAGGTGAGTTTCCAACCAGAAATAAAGAATCAAATTTATGATCAATCCACCATAAGCTAACATGTTGGCAGGTGGCTGCCTATCCATAAGAAACAAAAGGCGTATCTGGATGACCTGACATTTGTATATGACATAGGACTTGGAAGCCATAAATCTGAAACCAAACCAAATTGCAAATTAACATATTGCCATTCACACTGAGGAATAAGAATCATGTTTATGAGTGGCACCCATAGAGTTTGGAGAAGGTTTTGTCCATTAATAGCCTCTCTTACAAACCTAAAAACATGTTTATAAACCTCTTCTCTCTAGACAGCTATGGAACAGAGAAGCCCAAAGGCTTCATAGTAACTTTAAAAATTTTTAAAACTACAAGTATTCAAATAACTAAGAAATTAATGACTTTTCCAGGACAAGCTTAGAGCATTGGTAAAGAATTGAGCCAATCTTTGGTTGCTGATGAGCTAAGGACTTAGGGGCCAGGACAGAAGTGACAAGAAGGTAGTCACATTTATGGTGAAATAGTCATAATTCCTACAGTTTTCAGAGCAAAATAAAAATTCTGGGTAAGATATTGACAAAGAAAATTTCAGGAAACCTGAGTATGTGCGGAGAGCATCTAACTCCCATCCTTCTACAGTAGATCCCCTCATTCGCATTTCACTTTCCACAGTTTCAGTTACCCCCAGTCCACTGTGGTACAAAAATATCAAATAGAAAATTCAATAAAGAAACAATTTAAAAGTTTTAAATTGCACACCTTTCTAAGTAGTGTGATGAAATCTTGATCCTTCCAACTCCAGACATACAAAATCTCTTTGTCCAACATATGCACACTGTATATGCTACTCACCCACTCACCTGTTAGTAGTCACTTAGTAGCTGTCTCAGTTAACAACTTGCTTGTGTTCAAGTGGCCTTTATTTTACTTAATAATGGCCCCAAAGTGCAAGAGCAGTGATGTTGGCAATTCAGATATGTCAAAGAGAAGCCATGAAGTGCTTCCTTTAAATGTAAAGTTATGTATATACAGGAAAAAAACTTATTATACTAGAGGCCTGGTGCATGAAATTTATGCAAGGGGCTTGGCCCCCACTCGCCAAGGCAGCTTCCTCGGCCCCGGCCTGCCATGGCTTCATCCAGAAGGGCTTCGTCCAGAAGGGCTTTGTCCAGAAGGTCATCTGGAAGGATGTCCAGAAGGACGTCTGGTCTAATAAGCATGTTACACTTTTATTATTATAGATATAGGATTGGTACTATCCACTGGTTTCAGGCATTCACTGGGGGTCTTGGAATGCATCCCCCTTGGATAAAAGGGGATTACTGTATTATTAAAATCAATTTCCAGTCTAGGCATATTTCTTAGCAATAGTTTTTAAAAAGATAAGGCTACATAACTTTGGTGTACTGGACAAAAACAGTTCACCTTTACAATAAAAGAATTATTTGGGATGGAGGAAATGAAGCACATGGTTAAGAAAGGGTGGTTAAGAAAATGGACTAAAATACTGATATAGAAAGGTTCAAATTTTAGGTGTGCCTTCTATGCAACCTGATGCAAGTCACTTAGCCTTTCTGTTTTGATTCCCATATTTGCAAAATGGGAATAGTAATAATTTCACAAGAACATTGCAAATGTTAAATTTGATGGTATATAGTGTTGGAATAACTCTCTAGGCCCAAGATGGAGCTGCTCCTGTCCAGGGGGCCATGTTAGCAAACCGAAACTGAGAGGGCTCTCCTGTCCCCGTCAATGCTCTGCCTGACCTGAAACACAGAATATCCAGTCAGCCAAACACAAAGCTAATCCTGGGCCTTCTCAACCCAACCTAGATTGACTTTGTGGACCCAGTCTATCATATATTTTATCTTTTTCTCTTCATTTATTTTTATCTATAAAAGCTTTTTTGTTTCTGCCCCATTTTGTAGTTCTTTACAAGGAAATAGCCTGCTTCATGAAATCTTAAGTCAAGATTGTTTGTATCACCTAGAGGGTCTTCTTTAATCATTTTAAACAATATATCAAGTACATAGAATAGCCAGTGACAAGTACCAAGTTTTCAGTAAATGATAGCTATTATTATGGTGTCCTTTTATAATTCTCAGAAACAATAAAAGAGTGATTTAGGGATAAAATTTTATCAATGTTCAGTTTTTATCTCAAAGAATTTACTTAAGTGATTATATTTTTATATCACATATACACAGTTGTCACATGTTTAACTGAGAAAAAATGATTTCTAGGCCATATGACAAAAGTAAACCCATTTTTTTTATGTTTTACAATTACCATTCTGTAGCTATTAATAAGGAAGCATTTTCTGACTTCTTAAAAAAATCTGTTCTCTTATTATGTCCACCTTGAAAGAAACTGGTAATGACAAGAGGGAAGTGATACACACTGCTGCTGTACCTGGTTGGTCAGCTCACAACTCACCTCTGTGGTTTGACTGGCAATAAAGTTAGTTTTTTCATAGTAAGGTGAGTTCTACGGATGCTTTATGAGAAGGTTTTGTTTTATTCCCTGGAGTACAGAGAAAAGCTGCGGCAGATGGCCAGGGGCTTTCTTACTCTATCAAGTCCTGACATATTTTAACTGTTTCAAAAGAATCTGTGGTAGGGCAGGTTCCCCAGGGAACAGATTCTGAGACTACTAAAATTGCACGCAAGTGCTTTGAGGGGAGGGGTCGGGGGGAGAATGGTTGTTCGGATTGGACCAAGACAGAGGCTGTCTGTGATGCACGCACCACAGAGGCCCAGGTTAATCCTCCTGCCTTGGAGCAGGAGGCCCAGCCATTGGGTGGGGGCTGTCCCTAGGGAGGGCACATGACCTTGGGCAGGCAGCGCTGATACTCAAGGGCGAATCCTGGAGGATAATCAACTATGAGTGTCAGCTGCCACACTTCCACCAGCTGAAGCAATGAGTACCTGAGCCCTGAATGGGATCAGTGGAGCATGACTGCCTTCGCCCCACAGACTCAGGGACTGTGAACCTCCACCTGACACAGCTGTCAATTTACATAAATACCAAATTAAATTAAGCATCATTTGTTGCTGTTCTTGCTGCTCTTTTTAGCTTATCGTTTTATCCTTTAATCTGTGGAAGATTTGAACTTCTACTCCCTAAACTAAACTATACTTTTTTTTTTTTAAACCATGGATCCTGATTTAAAAAAAAAAAAAAAATGGGCCAGAAGGAGAATGCATTTTCATATCAGAGATCCCCATTGCTACTTTAGGCTTGATATTGCCCAGTTTAGGATAAGACCCTGAGTTGAAAAACTATGATCTCAGAATTTGGATTTTAAATGAAAACTCTGTTGAAACAGCTGAGAGTGATTTGTGTGTGAGAGTTGGGGAGGGGAAGAAGGATTGAATTTATTGCCACTATGGGCAAAATATAGTGGTTTCTGTTCCTAAAATTTTACAAATACATCTTTACATACTACAGAAGCCACAGGCTGATGTGTGCCCTGTGGAATGACTCCTGTGAAGGTGGTTAACTAGATTCTGAAGTGGAGAGAAATCAGAACAGAATGTTCATCTCTGGTATGTAAGGGTGCTGCCCAAGCAGGGGAGCAGATGGTTGTTTTGTCACAGAAAACAGCTGCTTTGGAATTTCTGTGGTTTGGGGGGAAAGTTGATAAAGCGAGGAAGATATAAATGATAATGTGAAGAGTAAAAAAAAAGAAGGAGGAAGATTATTGAAAGGAAGAGATAAAGAATAAAGGAAATGGCCCAGTCGGTATGACTCAGCGGTTGAGCATCAGCCCATGAACTAAGAGGTCACTGGTCTGATTCCCCATCAGGGCACATACCCGGGTTTCGGCCTCAGTACTCACTAGGGAGTGTGCAGGAGGCAGACAATAGATGTTTCTATCTCTCTACCCCTCTCCCTTCCTCTCTCTCTAAAAAAGTCAATAAAAAAACATATATTTTAATAAATGAAAGAAATAATTATATTTTTTGCCTTTCTTTGGTCAATAATAACTAGATACATTTTAACTCAAATAAAGAAAGATGAGGGTAGCATCAAATGATTACTCTCTTGTGTCACACACAACCACTGCCCCCTTTGCAAACTGAGATTGATGAGGATTATGATGGTGATGGAAGAAGTGAAGAAAGGTGAAGAAAAGAAGGAAAAGGAAGTAACAAAAGAGAAGAAGAAAATTTAAAACCAAAACCATATCTGATATAGGATGGAGGCCCCATGAGTCCATAAACTTGCCTCAAGGTATTTTCTATTGAAAAAGTTCTTTTTGAAATTTTGCAAATCTCAGCTGAAAAGCTTTGAAGAAATGAAGACTCAAAATTAAAGCATCTGCTTTAGTAGGAAAAGGATGGCGTTTGCAATGAGAATATCCGTTTGAGTCACATTTTGGCCATTTACTAGCAGCTTAGTTTTGGTTGCATCATTAACCTCACCAAGTCTTATCTATGAAATGGGGCAGGAAGAGTTGACATAAAAATCAATAAATAAATATAAATGACAATGTTTTGCATCCTATATGATACTAAACAAATTTAATACCATAACTTTTTAGAGATAATGTATTTTTGTGGTTAATTCTCTGAGTCAATAAGTAAAGAATTCTGAAACTTTTTTTAATTTCTTTTAGCTTTGCTGCACACCACTTGAAGTATTTTAAATTTCTTTCATCTATGAGTCAATGAGGTAATATTTTCTCTCCTAGGCATGAAGCAGTGGTGGACATTTATTCAAAAGTTGAGAGATGACTAGTGAAATTTAAAGTTTATATAGAGCCAGTACTTACTGAATTCAAGTTGTCTTTCCATTTCACATCAATGAAACTACACCACCTTGAAAAATCTCTATCAAAAAGTATATGTTTGGGAAGAAAAAATGACGACCAAATAGGCAGACATGTCATGCACCTCATCCTGGAACCAGACTGGAAATACAACTAAACTGGAGAACATCCACCCAGAATTAACAAATTGGGCACAGCTGGGAGACAACGCAAAACAAAGAAGGGCAGAGGACACCTGGAGACCGGAATATATCCTGAGAAGCCTGAAACACTCATCAGAAAGAATATATGCACCCCTCTGTTCATAGCAGTGCAATTTACAATAGTTAAGACTTGGAAACTGATAGCCTAAGAGCCTATCAGTAGATGAGTGGATAAAAAACAACAACAACAACAACTATGGTACGTTTACACAATACAATTCTACACAACAATAAAAAGGAAAGAACTCTTACCAATTGCAACGGCATGGATGAACCTGGAGAGTATTATGCTGAGTAAAATAAGCCAGTCAGAGAAAGGTAAGTATCACATGATCTCACTCATATGTGGAATCTAATGAATAACATAAACTGATGATCAAAAATAGACCCAAAGTCATAGAAGCATGAACAGGCTATTGAACCTCAGAGGGAAGGCAGGGGAGGGTGGATGGGAAGAGATCAACCAATGAACTTGTATGCATATATGCATAACCTATGGTCACAGACAATGTGGTGGTGAGGGCCTGGGGGAGGGGAGGAGGACGGGAGCAAGCTGGAAGAGGTTTGGGTGGGGGGGGGGGGGGGTCGGGAGAAACTATGTAATACTTTCAACAATAAAGATTAAAAAAGTATGTGCTTATTTTCAAAATATAACCATCTTAATGCTCCTAATGGTGACTCCAGGACAATGCAAGATATGATTATCATCAGCCTAAACTGCTTTTGAATTACCAAAGAAAGATTCAGTAAGGACCGCTTTGTGATTGTGGCAAATATATTTGGGTTATTTCAACCCTTTCAGAATGGTTTTCTGCAAGTATGTGAACTTCAATTAACCCAAAGATCTCATTCCTTACTACATGAGATAGCTAAGATTTTCCTGTAAAGCCCTTATCTCTAGAGAAAAATGGAACTCAAACCCATAAACATATGCTCATTTTCATTTGCCTTTCAGATTAACTTTTCCTTCTCAGATTATATTACCTGGGGCAAGCAAGTGGTCACTTTTTTGCATTCATATCTGTGGCCACACATTTTCTATACTCTTCCATCTCCCTTCTTTGCTTCTGCATTCAAATCTCTCCCATATCCAGAATATAGTACACATATCTTGACATAGTTAAGTGGTTAACCCAAAACTTCTCAATCCTCCTCCTCTTCTTCCCTCAATTCATTTGCTAATTTTGGAAGACCTTTAAGAAAGATATTGTGCCTGTGCAAAGATAACAGACAAATGATGAACATACCCGCAAAAAAGGCAAAAATCTTGTTTACATGGATCTACGTAAAATGAGAATGACATCTGGATTCCATAAGGTAGATTTCTCATTTGCTGCTAAAATGATTCCTGATTTTTCTGTTGCAGAACCATAAAGTGAGAGGGGCTGTTAAAACCCATGCTTGCTTCAGAACAACTCTGTTTAATATAGATCAATGCTTAACTTGCTGTAAGTGAAATGTTATCAAGTGCAGAAGGTTTGGTATCCCCAGCGCTGAAATTCAAAGTAGTGATAAGTTACAATCACCATTAATCACAAAAGGGTGCTTCTCTCCATATGGAGTAGATTCTACGAAATTTTCATTTTCAAGCTCTGTGAATTATACTTAGAATAAAAGAAAAAGAATATTCTAAGATTCCAAGTAATCTGAAAAGTCTGCTTATATGACAGCACAAAGAATGATAGCAGCTTTGTTCCCCTCCCAGGGATCTGTTCATTTTCAGTCAATGCCTATGTTTTGTGATGTCTGAGGTATTCAAAGTATCATCCTGAGACCGTGATCTGCACCTGGTTTTGCATTTCAGAAGCTGATTTGATACACACCCCAGCATATTTTGCTGTTAGGTAAGGTATGATGAGGGCACCCTTGGAGTTATTCCACTTGTAATGTCCCTGGGAAATGAGCATTCCAAAGCAAGAAATTTGCTCATGCTTCTGTGCTGGTTTTTATGCTATTCCCTCAGTTAGAAATGTTCTCCCTCCTTTAGTTCTCAATGTATTAAAATATTTTGTCTTACTTAAATGCCACCTCCTCTCTAGACATCTCCCTTAATCCCCACAATTAGACTAAATTGTGTTTGCTTCTCTGCACTCACTGAAATGTATTATTTGTCCCTCTATTTCTTATAGCTAGTTAATTTCCTATCTATGTTTCCTTTTCTCCAGCAGAAATCCCTAAATGTTTCTGAGTGTCCCAGATAAAATAGGACTGATGGAAGTAACACTTGGTTTAAATCAATTATTTTGGCTCTAAGCTACCTTTTGTCCAAGAAGATTTTACAAAAACACCTCTAGTCCAGCACTTCTCTTTTGATTTCACATCCAGAATTTTCTAAGGAAACACTTTTTTTCCTGTCTCCTGAACTGACTTCGTTCTCATGTTGTAAGAGGGATATTACAGAGATCAAAATATAAAGCCCTGAGAATTACCCATAGCTCTGGAAATCAAACAGAGATTGCACTCTACATCTCAGAAAGTCAAAGGCAGGACTCTAACCCAGAAGGATATCAATTTAGGGATGGTTGTTTCATTCTAATCTCCTGGCTATGACAGAGAAAAGTGTCCTACACCTTGCACCTTCCCCCCCCATAATGAACTCTTCCTATAAGCATCAAACCAACTCCTGCTCCCAAATCAACTCTTCACAAAAGCAGGCTCCAAACCACCTGAGAGAAATAGCACCCAGAGGATAAACACCACAAACAATACTTGAATTACACTGAACATCAAAAATGTAGGGCATGCAAGACCTAGAGTACAAAAAGCAGAGACCAACCTGCCACCATCTCCTCCTCACTCATGTCCCCAAGATCCTTACTTTCCCCAGAAATTTTCTCAAACAGCTAATTCATTGGGATCCTAAAAGTGAAGACTAAAACAACATTTTCCATGGAATTGGTTCATGAGAGATGTTATTCTTATTTGTGTGGTTGCTGGTTCTGTAATGATTCATGTGTAAAGGGTGAGTCTAGAAGATATGGGCCGAACACCAAACCTGAGATGTACCTTCCCTAGAGACAAAATGCAATATTTTTCTTAAAATTGTTTTTAGAATGTTACACAGTTTTAACTCAGTTTTTAACCTTCAATGATTTTGCCCTCAAGGTAAAAATGACCAGATGGCTAATTTGGTAGCAGTAAGGCAATTTTGAAACTTTTTCCAGGTAGAAAACCAAAACTCTCCTTTCCAATCCTGCTTACACAGTCCGATTTTCTAGGATAATGGCAAAGAATGAGTCTTCTTGAGACCACCCGGGAAGAAACCCAGTTGCCATGACTGTTTAGAGTTACTCAAATACTTGTAAGTTGCAACCCTAAGCAAGGACCCATGGAAAAGGTACAAGAGACTTTTGCTACCTGACAGCATAGCTGTCTTCTGAAGAGGACAAGGCATATAACCAGTAACACTAGGTCTGCAGTGCCTGGTGTGATAGTGGAGAGAAGAGGATTCTTTAAGTAAACAGGGATCCTGAGGAGAGTTGCATCACTCTGAAAGGTGATTGGTGTACAGAGAATGCAAACTGTAAGATTCACAATCTACTAGTAAGCAACTTGAACTGCTTTACTTCCTACTGCCTCCCTTCCTTTTTCCCCCATTACCATTTATCCCCTCTATACCCTCTTCCACCCACCCTCATTTCCCCCACAATTACCACACTTTTGTCCATGTCTATGAGTTCTATTTTTTTTTAACTTTTTGCTCAATCCCTCCACCCCTCCAACACCCCTCCCATCTCTATCTATGAATCTGTCTCTACTTTGCTTGATGGTTCAGTTTGCTCAGTACATTCCAGATATAAGTGAAATTATATGGTACTTGCCTTCCAGGTCCATCCATGCTGTTGAAAAGGGTAAAATTTTCTTTTTATGGCTGAGTAGTATTCCACTGTGTAAATGTATCATGGCTTTTTTATTCAGTCATCTACTGATGGACATTTGGGCTACTTCCAAATCTTGGCTATTGTAAATAATGATGCAATAAACATAGGGGTACCTATATGTTTCAAATTAGTGTTTCAAGTTTCTTCAGATAAATTCCCAGTAGTGGAATCACTGGTCATAAAGCAGTTCCATTTTTAATTTTTGAGGTAACTCCATACTGCTTTCCACAGTGGCTGCACTAATCTGCATTCCTACCAATAGTGCAGAGGATTCTCCTTTCTCCACATCCTCACCAACACTTGTTGTTTGTGGATTTACTGATAACCATCATTCTGACAGGTGTGAGGTGATATCTCACTGTGGTTTTAATTTGCATTTCTCTGGTGATTAGTGATGATAAGTGTCTTTTCATATGTCTATTGGCCATCTGTATGTCCTCTTTGGAGAAGTGTCTATTAGGTCTTTTGCCCATTTTTAATTGGATTGTTTGACTCTGTGTTGTTATTCAACTTTTTAATCAAAGAAAATGTTATTAAAATAGGGAAGACAAAGATGCAGGTAATTAAAATGAATAAACTTATTTTATCTATGTCTCTAAAGAGGCATTTTTCTGCAAAGATAAAAAAATATTTCTACAGTTCTTTAACCACATCCTTCTTAAGTTCAAGTTCTAAGACACAGTTGGTTGAAAATAGTTGCTGGCAATCTTTGATTTTAGTTTAGTTCCTGGAAATCTGCACTTTAACAGCTGGGAAAATGGATATCTGTATATTAGTGGATTCACTTTGTCTTATGAATCTATGCCCAAATTGTTCATATTTAGCAGTTGGAATATAGCTGGTATAAGCAAAGGAAGGTTTAGAATTTAACAATGTCAACAATATATATATTTTAATTCTCTAGTTTATCTTCCCCAAGGAGATGAGGGGTGAGGGGAAGTTAAACCATGGCAGCTCCAGGGCATTTTTCTATAACCAGACACATATAATTCTCCTGGCACAAAATGGATGTTTAATCCCTTTTCCTTCCCTGTACTTTTAGTCTACTATAGCATTCGACCCTGGAAGCATTTCTAAAGCTGGTTGTCAGCAATGGCACCAGACAGACTGGCACGGAATGACCTGTAGGGCCCAGGGTTCTTTGCGAGCCATGTGATCTTGGGCAGGTTGCTTAAATTCTTCCTGCTTCAACTCCTCGTCTGAAAAATAGAGATAATTGTGCCAACTGATGAAGTCCCAATGATGAATAAATGTTTCAAAAAGAACACAAAATTGTTTTGTGGGAAGGAAAAGTGATACAAATGTCCTCCCATTTCATTAAAGCAACTTTGTAAAAGCCACTCGTGTTAGAAGAATAAGATTTGAGAGACTTCATTCTAGCGAGGCATCACCAGCACCTCATAGATCAGAGAGTTGTGGCATGACCATTCTCCTTGACATTTGCAGCCACTGGATGGTGTTGACAAAGGGCATAGGAAAAGAATGCTTCTTACCAAAAACAAAATCTAATGTAAATTGAGAAGGGAAGAAAACCATGTATCTGCTCTAAGTCCTTTAAAATTCAGAGTAATCATTCATGACAGAAAAATAGCTCCAGTCAACTATTTTATCAAATGTGCCACAAGCAAAATGTTGTGTTTTTTCTTTGGCCATTTTCCTGGTAATTCTTTCCCCTCTACACTTGCCCTCTCTTCTGAGATTCTACCCTCCCTCTTTCCACCCCATGCACACTTCACTATTAACTTACTTCACAACTTCATATTTCTTCAGTGTTTGCAATAGGTTCAGTTCAAATGAGAATTATAAACTAAAATAATCAACTCTATGGAAGAAAAAATGAGAAAATAAGTGAGGAGAAGAAATGCTGCTGGAGAGATGCTCTGGGGAGCATTCTGTATTGGGACTGTGTCAGTGGCCAACTGGAGGCTGTAAGTTGTATTCATTAAATTCATACCCTTATCACTCCAGGATATGGTTACCATATGGCTGATCAGTTCATCTAAAATACTACATCACTGGGGTTATAACTGCCTGCTCTCTATTTGAACTAAAGGGAGATTTTATGCGATCAGGCTAATAGTTGTTCCAAGTGGTTATCACCGAAAAATACAATTATTCTGACTCCACATGTATTCTTTCAGGACCATTTTTTCCAAGGAAATGAAAAGAATAGAAATTCACCCATCTGCTTCTTTCAAATAAACTAAGCCCAGCCACTTTTGTTATGCACACAGCATTGGTTTAGGCAATGTGAGGAATATAGAAAGAACAGGGCTCAAAACATGTTTTGGTATTTGGTTTTTAATGTTGGCTCCATCATTTATTATTTATATTAGTTTCCTATGGTTGCTATAATAAATGAGCACAAGCAGGGTGAGTTCAAACAACATACATTATTTTCTCAGTTCTGGAGGCCAGAAGTTTGAAATAAAAGTGTTGGCAGGGATAAGTGTTGAGGGAGCATCCATTCCAGCCCTCTCTTTTAGCTTCTGGTGGTGGCAAGCAGTCTTGGTCATTCCTTAGCTTGTAGAGGCATCACTCTAATTGCTGTCTCCATCTTCGCAGGGCCCTCACTGGATTTAAGGCTGACCTCATCTCAAGATTCTTAACTTCTGCAAAACCCTCTTTCTAAATAAGGTCACATTTACAAGCACCAAAAATTAGAACTCGGATGTACCCTTTTGGGACCACTATTCTACCTATACACCAGTGGTGTGACTTTGGGCAAGTTATATCACCTTGAAACCTCAATTTCTTTACCTATAATATTAATAATATTAATATTAATGCTAGAATCATAATAATATTAATAATAAAGGTAGAATCATAATCAAGATGAAATAAGATAAAATATATAAAGTGCTTGGTATATTGCTGGGTTTACAGGAAACACTCAATACTTGTAAGCTGCAGACATTAACAATAATGACATTAATGTTAATGTCATTAACATTAATGTCATTATTGCATTAATAAGCACCTTGCTGGATTCAGAGGAAACAAAGCACAAATCCTTTCCCCAAGAGTATTATAATCCAGAGAAGGATGGATACATGTTGATTCAAGACCTGCCTTTAATTTTTTTAACTCATAAAGTCCTTAATATCATTAAGCATGTGGCTGCTGAGCTCCTGAGGTTACATGAAACAAACTACACAGGTTAATTCCTGAGGTGCTGATATAAAGACTGGCTTCTTTTCCACTCCAAGTCAGCATATTCTCCTATATTCTCTTCTAGAACTTCTCAAGGAACAGCAAATTAAAAAAGATGCTATTGTTCTGCGATTTCTGAGAAGAAATCCTGAAGTTTTCCGCATTGACAAGCACCCATACGACTGTCAGCTGATTTCTCGACAGAAACTATGCAGGCCAGATGGGAGTAGCAAGAAATATTCAAGGTGATGAATAGCAAGAACCTACAACCAAGATTACTCTACCCAGCAAAGCTATCATTCAGAGTTGAAGGTCAGATAAAGAGCTTCACAGACAAGAAAAAGCTAAAGGAGTTCATCAACACCAAACCAGTATTATATGAAATGCTGAAAGGTATTCTTTAAGAAGAGGACTGACAATTCTCGGGGAGAAAGGGGTGCGGGCAGTGCGGGAAGAGACTGTACAAAAATCGTACACCTATGGATGAGGACAGTGTGGGGGAGGTAAGGGCAGAGGGTGGGGTGGGAACCAGGTGGAGGGGAGCTATGGGGGGGGGAGGAACAATTGTAATAATCTGAACAATAAAGATTTACTAAATTAAAAAAAAGAAATCTATAAATACCAAGTGAAGTATCAATCAGTAGAATATCTACCAGTGCAATGTGTTAAGCATCCTGAAGAAAACAAAACACAAATGAGAAGAACTGAGTTCAGAAAAAAATTCTCACATCATGTTTCCTAGTCATTGAAAAAACAAACAAACAAAAGACCTGTAGCTATTCTAATTGAATTTCTTTCTTAGTTCTATATTTAGTTCATTTATTTATGGAACAAAATCCCAACAAAAAAGCAGAGGTTTCACCCAAATAACTGAACAAGATATATACCCCCAAATAACTGTTTAAGAGAGTGCCAAACTTTCATTCCATTTACTAAGTAGTTTCATATATTTAGTCAAAACAGTCAAACAGATTTGTATATAGACATGACATTTAACACATGCATGTTAATTTTATTCCAAGCCTTTAAGAATTAATTTAAATGAAACCTAGTGAAAACGGTAAAAATACAAGTTTGACAGAATAAGGAATTTAAACTGGGCAAGGGAAAAAGTTTTTTATTTGTTTATTTTTCATCATTAAAAAAGAATAAACATATAAGGAGACTCTGTTGCCACACAGTGAGCTATGGAAATTTTCAAAGTGAAAAGATCTTAGGAGGTTTTCTACTAAAAAAAAAAAAAAAAAAAAAAAAAAAAAAAAAGAACGAAAGAAATATTTTAAAGCCTATTAAACAAAGATGTAAAGACAAGAAAAAAACACATGCTATTTGCTTTGTTTGGATTTAACTACACATTTTTTTTCTAAAATCTACTCTATTTGGAGCTGACAGGGTAAATGACTAGGCCTGTGGGTCTGGTTGTTACATGATCCTATGTAAAATGCAGATGGCAAGAAAAATCATTCCCCATATGCCCTGACTTGGATCCTCCTCTGTGCTCCCTGCAGAAAGGGGTCCAACTTTGTGCTCAGTGGCAAAATTATTTGTTGAACTGAGCCAAAGCACAGAGCCTAGCCTACTGATGAATTGACAACTCAATAGGGTCAAACAAATGATTTTGTGTTTTACTCCCGGGGAAAAGAAAATTAATGCTGGAATTCAGATGGCCCATTATGGAAACTGACATCTAAGATGGTACTAGAATGAGTGATTCCAACACTGGAGTGACAGATCATGAAATACAAGGGGAAATGATACTCTGAGATCCAATACACAGCCAGAAATGGACTTGTCACAACTTATTTGTGTGAGGCCAGAGCTTTGCCCTGGTACTTAAATAGAAACAAAACCTGGCTCTATGCTTCCTTTTTGAAAGTCACCCCAGCTCTGCAAACATGATTGTCTAGTATTAAATCTTCTTCTAGACAATTATGTTGGAAAGGCTCACCACATTGGTTTCTAATTAAATACTAAACATACTTCCTGAACCAATCCAAGCTGCATTCAGCATTTAAAACACTAAAAAAACAAACATGAAGCTATTTGACACACTGTTCCAAGATATTCCCTTTTGGAAATCTTGGGAAATATCATTATGAGAATCAAAGGCAGAAGCAAATGTACTATCTACCATTTTTTTAAAACCAGGCTCAGAAATTCCTCCCAGAATCTTTGAAGAGCAGCAGCAGGGGGAAGATAGCAGTGGAAGGCAAAATAAAATGGTTCTATTCTTTCATGGACTTGAGGTCTGTCAGAAGGGCAGAAAATCATAGATGAAATGGCACAGATGTTTTTCTTTGCCTTATCACGCTCAAATTCTTTGCTAGGTTCTGAGTTTGGAGTATAAACATTTACCACACTTTTCATGAAATACAGTAGTCCGCCTTGTCCATGGGGGATATGTTCTAAGATCCCCAGGAATGCCTGAAATTGTAGTACCAACCCCTAGATATACAGTATGTCCTTACTTGACATTGTTGATAGATTCTTAGAAACTATGACTTCAAGCAAACTAATGTATAATTAAACCAAATTTACTACAAGCTAATTGATGCAAACAACAGTTAATTTTCTATGGCATATTTCTAGTCACAAAAATATCATCAAACCTCTAAAACACTTCTAATATTAAACATTGAAATAAATATGAGCCGTGTGTGTGTGTGTGTGTATGATATTAATAAAATCAAGTAAGATACTTATTTTCTAACCTACGTACTGCACTTCAGGGTTTCAGGTGGCCAGAGCCTATCCGGGCAACTCAGAGGACCAGCTGGGACCCACTCTAGACTGCATGCCCTTCCATAGCAGGGTGCCCTCATACTCACACACACACCCACACTCACACCATGCCAGTTACCCCACATGCACACTTTTAGGATGTGGAAGGAACTGGAGTACCCAGAGACAACCCATGCAGACATGGGAGAACATGCATATTCTACACAGACAGTGGCCCAAGCCCAGCATCAATTTTTTTCTCTCTTTAATGTTATAACAAAACAACGTTGAATGAAAAGACGTTATTCAGGGACCTCCTGTATTATGTGTTTTCCTATGCATATATAGCTATAATAAAGCTGAATTTATAAATTAGGAAAATTAAGAGATTTACAATTAATAATAAAAAAATAGAATAATTATAACAATATACTGCAATAAAAGTTAGGTGAATGTGGTCTCTCTCAAAATATCTTATTGTACTGTACTCACTCTTTCACTGAAAGGAAGCACTTTACAGCTTCTCTTCCACATAGCCAAATTGCCAGCATCACTACTTGGGCTTTGGGGCCATTAGTTAGTAAAATAAGGGTTACTTGAACACAAGCACTATGATACCGAGACAGTGGATCTAATAATGGAGTAGGCCACTAACCGACTAAGGATGGTTAGTATATACGGCACAGAGATGCTGGACAAAGGGATAACTCCTGACCTGGGTGGCAGGATAAAGCAAGACAGTGTGAGATTTCATCACGCTACTCAGAAAAATGCACAATTTACAACTTATCAGTTTATTTATTTCTAGAATTATTTATTTCTAGAATTTTCCATTTAATATTTTTGGAGTGTGATTGACTTTAGGTAACTAAAGCTGAAAAAAGTGAAACTGTGGCCCTGGCCAGTGTGGCTCAGTTGGGTCCATGAAACCAAAAAGGTGCTGGTTTGATTCCTGGTCAGGGCACATGCCCGGGTTGTAGGCTCGATCCCGTGTAGGGGGTGTGCAGGAGGCCGCAGGTTGCTGTTCCACTCTAACATCAATGTTTCTCTTTCTCTCCCTCTCCTTCTTCTCTCTCTAAACATTAATAAAATTCAATAAAAATATTTTAAATAAGTGAAACTGTGAATAAGAGGGAACTATTGTGCTGCCATCAGGAGCACTCCATGCTTCCACGTGGAAATTCAGAAGACCACAGGCTTGCCACAAGCCCTTGTATCACCTGAAAAGTTTAACATCTTAGCAGGTAGAAATTCTAGGCCACTTGTGCATCAAGTCCATTTCTCATACACACTCTCACCAGAGAAGCCTTTTTGACCTTTCCTTCAGTGCCTCCAAGCAGGGTAAAATTATAGACAATTATTATTATGGGGACCCTGGAAGATTAAGAAAAACCAATAATTAGAAGTGAAGTGAAATTAGTGGACATCTTTAGAAAGGGTGAAGGACATAAAATACTTCACTACCAGTGATTTAAACTAGTAATCAGTGAATCTCCAAATGACATCTAAATTTGAGGCAACTTGACAATTCCATTTTTAAAATGTGATAGTTTACAACTTTGGTCACACAGAGCACATGCCTTTCCATTTTGAGGACTTTTGGAAGAGAAGAGTGACACAAAATGCAAAATGGATAAGTAATGAAAATTGCTTTGGACACTGAATTTTGGACATCCAAGCCCAGGAGATGCCAGGCTCTGACACTTTATATTTCTCTTTTTGATCTGACTCTTCAAAAATGATTCACGTACTGGCAAATTTCCCTAGTGTCCCCGGTAAGCTTCAAAGTAAACCACTGGTTGGCCCAGTATCTCTACATTGGCTTTCCCCCATTGTATTAACGTATGAAAAGAAAACTCAGTGGGCATTGTACATGTGGTTTTCATATTGCCTCTTAATCACTCAGTTTGAAAGTAAATCAAAGAGAAATCAGGAGTTAAAGAGCTTGGGGTTGGGGTGAGAGCTTCAGACTCCTATAAGCCAACATTAATGTGCAGAGCATTTAATATAATTCTGGAACATCTGCATGGCAGCTGTCGTATGAAGAACAGGTTCTCAATAATCCTTAATTATACAGAATGAAAATCAGATATGTGAGTGAGAGTGGTGTGTATCTGTATGTCTCTCTGTGTGGGTAACTAACAGGAAACCTAATTGCTGTGGCTTAAATTGAAAACAATGACAAATAATTTGAACCTGTTTTTTAAATATGATTATAAATACTTACCAGGGATATGCTGAGTAATTATTGAATTAATGACTCAGGAATGTTTTTCTCCACATATGTTGAAATAGAAATTCAGTCAATTATTGTTAAGGCAAGATAAAATAACTGTATGATTCGAATATCCAACCAAGTTGGAAAGCATGGCATACCTGAAGGATGAGCCTTCCTGCATGCCTGCTTGGGGGCATGGGGAACACCTCCACTTATTTTCTGTCCCTCGGTCTTGCTCTCTCTGTGAGCACAGACTCTTGTGCTTTCACCCTTAGGTTCTAGCTGGAAGCCACAGACTTTACTTCTTCTCCCGATTCTATCTTTCCTGCTGATCACTCGGCAGAGATAGTGCGCCCAAAATGCTCACCCTCTGCTTTTAGAATCTAACTGTGTTCTGTGGACACTTTCTATGAGACATTAATTCTTATTGCACGAGAAGAGTCTAATAAAGGTAGAAAATACCGAATTACGTAGGATTCATTACTACAGGAATTCTCAAAGCCTATAATTTGCCAATGTATATTATGCATCCAAAAGGGATAAAGCAGGTTTGGTCCAGTTGGATCTGTCCCTGGGGTTCCGACAACATTTTTAAAACTGATAAAATTATCTGGTGCTTATATTTTCCTACTACTCAAAATATTTGAAAGTTTGAGTCAACCATCCATAATAATGGAGCAATGTGTTTTATTCACCTCTGCAAAGCATCCTTTATCTTCTAGTTAAAGGATACTATAGAAAACTAAAAAGAAAATAGTTCACCTACTTTTGAGGAATCTATAATATTAACACCCAAGCTATTTCTGAAAATTTGCAATTCATTGCTGCTTTGTTCACGCTGATTCTTTTTGAACTTATTTTTTACTTTTCCTTCATTCTTTTTTTTATTCAACTGTTGTCACTTGCTGTTATTAAAAAGAAAAATATCTTTTGAAGGCTTTCTTTTATCAGCTATGTCAAGAATGGCAGGGCATACCTAAGCAATGTCACCAAAATGAAAAGGAAAGATACAAATCTACTAAATACCTAGACTATGAGTCAATTAGAAATTGAGTGCCTTGAGTTGAACCAAGAATGGGTGGAAATGACTAAAATAAAGCACAGCCAGGCCACCAATAGTAAATCACAGCTGAAAGTGAAATTAAACTCTTAAATTTAAGGTTTCTAAAATTTGGGGGAGAGGAGTGTATGTGTGTGTTATTGTGTAAAAGGATATAGGTTTGGAGGGGAGGTTTTTAGTAGATAAGGAAACAAACAAGCTGGAAAATTTTATTAAAATAAACGGAGAGTGGAGAGTGCACCCAGATGGAAAAATCAAAAATTAAATTTAAAAACAACCCAAGGGATCCAAAGGTCTGTAAAAGGAATATTCTATGACTGGAGAACATGTCTAAGACATACATAACTTCATCACTATGCAGATTGTACAATATTTCTTAAGCGGCCCAATAAATGTGCCCAAGGATAGCATTTTGAGCTACATAAAAAATACCAAAGCCCAGACATATTTCAATGCCAGTCTCTGAGCAGGCTGACCTAAGGCAAAATATTCTGAAATACCTGGTTGGCTTGAGACTTTCCTTGACTGCATTTTGGGACAAAATAGGCACTTATTTTAGCTTCCCTGACCTTTTCATATAGTAAAGAAGCAATCACACAATACTGGCTTTATTTTTGGAAGCATTGGTTTTGATCCACCTAAAAGGAAGCGGGGGGAAGGGGGATAGGAGAAGGGGAGGTGGGAAAGGGAGTGATGTGTTTCACAGCTTCAAATCAAGCACTGCTGGAAAAATGTCCAGAAAGCAATTCAAAGTGAAAGTATTTGGTTTCTGACTAAATAGCCAGTAGATTTTTATTGCAAAATGGAAATAAACAGTGCTACTCACTTATACCAAAAAAGGACAATCTACAAATAACCCAAATATCAAAATAAAGGTATTGCCCACAGACTAGGACGTAATTCACCAAGGTCTTAAATTCAGTACATAAATTGAAGTGGGTTGGGTTGTGATTAGTAAAAAGTCTCAAATATTCTGAGCCTACACCCCAGAAGGCCATAGACATCATGGTCCATTCATTTTACTTTTTCTATTGAACAGATGCCCTCTCCCACTTATAGTCCCTATGGATGCTTAAAACCAAGTCCAAATCATATGCAGTGACAATAATAACAGAAATTCACACTGAAGCTAACTTAAATGAGAGGTGATCCTATGAAACTATTCTATTTAATGGCCAATAGTTTACAAATGATAGAGAATGAAAAATAAATACAGTCTGTAATGCTTACAATGAGGAGGTAAAAGTTGATCAAGAGAAAGATTAAAAATACTATTAGTCATCACTCATTCCCTGAGATATTGACTACTTAATGCACTAGGGACTGCAGATACAGAAAGGCATAAAAAGTGATCACTTGGTAAGGAAGACAGAATTCAACAGATATATCACTCAAGACCCTCAAATGTAAAAATCTAATATCTTACAACCAAATAGTACATTAAAGGTTTTAGAGCCTTTTCAACCACTTTATTCCACTTGGTCCTCATAACACCCTTTAGATATAGATAAGGCAGGCAATGTATAAGGATACAAAGTGAGAAAGCTTGAGTTTCTTTCCAACCTTCTGCTAATAAGGATGAGGAATGAGATGAGAGCTCTCATCTCTGGCGACACCCTCTATCTGGAACACTAAAAATAAGTTAGTAAGAAATCTTTTCATGTTTAATCACTCCAAAAATATCTGTATCCCTAGATCTCAGACTCGACAAGTTTTCTCTTGCCCTTAAAGCTAAGCCATGATGAATGGAATGATCCCAAACTATCTTAATGGCTCTTTAGACAAAAGACTTCCTCAGAACAAACATATCACCATGTGGAATTAGTCACAGTGAGTAGTATTAAAAATCCATAAACAATTTGGAAATCTAAATTGTGAATGTTGTCCATTAATTCATCCATTGAAGTCATATCTAATAAGAATCTAGGTGCACTTCCAGGATTTGGAGAGCTGGGGCAGAGCATTTTAGCTAGAGGAGCAGCAGGCAGAGGCTTAGGGTAGGGATGAGCCTGAAGCACACCATGGCAAACAAGGGGTAGCTAGTCTAAGAGGAGGTTTGAGGCCATCTCAGGTTGAAGGCTGTGGTAAAGGGATGGGATCTTTTTCCTAAGTGCAGTGAGAATCCACTGAAGAATATTAGGGGAATAAAGTTAACTGATTTTAGCAAGTGGATCATGAAATGAATCCCTGAACCTCCAAATACAAAAAAAAAAAAAGATGCTCTATAGCAGTGGTCGGCAAACTGCAGCTCCTGAGCCACATGTGGCTCGCGAGCCGCCGTTTGCCGCTCTGTTGACTAATGAGTTTGCTGACCACTGGGATAGAGGCTTAATCACAAGGAACAACAACAGATGGTAATTATTGGAATTTAGGAAGCAGCTGGCTTTATTATCTGCCTGAAGAACGGAAATGTGTCTGAACAACTTGCACAAGCAAGGTGATACATTCGCAAGTGTCATTCTGACTACAGAGCCTTGCCATTCACTTGTGGATGCTGACAGTTTCCAATATGGTCCTTGTACAAAAGATGTCAAGCAACTGTGAAGAGAGTCCAGGGATCGCCATCTTGGGCTCAATCTCGCATTTATCGCAGCCATAGTTGCAGAATTTATGAAGTTGGGTTAATGCACAGCAGGAGGATCCAGGCATTGTTCCTGGAATTGCTTCTTCCATGTTGTCTCCCGGGAAACCGACTCAGTGACCCAATCCTTTCCTCCAATTCTAATTTCCTCCATCAATGGCCAGTGATTATCTAAATGAGATTTCTCAAGTATGTCTTCAGTGCATTGAGGATGAAATAGCAGGCATAAAGCATTTTTTAAGCATGAATTACCTTCTGTATAATAATCAACTATCTCACTTATTCAGCCTGTCATCTGTTACCCATAAATAGTTCCATATGCATTGTTTTATATTTGGGACACAAGACTGTTCAGCCGTAGCATCAATTTGGTAACAGGAGGCACATGTTTTAAACATGCTTAATGTTATTGCCCTATAATGTCTTGCCTCAGAGCATTCCTTCCTAAGAGTACAATGCTCTTTGTAAATACCACTTCATTAATCCTGGGAGAGGTAGCGGCAATCACTCTCCTCACATTTTACCATTAAGGAAGCAGAACCACTGAGAAATTCCAAGTGAGCCAAGATGATGTGCAGCTACTTAATAGCAGGGTGGTAGATGAATTCCTGGTTCTACTTGAGCTAATGCCTTTACAACCTGCTCACCCTAGACCAACACATTAAGCACTAACAGATAAACTACCTAACATTTACTATTTTTTTAAAATTTTTTTATTTATTGATTTTTATATAGAGGGATAAAGGGAAAGGCGGAGAGAGAGAGAGAGAGAGAGAGAGAGAGAGAGAGAGAGAGAGAGAGAGAGATTTGTTGTTTCACTTATTTATGCATTCATTGGTTGCTTCTTGTATGTGCCTGACTAGGGATCGAATCCTCAACCTTGGTTCTTTCTTTCAATGCTCTAACCAACTGAGCTGCTCAGCCAGGGCGCCTAACATCTATTCTTGAATGGTATATCCTGGAGCCTTTTCAACCCTCCATACGATGTTTGGGGTACTACCATTTCAGAAGCTACTTTCTTTATCAGGCAGGTTTTGTTACTTTGAGACTTAAGCTCTAGTTTCCAACCACATTCATAAACAATAGGTACAGTCATGAAGGCTTTAAATTCAAGGCTATGGACTCTCTTCAGCATTTTTGTGGCTGTCTTGGACACTCACAGGGCTCTGAATGGACCAGGCACTTGGACTTAGCATAAATCTCTGCTTTAAAACTATTCAAAACAGCTCAGTAAAACTTAGAAGCTGCCCATGACTTAGGTTATTTTAATTAACCTTGGGTTTTGGGTAAATTCCCTGTTTGTTAGCATTTTGCAATTCTAGAATTCCGTTACCTTATGTCTCAAAATGAAGTTAAGTTTTAAAAGATTCTTTCCAGTCTTGAATATCCTAAAAGTTACTGTTGATGTCTATGGTGCCACATTTTTAGTACGGCTTTCTTCAGGTTTTGATGATGCTCATGATGACAGCTATCTTTTGTGGCTTGTAAAAAAGCAAAAGAAATACAGAAAAAAGGACATCTGATCTGAAATTAATTGGTGGATAATTGTAAATTTGACATCTGTGAGAAGCAAGCCACTTTTGTGCATATTCCAATTAATTGCAGGTTGTTTTTCCTGTCATTTTGCACCATCACCATATCCTAACACTACTGAGATTTTTTTGTGTTTTTTTTTTTTTTTTTCAGTAAGAAAATGAACAATTAGAAGTCCTGTGTTGGACAAAAGCAATGTAGAACAATGAGTCAGCCAAATCAATTACCCTCTTGTTCTTTTATCCTCAATAAATTAATATCTATGGCATTTTTTTTCAGTGTACTCAACAATCTGGGCCCATGAACAGACAAAAATATTCATTATTCCCTTACCATAGAAGTACTATTCACATTGTTCCAAAGCCATAGGCGCATTCTCATTTGAGTGTTCCATTTTTATGGCATTAATTATTGAGTTTCAAAAGAATAACTTGATGCTAGTGTCTGAATTACAGTACTTTAGTGCTTTGCTCAAATGCTCACAAACGTCCCATTCTTTGCATGCACTTACTCTTTAAAGATGCTTAGGATAAACTAAAGAGGCAGTAGAGAGAGTTGAGATGAACTTGAAGATAGTTTGCACATTATGTGCTTGCTTATAGCAAAATAGAAACAATAAAATCAGGTCTTCAAGAATCTTTGAGCTCATTAGTCCCAGAATCATTAGCTATCTGTGGTATGGCCTAGAACACTGAATGACACATGTTGATCTTCTTAGAAGTCTCTTCAGGGAGTCCAGCTAACTGTATGCAGTGAAAGGATTCACTTGAAGTTGCATGAATCTTCTCTCTCTTTACATTTTCCTCTTCCCATTCTACTGTCCACAAAATATCTGGGATGTTCAGAGGGCTGAATGTTAAAGGTGGTCATGTTTAGACTAGCTTTATTCCAAGACAGAATAGGGATTTCCCAAAGATATTATCCCACAAGATTCCTAATACTTAGAAATCATAAAAATGGAACAAAATTTTAAATACACAATGAATAATGAGTTTTGAAATATAACTTTGTAAGAAAAGAAAATCTACGATTTAAAGAAACAAAAATGTAAATATCTGGTATCAAAGAAAATGAGAATTAGGGTAAAAAACAATAACCTGGCATCAATCCTCAATTCTGCCACTTTCTATCTAGGTAAATATGGGCAGATTATGCATCCTGAATCTTGAGCTGTTTGCAAAAGAATAACAAATAGGGGGAATAACTGATAATGGAAGTAGACTTGTCTTGGGGTAGTCAACACACAATATAATATACAGATGATGTATTATAGAATTGTACACCTGAAACTTATACAATTTTATTAAACAATGTCACCTCAATAAATTAAATAAAAATTCTCCAAAATTAATTAATTGATTAATTAATTAATTAAAAGACACCTCACACAAACCCTTCCTCCATTCTCATCTATGACCCCTGGACACCTGGAGAAATAATAAGGGAAAAGGCTTTGGCCCTCTCTTTGGCAGGTGATGTCAATTGACCCAGCACACTGAAGAGACAAACTTACCCAGAACCCACAAGCATGGGAGGTTTAGATATTTCTATAGGAGATCCCTGAGCCCTCTGATACTGCCCTAGAATAATTTCATGGGCACAGATAATAGATTATCACCATTGCTCTTGACTACAGTATTTTGAAGTTTCTGTACCCATCAAAAATAAAACAAATAAAAAAGAATAAAATAATAAAAATAGTTATTATTACAGTGATTTTATAAAAAATTAAAGAGAATGGAATTATGCCTAAACTAATCTAATCAATATTGCCAAATCCTATGATCAATTTTTAGTTTTCATCAATTTTATGCACTAACAGCATATGATGGCATTGGCTCCTCTGTCATTCTTGATATGCTTTCTTCACTTGGCCTCCTGGAAACCATATTCTCCAAGGGTTATTGTTGTCCTACTTCAATTGGTTGAACCTGAACCTTTTAAATCCTCTTTGCTGCTTCCTCCTCATCTTTATAGCATCTTAACATTTGAGTATTCCATGGCTTATGGGGAGGGGGTTCCCAGGACAAGAGGTTTCAAGAGGGCTAAAGTCAAGCCCCTCAAGCATTCAGAACCAGCAAGAGATCAAAGTCAGATCAGGTGCAGGCAGAAGAGTGGCTGTCCTGTGGTGAGGATGTACTCTGCCCACAGGTAGCTGTATGCTGAGCTCCAATGGTGAAATGAATGAGATGTGACCATGTATTCTAAATAATCCAAAATAATTCTCACAGTCTAATTCATTTGCAACTTAGATTTGACCTTCATTTATTTAGGAGATCTTAAACAAGTCATGGCCCTAGCTTACAAATGACAAAGAAAATATCTCAAAGATTTTATTTTACCAAAAGGATTTATATCATATTTGGGCATTGAGTTTGGAATTGGAGTGGCGGCCCAGACAGGAGGGTGAAGACAGTTTAATCTGAGGGCTCCTAAGTATAGGTGTTCCTTGAGGTAGAGCAGGAAAGCTTGGAGACACATGGAATGTGTGTTGGGCAGAAATAGAAGGGTTTGGGTACTAGGTTTCTAATAAAAGTATATTAATTATTCTGAAATATTATACTTTTACTGTTTTCCAGGAAGAACTTAGCTCTTTAAGTTTTAAAACATTTGTGGGAAGCATTATCTCCACATTAAATTCCAGGTAGAGTACAACAGAGTAACAGATTCAACTAATATTTCACTTACTTTATCATAAGTGCTTGCATGTGATTTACATGTTATCTCTATCAAGCCCCATCATAATAGATACTAACTAATATGACACCATTTTATAATGAAGAAATTGAGGTGGGAACGAGTCTCTGAAACTCTTTCACAAAGATGGCACTGAAAACAAAGAAGGAACCCCCTGCCCCTCCCAAAGCCAAAGCCAAAGCAAAGGCTTTGAAGTCAAAGAAAGCAGTGCTGAAAGGTGTCTACAGTCACACAAAAAAAGAAGATCTGCATGTCACCCACCTTCCAATTGCCAAAGACACTGATGCTCCGCAGGCAGCTTAAATATCCTTAGAAGAGAGCACCCAGGAGAAACAAGCTTGCCCACTATGCCATCATTAAATTCCCCCTGACTACCAAGTCAGCCATGAAGAAGACAGAAGACAATACACTTATGTTCATTGTGGATATTAAGGCCAACAACATCAGGTCAAAAAGGCTGTGAAGAAGTTCTATGACATTGACATAGCCAAGGTCAACACCTTGATCAGGCCTGATGGAGAGAAGAAGGCATAAGTTCTACTGGCTCCTGACTATGATACTTTGGATGTTGCCAACAAAACTGGGATCATCTAAACTGAGTCAAGGTGCCTAATTCTAAGTATAAAAATTTTACACTATAAAAAAGAAAGAAAGAAATTGAGGTTCAGAGGATAGTTAAGTCACTTGCCCATGGTTGCTCAGCAAGTGGTGGAACCAATCAAATAGGCAAACTGACTCCAAAGCACACAGGTTTGCTTACATAATGCTACTTGTGTCCTCACTGGCTGAGGCAGAGCTGCAACATGATCCCTGTCAGCTAGTCTTGCCATTGCCACAATGATTAGTACCCTTCATTTAGATATATTTGTGAACCCTGCAAAGGCATAGATGTATCATTAGGTTAAAGGTGTGTCCATTATGAAGCAGTAATTGGCCCTTTTAGCATTTTCATTGCTACAAATCACACGTTATATGTATAACTATTACTAACCTAATCCCACCAAAGCCTATTAATGTCAGACAGACCTGGCAATTCATCACTAAACTGTCTCCAAGGATGTTTTACACTTTGTCTAGGTCTGCATTTAACATCTGCAATTATAGAGAAAGAATGCCATGCAAAGTGTCCTTAAATCTCTTTGCAATACAGCCAAACAAAACATTGACTTGATTGAGAGCTCCAGGACATTGGTTGAGAGCAATTGCCATGTGTTTTTAGGCTTTAAAGACTAATAGCTAAAGTGTTCACCAACACAAGAGAACAAAATACACACCAGCTGCTCAGCTTTGCCTAAACCTGTGGGATCAAGATGAAAAGAATTAGACAAACTATTATAGCAATCAGGCCTCAAGCAAGCAAAAGCCTGGCTCAACATTAAGAAGCCCCCATTAATGGGCTAGTACACCACCATGCTCTTGGTGCTTCGGGGCTTCTGGTATAGAAACATTTTGTAAGAGAGTGGTAGTATTTTGCCTGCTGGGAAGTATAGTTAACCTCTCTTCTTGCTATGTTTGAATTCCATTTGTTCATTCTTGGTCTGAATTTACTCTTCTTTCCACTAAGCATTCCTTGTCCCCTCTTGCCCATACTCAAAAATATGGACCTAATTTATCCTTCTGGAATGCCCCTTTGCAAGTTAATACCCATCACCCTCCAATGCAAAGGAACACGCATGCGCGCGCGCACACACACACACACACACACACACACACATGCATTCCCAAACCCCCACTTGCATTCTGATTTAATCTTTACTTGCCACTCCTCCGACAGATAGAATTATATATTCTCACTATAGGAAGGTTATCTAGACCAATGTCCAGTTGGTAATAAACTAATTTGCCTATGCCTCCTCCATCCTTAAGTGTTCTTGGTGTGCTGCATTTGTGTTCTGCCTCCCTGGTTTGGCATAAGCTCTCTTTAGCCAAGGATGAAGACTATTGCTTTAGTTGTCTTATATTCCTATCATGTTTATTTTACAAGACCAAGTAATTATCCAGCACAAAATAAATATTTTTATCAGCTGCTACTGGGAAATGATAGAGGGATGACCAGGCCAAAATTCTGCTTGGTCTCCCTCCCCACTTCCCTGAGCCATGGGAGCATCTTCCTGCACTTTCACTTAGCCATGCTTCCTGCTTCCTAGTATCACAGCTCAAAGTCCACCTGGAATAAAGTTGCCATTAAAACATTCTCCATGAGGTAACAATAGACTAGGCTGTTCCATATTGGCAGTAGGGGGCACTATGGATTCATGCTCCTGATACCTCCAAATAAACACACACAGGAAAGAGGAAGTGGTAAGTCCTTCAGGTTTCTACTTTGTAGTGGTCATCTTGTCCATTCCTATCATTGCCACTGCTTCTCTCTTTCAATGCCTTTTCTTCTATTTTGTTTTTCCTGACCACATCAAAGTTTTTCAAAAGTTTATACTAATTATTGTTACTGTTCTGAAGGATTCAATAAATCAGATGTTGTTATAAAACAATAGTCACCAAAGCCAGGAATTAGAAGCAATCCTTGATCTCCACATTTAATTGGCTACCAGGTCCCAAAGATATTTTCACATTCTTTCTCAAACTTGTCCCCTCCTATTCAAATTCATACCCCTGAACAAGAGGGCTCAGCTAAGGAGGCAAGTGAGACTAAAATCCTTAAATGAAAGTCAACTAGGCATTTCATCACCAAAAGGATTTAGTCAAGAAAAAGAAAAGATTACAATCCAGTAGTGCAGAAATACAAGCCACATGCATGAACAAGGGCCAAGAAGACACAGGAAGCTCTTTTTACTGAGAGGATAGAAAGTTAAGGGGAAGGACTGCTGCAACCATAGAGCTCTGCTGTAATCATAGAGTTCTTCCTGTAGTTCAGTGGTTCTCAACCTTTCTAATGCCGCGACCCTTTAATACAATTCCTCATGTTGTGGTGACCCCCAACCATAAAATAATTTTTGTTGCTACTTCATAACTGTAATTTTTCTACTGTTATGAATCGTAATGTAAACATCTGTGTTTTCTGATGGTCTTAGGCTCTACAGCAGCGGTTCTCAACCTGCGGGTCTTGACCCACAGGTTGAGAACCGCTAGCAGGGTCACCTAAGTTGTTCTGCCAAAGAGCTGAAAATCGTTTTCACATTAGTAAAGGACTGTAAAAAATATATATGGTAAATATACAACAGAGGTGGTATTGTAGTTTGCAAAGCCTAAAATATTTACTCTCTGGCACTATAGAGAAAAAGCTTTCCAATACCCACACTAGACAATACCTTAATAAAGGAGATTGCTAATGAAAACTACATGGAAAGAGTTATTAATGGTTTCTGTGTAAATTCATTGTTAAGAAGAAGTGATCAGAAATAAGATGGAGGGACAAATTTTACCATCCATAAGGGTTTTATTTCTTTGACTTCTGTATAGTAAGTTTTCATCAGTGAATGTCTGTCAGAACATCTTGTGTTCAGTCAAGTCTAGTATGTTTAAGCTGGCCAGGATCTGTTAAGACCAACAACTTTACTTTGTTCATAGCCTACCTCCTGAACTGCTTGCCTCCATCCAACTAAAACTCCATTAGTGAGTGTTAGTCCTACTGAGACCCTGATTTATCCTCTGTTGACAGCATCATCTTGCTCACAGATCTGTTGCTCAGCTCTGATCTCAACTTCCATTTGCAATCACTCTTGTGATTATGCTGCATCAGAGCAAACCAAGAATAATCTCACTGAGACTAGCCCACTCTTATGTGACAGTTCTTGTATTGTACAATGCAGCTAGTGCCCATACTTGTATGAAAACAGGCATCCTGTCACCCAGTGACTTGAAAGCTGAATATTCAACTGGTGATGCCAGGCTAGGAACTCAGCCAAACTGGCTCAATCAGAACAAAATCTTTTTGGTTTGGTTTTTGCTCCAATTTGGCTAACTCATTTGCTGGGAGACAGGTTTTCTTTTTATATTGAAATTAAGAAAGATGATATTAATCTGAGGAATATGTTCAGTAACACAAGTTCTAAGGCAGACTGAGAGCATGTATCTTAAATGAGAACCAGGGACCCCCCATGACAAAGTTTCTCAGTATTCAGTCCAGCTCAGTTGGATCAGAATTTTCTTGGGTGCTTATTAAAAATTCAGAAACCTACTCCTTCATATCTAATGAATTAAAGTTTCTGAGAATGAAGTACCATTCCCAGTATTATTATTATGTGTACTAAATTTTCAGAACCAATGATCTAAGAGGTCTATGTATGGTCTTAGGGGATTTCTTTACCAATTGAACTTATTTAAAAAATTCTCTGCGATGGTTCAAATTGCATTTTTGTAAAATCATCATGTTACCCATCATGAAATTCTCAAAGCAGTTTATAGCTCAAAATGATAAGAATTGTTGATTTTAAAAGAAAATAAGATTGATTCATAACACCAAGCTCAAACTTCTCCATAGACCCATTTACTGAACAACTGACAAGTCCTACCTAGAAGGATAACCTTCTTCCTTGCCATAGGCCATGCCACTCTTCACAGATGCAATGAGCTCAGACCCCAACATTTCCATTTTATCCAGAGAAGCAGCATCAGTCACTTTTCTTTGAAATCAGAGCTCCTCTAGGATTTAACCTTACTGTTCTGTATTTTAAAATCATTTGCATTCCATGAAAGGTTTTCCATGTCTGGGGGCTACACAGAGCTCTTCATAGAATCCACCTGAGCCCCATCAATTTCCAACATGAGGAAAACACAGCTCAGCCCTCATCCTCAGTCAGGCCACTCACTTTTTAACTTTCTTGGGATTCTGCACTCAACTCCAATGTGAGGTTTTGTTCACCACCAAGCAATTCTCAGACACCAGCTGGGCATCCTACAATTTAACTCAATTCTGATACTATTTACCTGGAGGTAGCATCAGATCCCAGGACTTCAAATGCCAATCACAATTCTGGATTCTTATCTATGCTTCTAACTCACCAACTGTACAATAGTGTAGGGATGTATTCCAAGACCCCAAATGGATACCTGGAAGTGCAGATAGTGGTGAACCCTACATATACTCTGCTTTTCCTATACATACATACATATGATAAAGTTTAATTTACTAATTAGGCACAGTAAGAAGCTAACAATAATAACTAATATTTAAATAGAACAATTATAACAATATACTTAATAAAAGCTATGTGAATGTGCACTCTTCCAAAGTATCTTACTATATTATATTCACTCATCTTGTTGTGATAATGTAAGATGACCAGATGCCTACATGATGAGATGAAGTAGGTGAAAGATGTAGGTATTGTGACGTAGCATTAGGCACAGTGCTTTCAGACTCAATGCAATGCCGTCAATCAGAACACATTTTGTTTTCCACCCACAAATTTAATGCCTTTTTCATCTTAACTAAGCACTTATCACATACCACAGCTGTCATTTTCACCAGTTTGAGGTGCAACAGAAAAAGTGGTAAAAATTCCTTTTTTCTTCACAATTTCACAATAGAAGATTTGTTCTTACTGTAGATCTCAGCAACCTCAGCATATGATTTTTTTCTCTTTTCTTATTAAGTCAAGAACTTTCACTTTTACACTTAAAGAAAACACTTTAGAGCTTCTCTTTGACATTTCTGAATTGCCCGGCATAACTACTCTTGCCCTTTGGGGCCATCATTAAGTAAAATAAGAGTTACTTGAACACGGCGATATTTCAACAGTTGATCTGGTAACCAAGATGGCTACGACCTGACTAAGCACCTGCAGCATGGAGATGCTGGTAAAGGAATGATTCACATCCTGAGCAGTACAAAGCAGGACATCGCAGGCTTTTATCACACTACTCAGAACAGTGCTCAATTTAAAACATATGAACTATTTATTTCTGGAATTTTCTATTTAATATTTTTAGATCATGGTTGACTACTGGTAACTGAAACCTGGAAAAGTAAAACCTCAAATAAGGAGGGAACTACTGTAGAGCAGAGGTTCCAAGGACCTCCTTGGGTTGGGTTAATTTTCTTAAGTGGCTCACAGAATTGTGAGAAACAATTTACTTACTAGATTGCCAGTTTATTATAAAAGGGCATATAGCTCAGGAACAGCCAGACGTAAGAGATGCATAAGGCAAGCTATGTGGGAAGGCAAGGATTCCATGTCCTCTCTTCGGACACCATTTTCCCCACATTTCCATGTATTCACCAACCTGGGAGCTCTCCAAACCATGTCCTTTTGGGTTTTTATGGAGGCTTCAATACATAGGCATGATTTATAAAATCTATGGCCACTGGAGACTGGACACAATTTCTAGCCCCTCTCCTCTCCCAGGAGGTAGTGGGTGGGGGAATGAAAATTCCAATCCTCTAATCACATTGTTGGTTTCCCTGACAACTGGCATCAATCCTTTGGATTATCACCTCATTAACATAACAAACAATATCTCTATAGCCCTCATCAGAAGAAACTCAAGATTTTCAGGAGCTCTGTGCCAGGAACCTGGAAGAAGACCAAATATTTGTTTCTTATAAATCTCAGTATCTTACATCTGACTCTACTGACTTCCCAAAGTTAAAAAAAAAAAATTAACTATATGAAAGTGAGAAAGGTAGAGATTTATCAGTTGCTACCAAATTCCTTCATTTTAACAAGGAAAACATGAAGGCTCAAAAAGTTCAAGGAAACTTTAAAATTCTCAGTTTGATAAAAACTTCAAGGACCATCATTTACATTATCTCCTTCGTTCCTCAAGCTTCTCCAAGGAGAGACAACATGCTAGCTAGTTTTAGTAGATCATTTGGCTTTTAGTCTAATGCTTTTTATACTTCAATCTGACTCAGAAAAAAAAAAGAATGACAAACATAAAATTTCTTGGAAAATACAAAGAGAAATATAAATATGATGTTCTATTATGACTGTTATCTCACCCATGACGCTGAATATGACTTTTTTATTTTTTTTTTGCAAATGGAAACAAAGATCCATTAGCAACATGGTGTAATAAACACAGTACCAGCCTCGTAATCAGAACTGTCTGAGAGGTACACAATTTTTCCTGTGGCAAAGTACCCCTTCTTAGGCCAATTTCCCAAATGGAAATCATTTTAGTCTTTCATGAATTTCTCTCCAACCAATAATCTACCCTTATAAAATTTAATTTTTCAAAATCCAACTTCCTAACTACAATTCTTACCTCAGAGAGCCTTTTATGATATTTTCTTAAGGTAATACTAAACTTCTTTCCTGGAGTACCTGACTGGTCAATGTCAATTGGTTAGAAATTAATTGAGGCTGAGGTGGAATATAAAACAGTCAAAAAATAATGAAATGCAAATGAACAAAATCTAACCTTACACATTCAATAGCAAATTCTCATTCATTGAGAAACTAAGAAGCTTATATCCTTGATTTAACATGTATGTCAAAGAATTCAGCTTTTTAAAGTCAAACAAGTCTGCTTTGAAGCCAAAAAGATTGGGAAGAGCAGAAAAACCCTTGGCAAAACTTAAAATTCCAGCTACTCAAAGTAAGATATTAGCTTATTAGTCATGTAAGAAGCATTGAATATATTTACTGCTATCATATCTTCCCATAAGTGTTTTCTACAAGTTGAGACTGGGAATGTACACAGAAAAGAATAAAATAAGCACAGAGACTATAAATAGTATAAACTCTGTGAAGTTCTCAGAGTATGCAGGAACATACTTTCCAAGCCAGTGTGTGTGTCACTAAAAAAAGTTAATATTAAAATCAAGTTGACTATTTCAGTTGTTGAAAAGGACCGACTGTATGTATTCTCCACTAATGTCCTTGAAAATTTATGTCAAATCTATCCTTAGTTATTTGCAGAATGATTACCAGAAATCCCTCCCTTTCCCCATTCTCCTCCTCACCTGTTCCTTTCCCCAACTACAGATCTTGCTAAAGATACAGCACAAGACAAGCAAAATCAGGAAGGCATCAGACAGATTGTATTCTTCTCCTCACCCTTTGTGACATACTGGAGTTTACTATATTATTATGAAAAGTCAAAACCAGCAAGAGATTGTGTTGCTCACAAGTTTTAAGTTTATAAGTTAAATGCAGTAATTCCTCATAATCCAAATCTAACCCATCCCCACAAACCTGCTAGTGAATTATACAGTAGGACTCCATGCTTTATTATTTTAAATGAAAATAAAATAGTGCCCTGTGCTCCCAAACCTTCTGAAAATCCCAACCAATTTCCCCAAATATCACTAAAACAGTTTGTAACATCTACCTAACACCTCACAAATTGCCTAGTTATTTAATACTTACTAAACTCTTTGGTGAGTGTTTTATATGCCAGACCCAATAGCACTATGTAATTTTAGATATTATTACATTTTCCTTCTATAATACTACACACATGTACTCTGCTATACAGAAATGATCAAGTGATGTACTGAAAAGAGACAATGAATACAAATGACATTAGCAGGAGAATGTTTAAAAGCAAGGAATTTTTAAAAACAATTGATTACAGACTGAAGAGTTGCCTGAGTGAAGTTAGACTGTGTGAGGAAGCTTTCTTGATGGTAGGTGAGGGTGAGAAGAATGAGCTGGTAAAAGAGAAAAACAGCAGAAGCTTGAGGTTCGCTCATTCTCGAAAGCAAGTTACTAGGGGTCATTCTTCTTCTCCTGGCACTTGTGACCCCAGGAGTGGTGACTGTGAACCATTTTATGAAGCTTTAGATGCAATTATGCATGATTCCTTTTAACCTCTTGCTATTGCATGGTCTTCTCTAAGGATCACTACTTTCTTGAAAGATTTGTCCATCTCCTTAGAAGGACTTTTTATTTATAACTAGAGGCCCAGTGCACGAAATTTGTGCATGGGGGGAGGTGTGTCCCTCAGCCCAGTCTGCACCCTCTCCAATCTGGGAACCCTCAAGGAATGTCGGATATACCTTTCACAATCCAGGACTGCTGGCTCCCAACCACTCACCTGCCTGCCTGCCTGCCTGATTGCCCCTAACCACTTCTGCTTGCCAGCCTGATCGATGCCTAACTGCTCCCCTGCTGACTTGATTGCCCCTAACTGCCCTCCCCTGCCGACCTGGTCACCCCCAACTGCCCTCCCCTGCCGACCTGGTCACCCCTAACTGCCCTCCCTTGCCAGCCTGATGACATCTAACTGCCCTCCCCTGCCGGCCTGGTCACCCCCAACTGCCCTCCCTTGCAGTCTTGGTTGCCCCCAACAGCCCTCCCCTGCTGGCCTGATCGCCCACAACTACCCTCCCCTCCTGGCCATCTTGTGGTGTCCATCTTGTGTCCACATGGGGGCGGCCATCTTGTGTGTTGGAGTGATGGTCAATTTGCATATTACTTCCTTATTATATAGGACAAGGTAAGGAATTGTTATCTTTTAATTTTTTTTACTGTTTCACTTCATTACTGCTGTGTATGTGCTCCATGTGAGTGACGTGGGTGCTTATGTAAGTGGGTTCCAACTTACCGCAAAAATCATGTTATGTTGCACCATAGGAACAGATCTCCAACGTAACCCAAGGACCTACTGTAGTCCAATATGAATGATAAGGACCTATAAGAAAAGGATATTGGGATAGAGACACGGACAGAGGGATGTGACCATGTGAGGAAATAGCAATAGGTGGCCACCCACAAGCCAAGGAGAAAGGCCTCAGAAGACACTAAACCTGTCAACACTTCAATCTTGGACTCCTAGCCTCCAGAACAGTGAGAAAAGACATTTCTGTTGTTTAAACCACCAGTCTGTGGTGTTTGTTATGGCAGCCCTGGCAAACTAATAAAGTAGGGCCGTTAGTATTTCATTTATTTCAAATATTAAAACATTAGAGATTCAGAAAAATGAAAAGACATGTCCAAGTTTATATAACATTTCAAGGTAAAAGATTGGATTAGGATACCAACCTCAACTCCTAGCCTTGTGCTGTTTCCCCTACACCAGTATTGCTTTGTGGCAGCTCTATAAATAAAATGTCTTAAGGAGTAGGTTCTGCTTTTATTTTTCAGGGTAGAGAAATGTTGAGGCTTTTTGGTGTGAGTTTTTTGTGGGGGGTTTGTTTTGTTTTATTTTGTTTTGCATATTTCAGTTCTGTCTCTGCCTAAGGCAGGTTTACCTCTGATATAAAGTGGCCTCTTCACTTCTTATGATTCAGTGGTAAAAGTTGCAAGGAACAAAAAACAAGGGGATTAAAGTAAAGGTTCCCTGTTGCTTATAGCACTTGAGTGATATCAATATTAATTTTAATTAGTGCCATGATATTATCAAAGGAAAAGTAATTAGGCTATATTTTTTTAAGAAAAGAAAACTAAAGCTGTGCATAATCATATTAGAAAGACTGTTTTTCAATTTTATTGTGTAACTTAGTCACCACAGTTTTTACACCGCCTTCAGATTGTGGACAAAAAAATCTTCCTCCATCCAGCATAATCAATCCCCATCTCAGTTAACCATACTTCTGTTTTGAAAATCAATGATAGCAAGTCAGAGACAGAAATTGCAATTATAGTCACACAGTTTTTCTGCCTAAAAGCCCATAATGACCACCCACTCCCTAGAAGATGGAGTTCAAAATTCTGAGTATTGGCATAGAAATCCTGCCACAATCTTGATCTCACCAACTTTTTCAGTCTTAACCCCACCTAGTTCCCCATACACCCTATGCTCTTAGCAATGTTTGAATGCTCACATTTCTCTGAAGATTCCATGCATGTCATACATGCTTTTATTTGTGTTCTTCCTTTTGTCAGGAATATGCCTTCATCACATTATGTCTCTGTCAGAGCCTTATTTACTTTTTTAAATCTAACCTTTTGGTCTCCCCAAAATCTTCCTCCATCCAGCATAATCAACCCCCATCTCAGTTAACTGTATTTCTATTTTGTGGCATATTCCTTTGTCCTAGGGTTGTTTATTTGCAGGTCTCAACCCATGACACCGCTTCATATGGACTCTGATCTTTATGAAAGTGGGAACATGGCTTAGTTATTTTGTATCCTTAACCCCAGAGCCTATGCCACTTTTCCTCCTAAATGCAGTGAATCTATGTCCCTTTTATTTGAGTCAAAACTCCTTCTATAATTGTTTTGGAAGAGAATACCAATGAAATCAACAATTGTAGACCTTTAAGTATGGATTCAACAAAATCAGTCATTAACTATATGCCAATAAGTCAAAGCAATGGAAAATCAAAATCACCCTGGGTGCCTCCCACTCATGCCTCACAGGATATCATTTCTCAGAGTGAAGCACCAGTTAACACTGTCAACTAAACCATAGTAGAAAAAGCAGCAGCTCTTCTAGCTACAGAACCCCTTGTTGCCAGGACAACCTCTAATGATCTGCCTTTCTAATGATCATGCCAGAAATACCTAAACCCTGAAGCAAATGATTCAGCTGGGGTCCAAAGCTGTGCCAGGGATTTGGCTCAATTTGAACTTCTGAACCAAAAATGCAAATGCTTTATCAGGAGCATTTTTGACATGTTTCCTGATGTGGTTCCTCAACATATTTTTGGCTGGTGTGACAGGAACTTAGGGAAGGGCCCACTTCCCTAATTTAGGGGGCTCATAGGGGGACGCTTAGGAACATGCCTGCACCATGACAAATTTCCTGCCACGTCGGGATTCCCAGCATCAGAAACACAGAGCTCCCAGTGACTCATTCGTTTCAGATGGAGCTCTTGGGATTTCCCACAGATCACAGAGCCCCCCGCACTTGCAGAGTTTGAGGATATGCCCTGATGTTCACACAGCTCTGACCTAAAGCCCTTCCATGTGAAAAGCTCTAAATGCAGCTGGTTGCCATTTCTCTCTCACTAGGATCTCTTCCCATCTGCTCTCTTATATAGTCTTCTAGAAAATACCAAAAGGGCAGCTGCCTTTGCCCTGGGAGGAAGACATTTGTGTAAATGTCAACAAAACATTTAATATAAGAGTTGATTTAAAGAGTCTTGGGCTACATGCAAAAAGGCAACTGGAAAGTGAAAGATGCAGTCATCTAAGGAATTTGGAAAGGTGAACTAATTAAATTATAAACCATTGCAGTCCGATATGATCTGAGGTGAGGGAACCATCCCTGACTAAAATGGAAAACAGATAAAGAAATACCCACTGAATCCCTTTTCCTATCCATGAACCTTTAGCTTGTTCACACCTCACATAACTCAACTCTTATGAATACACAAAACAGCTATTCCATACTACCTATAGGAAGGGATGAATCTTTGCTACTTTGGGAAGACTAATTTTGATCACAGTGATGTGCGTACAACCTGAGCAGACTCAGGAATTGATTGTGCCAGAGAGAAAAGAAAATGCTTTTTATGTCTCTGATGATGTGCCCAGGTTTTTCTGAATGAGTTTTATCAGCTGCTTTATAGCGATAGGGAGACCAGGTACTGAACATTGTTTGCTGTTCCACTTCAGTGGGTTCCCTCTCTTTACTTCCAGCCGGGGTATCTGCATTCCACTGCTACTGCATACGGAGTACCTCTCAACTCAAATTCTGGTCATTCAGCACGGAGCATCAGACCCATATCCATAGTTACTGCTGCTGTGAGCATGACTGTTAAACCTAAGAGAGACCTGTGTGTGTTTTATGTGACCATTTTCAACAAGCAACAGGTTTGTTTTGTTGTTGCAATCAATGTCCTTAGACTAGGACAAGTTTCTGGTGGCAGATTAGCAGTGTAGTCTTAGGCAAGATAGCTAACCTTTACAAGTTTTTGCTTCTTTATGCATGAAATGGCAAAAAAAGCAACTACCTTACAGGAATTGTGTAAAATTAAGAGATAAATTATATAAAATTATAGGAAACTTAAGAGCAGTTCAATAAATTAGATCAGCTTTATTTTTATTATAATTAAACTAGTGGCCTGGTGCACAAAATTCATGCATGGGGGCAGAGGGGGGTTGAGGGGGAAGGGTGTCCTTCAGCCTGGCCTGAACCCTCTCCAATCTAGGACCCCTCAGGGGATAACCAGCAGTCGGACATCCCTCTCACAATCCAGAACTGCTGCCTCCTAACCGCTCGCCTGACTGCCTGATTGCCCCTAACTTCTGCCTGCCAGCCTGATTGTCCCTAACCACTCCCCTGCTGGCTTGATTGTCCCTAACCACCTCTGCCTCAGCCCCGCATCCGGGACCCAGGTTTCCCTCCTCCAGCCAACCACAGGTACCCAGGATCCGGGCTTCCCTCCCTCTGGTCAGCCATAGGCACCCAGGCCGGTTGCAGCCACAGGGGATGGTGGGCAAGTGGCTTTGCCTGGGCTACAGCCGCAAGTGCTGGTGCCCAGGACCACAGGGTGGGCATCTTCTCCATCTTCCCTGGGATGCAGTGTGGGCGACTTCTCTGGCTGGCTGTGGCCTGGGATCATGGGGCAGGCAGCTTCTTTGTCTCCCGGGCCGCACCCAGCCTCAGGCACTGGGGGCCGGTTTCTCTGTCTCCCCCAGGACGTGGGGCAGGCAGATATGGGGAGAGTGGCTTCTCCAGCTGACTGTAGCCTGGGATCACAGGGCATGCAGCTTCTTCCTCTCCCTGGCTGCAGCTAGACTCAGGCACTGGGACCCAGTTTCTCCTTCTCCCCCAGAACGTGGGGTGGGAGGACATGGGGTGGACAGCTTCTGCAGCTGGCTGCAGCCTGGGATCGCGGGGTAGGCGGTTTCTTGGTCTCTCTGGTTGCAGCCAGCCTCAGGCGCTGGTGGATGACTTCTCCGACCCCCACAGGCCTGAAGCAGTGGGGGGTGGGGCTGCTGCCATGGTTTCAGGTTAATTTGCATACCCACTCTGATTGGCTGTTGGGCATAGCGGAGTGATGGTAATTTGCATATTTCTCTTTTATTAGTGTAGATTTGAGAGCTAGTGTTTCACACACTGGCTTTCTTAACCAAGTGTATCTTCCTAGAAACATCACAAGGAAACCAATCCTGGCCTCAGGTTCTGTCTTGTTCCTTGAAGGATCTTTGATCAAGGACTCAAGGAAATCTTAGGGTGAAAGAGATGGGTTGCCTCCAAGAGTTGAATGGCCCTACATTATTTATTGGTCAATGGGGATTATAACAACAGAAAGCTTTTCTCCGGAAATGACAAAGGCTGAGCCTAGTAATTCCTGTCCTTAAAAGGCAAAAATAAACTCTCACAAGCTTTCAAGTTAAATAAAAATCAAACAATGGCCACTGTTGGGAGTGGCATTACTCACAAATCATGTTCAAACCTTACTCCAAATAAGTTCATTATTAAACAAAAAAGGTTCTAGACTTCATCAGAATGAGAAAACATAAGCACAAAACTAAAAACCCATATAGCATGTCATGTCTGCACAGATTTCTTTAACAACTGGGCATTCCTCCCCCAACAAGCTTCCTCATTCATGTTATCATGTCCACAATGTGGGGGGAGGGGGGGGAGCAGGGGGGGAAGCCATCTTAATTTCAGTCCTATTCAGTTCTCATAATTGTTACTACATTCCTCTTGAATTTATCACAGCTGTACCCATACAAGTTGGCTTGCCAACAGCCTGAATTCAGATTCCATTTTCCTTGGCACACAAGCTGGCCATCTAACTGATACCTTATCACAACCCACGGAGACTTCAACAAAGCCCAACACTGATCCCAAAACCAAGGGCAGGTTCTATTTCTGAAAAATTCAGCTGAAGAGTTTTAGGGGTTGCATATTTGGAAAAAGGCAGAAACATTTCAAGAATCACTTTATAGATCAAAGTATAGTTTATTAATGTGGTATTTTTAAAACCAAGAGTAAGAGTTTAAGTTTTAAAAATCTTATCAGATGTTATTTGAATACTAGAGGCCCAGTGCACAAAATTCATGCATGGGGTGGCGGGGGGGAGGGCTGGTCCCTCAGCCCAGCCTGCACTCTCTCCAATGTCGGACATCCCTCTCACAATCCAGGATTGCTGGCTCCCAACTGCTCACCTGCCTGCCTCCCTGATTGCCCCTAACCACTTCTACCTGCCAGCCTGATCACCCCCTAACCACTCCCCTGCCAGCCTGTTTGCCCCTAACTGCCCTCCCCTGCTGGCCATCTTGTGGTGACCATCTTGTGTTCACATGGGGGCAGCCATCTTTGACCACATGGGGGCAGCCATCTTGTGTGTTGGAGTGATGGTCAAGTTGCATATTACTCTTCTATTAGATAGGATAGAGGCCTGGTGCATTGGTGGGGGTGGGGGCCAGCTGGTTTGCCCTGAAGGGTGTCCCGGATCAGGGTGGGGGTGGGGGCCAGCTGGTTTGCCCTGAAGGGTGTCCCGGATCAGGGAACCTTGGGGCATGGGGCGGCCTGGGCGAGGGGCCTGTGGTGGTTTACCACGGAGGCCATGGTATCTGGGATTTATTTATCTTCTATAATTGCAACTTTGTATCTTTGAGTGGAGTCCAGGGCCCACCAGAATGTGTGGGAAGCTTGGCTTCCTCCATTGCCAGGGAAACCTAAGCCTCCTGCTAGCTCCATGGCCGCAGCCATCTTGGTTGGGTTAATTTGCATATTCGCTCCTGATTAGCTGGTGGGCGTAGCTTTGTGGGTGTAGTGGAGTGGTCCATATGCATATTATTTTTTTATTAGATAGGATTAGCAGCAGATACAAAGTATATCCTGTGAATTCCCACTGCTTACTTACATTTCTTTCTTGGGAGATTCTAAATTCCTCAGCTATTCCTTTCTGGTTTGTCTATTTCAATGGAACCATTGGGTGATGTCCTTAAATTGACCTATGAGATGTCCTTTATTGGGCTCATATTTACTGAGCACCAAGTATGAGGCTCTGAGATTGGTTCAGCTAGCTCCCTCTGGTATGGGCCCAGTGTTGGCAAAAGCGAATATTCAAGCCAGATACTTTGAAAGTATTATTTTATTAGAACACCCCAAAAAACAAAGATACTCATTTTGTGGGACCATTTTAACACAGATTTGGTTGGGGAATAAAGAAGAGAATTATATTATTAATTTAGACATAAATGTGACCTATATTTACTAATATTTATAATTGTTTTAAGAGGATTGTGCTCTTATTAATTTGCCTTAATTAACAGTACTGATCAAAGTACTTATCATAATACTGGACTGTATACTTACTTTCCAAATTATTATTTGTAGAAGTAAATTAAACTAGGCACATTCTCAGTAGAAAGAAAGGGAGGCAGTCGACTGGGGCTCATTCTAGCACTATTATTTTATTTGGTTCTCACTTGCCTTTACAGTTTTTTCAAAAAGAATGGCAATGAGTTGGGCTAATTTAACACTCTATAACTTAAGTGACTTCAGCACAGAACACAAGAGGATTTATCTGAAGGTATTTATGGGCAAATGGTGTCTTCTACATCAATCTGCTTAAAATCTCTTTTCACACTTTGAGGTCCAGTTCAAGCTTTAAAGTCAGACAGAGCAGGATGCTAACACCAGCCCAGCTATTTGCCAGCAGTATACCTCATGCAAATTGCTAAAGCCCTTTAGGATTCTATTTTCTCATATGTAATATGGGAAGGATAATGGTTCTTTGAGGATTAAAAGAGTAGGTATATGTATATCAGTCAGGGTTCTCCTGAGAAACAGAACCAATAGGATACATATAGATACATACAAGGAGATGTATTGTTGGAATGGGCTCATGTGATTATGGAGGCCAAGGTATGCCATAATATGCTGAATATAAGCTGATGAACCAGGAAAACCAGTGGTACAATTCAATCCCAGTCTGAAGGCCTGAGAACCAGGGAATCAGATGGCGTAATTCCCAGCTGATGCCATAGTTCAAGAACCAGGAGCTTCCATGTCCAAGGGCAGGAGAGATGAATGCCCAGCTCATGAAGAGAGAGAGATTGGATGATGCCTACCCCAACACATTGGTGAGGGTGGATCTTCTTCAGAAATAATCTCTTCCAGAAACACGCTCATAGCACCCAGAAAAACAAACAAAAAACATTTTACCAGCTACCTGGATATTGCTTTGTCCAGTCAAGCTGGCACAAAAAAATTAAACCCCACAGTAGGTAATCCACTTAGTATCAATCATGTAATCAATCCTCAAATAATATTAATAATCGTAATTATTGTTAGAGCCTAGAGCCACCTTTGACCTTCAGTTCCAAACTTAGTTCAGTTGGTTTGTTACAAGACTCCCAGGTGCTGACCTGGGTCTGACTTGCAGAACCTCTTTCTTGGTCTCATTCTTTTTCTCTCTCTCTCTCAAAGGGGATAGCACAAGCCTGTAGTAAAGCAAACAGCTCTTAATAATCATAATAAATGTAAGGAGCAGTAAGCACAGGTGTCCAGATTATGAAGGAAACACTTAAAGAAGCCTTGATTATCTATAAAAATAAAAGCATGATATGCTAATTAGACCAGACATCCTTTTGGACATCCTTCCTTCCAGACAAAGCTGCAGCAGGTGGGGGCCACAGCAGAGGCGGCAGAGGCCCCCCGCTGCGGCGGGGGCCAGGGGCAAGGCCCTTGCACACATTTCGTGCATCGGGCCTCTAGTTATATTATAATAAAGCAAAATGTGGTATTCAAAACTGAAATCAAAATTTCTCTAACCCACTGGCTTCCCAGCCCTCATACATTACTAGGCTAATTAACATTGTGATATGTGAAAATATTAGCCACTGCTTTCACTATTTAAAATGTTTAATAATTTTATTAGTGCATCAGAATGGACACTGAGCCTCGAAATTCTGTTTGATTATAGTAAATGTTGTAATGCCAAATCAAACAAGATATATCTGCATTGCTCCTGTGGGTATATTCTCACACAAAGATGCCCAGTATTCATTTCTCACCTCAATCTTCCGAAAATCCCTCTTCGGTGGGTACAGCTGCCCTTATGAATGCCCAAACAGGACCCTGAAGGACTGTTCTTTCTCTCAAAAAGCCCACGTTGGGGTTCTTATTCCTCTAATGTCATGCTTTGCATCTGCCTCCCCTTGAGCGGAGAGTGACTTGGAAAACTATAGAGAAAAGAATGCCTTTAGTTGAATTACCTGTCAAGACGATCTGAATTTCACAACTGGAATACCTTTTTCAGACCCACCTTGCTTACATACAAGGGAAAATAACTGTTTTTGAGTCGTGCAAAGAGCAATAACGTGAGGAACTTTTTATATTTCAGAAACAGAAAAATCTGTTAATAGATTAATGTGCTCATAATCTTCCTCTCCTTCCTCAGGGCATGTTTTGTTCCTCTAGTACTTTTTTTAAAATTACACTTAATTCTACCTATCCCAATCCAGTGAAAATTGGCCCCAGTCCACTGAAAATAAGTTATAAAATAACAATGTTTTTTTAAATAAAACTTTTATAATGTTTAAAAGTATGCTGAGTCTTGGTTTTCTCTTTGAACATCCCTTTGCTCTCCTCCCCATCTCATTGATACCATCCCTATACTACATCAAAGGCTGCCTTCCTACTTACCTCCTTCCCCAAGAGAAGGGCAGACCCTACTCCCCAGAATTCATGCCGAATTTCCACTTAGATCTTTGAGAAAGAATTCTATCAAATTCAGTTGTAAATGTTTCCCAGTGCTTCTTAGAAGAAAATTGTTTGATAAATTTACAACAATCCTGAAAATTATACTTTTTAATCCTTCTCAAGGTTTGTCTGCCCACTAATGGATTTCTCTCAAATGATGTCTTATTATGCTATCTTTTCACAGCCCGTATTCTTTAAACAGAACTCATCCATTTCAAAAGGAGAGAAGGGTAGGCAAGAGGATTGGATTTAAGCAAAGTGTAACTATATGTTTATCATCCTAACCCAAACCCCTGAATCAATAAGTCATCCTCTCTGTTAGACTTAGCTCATCTATTGCTAAGTGCCGGGTGCTTTCATCTCCAATCCCAGGACAGCAGTATTAATGGAAGTCTCTCTGCCAAGAAATATCGATATACAGAAAAGAGTCAGGACCAGGCAGGCACACCCCCTATCTGATGAGGCAAAGTACATTTTTGGCTCTAGTCTTAGTGTATACAAAGTAGGTCAAGAAAGTTATGTGAACTTTCAAGACAGAAAGGAAAATATGTTTACTCGGGTTTATGACATGGCTACCACGTGCAGCTTGTTGCTATGGAGGGCAGAAGCAGCAGAAGCATTTCCAAGTCTAATATTTAACTGGTCTTCCCAGAAGCTGTTAGATGAGCAGGAACCAGGAGAGTGCACTGGATAAAGAGATTCGCCTGTCCAGGAGAATGAAGAGAAAGGATAATTCTAGGTACATGCTACAGATTTGGAAACAAATATTTAATACAGGGAGACAAAAGGCATTTCAGTCTGCAACAGTGATTCATTCCCTCTCACTCTCTCCCCACCTCCCATCATTGCGGGGGGGCGGGGGGGGGGGCGGGTTGTATACAATTTCCCTCCCGTGTATCTAAGAACTCCCTTACAGGTAAGTCAGTGCACCCAACAATATAGTTACCTGGACAACTAAGGTACAGAGAACAGAGTTGCAGTTCAGATAAAGTTCCCACAGAGGTTCCCATTGTTCCCTCGCTTAGTGTCCACCAGAGTGCACGCAGCAGTTCAGATTACATACAGATTTCCATTCTAAATAAGCCCCTAATTAAAAATAAAACCCTCCCTTCATGTGCTCATAACTCTCACAAACTGTTCACAAACTGTTTTCCCCCCTTTTGGCTCAACCTTCCCAAGCTTGGTCTGTGCCCAAATGTAGACAACCCGGGAAAGTCTGTAGTGCTTTGGCATGAGGGGAGGGTGGGGAAATATACTTTTTTTTTCTTTCTACTTGACTCTTTTAAAGAAAAATCAATTTTTGAAAGTAAATAAGGTAAAAATAATTTCATATGCTTATTTCCACACTTTGGACAGTACCAGTTCAAAAGAACTGCTCAAGAGCTGCTGAGAGCTCCACCCAACAGGAAGGCTCAGAAAAGACCTTGACGCAGATGCCATCTATTACATTTCATAACTGCAAAATGACCAGCAGGACTCGAAAGTGTGCAAGGCCATTGCCCAATCCTGTCGTGCTGCAGCTTGTGTTGGATGGGGAAGAGCAGAGAGTATGTGTAAAAACTCTGAGGCAACTCAGAAAGGTGTGGGGAGCAGCAGCTTTGTCCCATACTTAGAGAGAAGAGTTGTTTATATCCCCTTGTGGTTGCAGAAATACAAATTTGCTCAATACCACAATGACACGACTGGGAAGGGAGGGATTTCCCCTTTCCTTCTATGCAATGTATTAACTTTCTATGCAATCTGTTAACTTTGTATGCAATTTGTTTTTTAAAAATCAAATATGAAAACTCCCACTAAATTATGATTTCTAATATCCTGTTCTTCACTCCTCTGTCCTCCCTACCCTACCCTCCACCCCCATTAAACAAATCAGGACACGTGACATGATACTTAGAAGCACAGAGCAACTGGCCACTGGAAATATTTCCACAGCATTTCCTAGACCCACTTCCCTTTTTGTACTTCCCTCTCCAGTTTCAACCATGCTTACCTTTTCAGATGCTCCTCCTAGGAATGTCCTAATGATTCTGAGGCTCTGGTAAGCTACCTTTTTTATGCACTTAATTCAACAAACTAGTATGCTTATGAGAGCATCCTCCTAGGAAAGGGACAGAGCAGGGTTCCCTTAACTCAGCCTCTCAGACTCTCAGCGTTGGACTCTGCATTTAATTTAGTCTTAGGAGTAAAGCAACCATGCGTGCTAGTTTTAATGGCACCAATCCCAGGTGTCGCTGCCTATGCTGCCTTGGGAAGGCCTTTCTAGAGGGGAGACTGCACTCTGTGGGAGCATGGTCCTTGACTTGGGCAAGCAGTGGCAGGTGACAGAGGACTTGTACATAACCACACTGGGGCAAAAATGTCAATCCACTAAAAAACAGTCTGATTTTGGCCCCAAAATTAGTCTATTAATATTTTTCTTGGAACTGAAATAGAGGAGATCTATCCCTCATATCTGAGGGTTCCAAATCACTGCTTTTCATTCTGATCAAAAAATGGAGTCATTGTACCCTCAAAAGCATACAATACATTGCAAGTACAAAGCAACTTTTGGGATAAAATGCTTATCTCCCATCTCCCACTACTTTGAATTCTTAAATTAATGTTAGTTTCTAGATGAAGAAGCTGGCAATGTATTGATTGCATGGAGTCCCAACTCATCCAAACCCCATGCCAGGGCAGTGAGCATGAGTGTTTCTTCCATCGCCTCGACCTGCCCATCCAGACGGGCTCCATGACAGGCACAGTCAGAGCCACCATGAGGATTCATGTGGCAACCAGGACTTTTCAAGATATGCCTGCTTTTGAAAGGCAGTTAAAACACCTACGTTACAGAATTATGGATTCATACAACCAGAACCATAAAGTAATGGCCCCTAGAAGAATATTTCTTTTTATATATTCCATCACAGAGCTGAGCTTTGAAAGGTCTCCGTGGGAAACTGACAGATTGCCAATGGTGGGGGTGGGATAAGGCTATGTAATGTGTGGAGAGGTGTTCTGCATGAATGTTTAAGAACTGAAATGGAGTTGATATGTCCCTGTATCCTGTTGTTTTCATTCAAATAAGAGATCTAAGCACCGACAATCAAATATAATATTTGAACCTTTTTATACACCTTTCCCTTTTTTGGCCAAGCTTCCAACAGCCCTTTCGGTTTTCTCACTCTGTGCCTCAGTTTGAGTAAGACCACCACAATTATCTACGGCACCCTTTGCTGACTCTGAGCTCCAGTATACACAGCCTAATACTCCCAGACTTTATCCCCCAAACCAGATCCAACACTTTCTGCCAAATCCTGTTTAAATCCACTTGTTCCAGGATGCCCTCCCTAACTTTCTAAGGTGCAAATCAAGCTCAAGCGACAGCCCACTGGTCTTTTGCTCTATGAATTACAAAGGGGTTCCTCATAAAGCCCCAGCAGAGCAGTCTGGCCCATGCATAGCATAGTTCACATGTGAACTGTGTGATTATGCAATGCATTCCAGTTGATATTGATATGTTAGAAATTAAGGCATGAGATTTTCTTTTTATTTCCTTCACAGTTGCTGATAGTTGCTATGGAGGGAAGCATAGGATGGTAAAATACAGCAAACTGGGACTCCCTGTTTGTGGAACCCTGTTCTGGAATCAACTAGATTTTTTGGCCGTGGACAAGGCACTTCCTCTCTGTGAGTCTCCATTTTTTCATTTGTTATGAGGACTGGGATGTATGATATCTATGTCCCTACCAGCTCTGAAGTTCTATGGAGATGAATTCACTCACTCATTCATTCATTCATTCATTCATTTGTTCATTCCAGAAGCATTTATTGAACACCTCTAGTGTGTCTGCCTCTATGCTAGGGTTCTGGGAATACAGCTAAAAAAAGATAAATAGGGCAATCTCCTTGATTTTATGTTGCTTTTATAATCTAGCAGATCCTATCTAATAAAAGAGTAATATTCAAATTGACAATCACTCCAAGACACAAGATAGCTGCCCCCATGTGGACACAAGATGGCCTGCAGGGGAGGGCAGTTAGGGGTGACCAGGCCAGCAAGGGAGGGTAGTTGTGGGGGACCCAAGCCTGCAGGGGAGGGCAGGTGGGGGGGGGAAGGCCTGCAGGGGAGGGCAGTTGGCGGGGGTGGGGGGCCAGGACTGCAGTAGAGGATGGTTGTGGGGGACCCAGGCCTACAGGGGAAGGCAGTTGTGGGTGATCCGGCCAGCAGGGTGGGCAGTTAGGGGTGACTGGGCCAGCAGAGGAAGGCAGTTGGGGGAAACCAGGCCAGCAGGGGAGGGCAGTTAGGGGTGACCAGGACATCAGGGGAGGGCAGTTAGGGGCAACCAGGCCTGCAGGGGAGTGGTTAGGGGTGATCAGGCTTGCAGGCAGAAGCAGTTAGGGGCAATTAGGCAGAGGCAGGCGAGCAGTTGGGAGCCAGCAGTCCTGGATTGTGAGAGGGATGTCCAATTTGTTTGGGTCCATGCAAATTCCACAGGTCAAGCTAACTGCAGGAAAGACTAGGAAATGCAATCTGGTCGTGTACCCAGGAAGAAAAATAAGCAATTTTTGTAAAAAACACCAGTTTCTGCCAGGATGTCAGGAGAATGGATGAAACAGGAAAAAGCAGAGGAGTTCCTACAGCAGAATTCAGGGAAGCCAGAATCACACAAAGGCAGAGAAAAAGTAAGAGAAAATGAAGCCAGAAGTGTTCAAAACAAAAACAGGACTCTGAGTGATTTGTGGGAGCATCTTGTGAGACCCACCACCTTACGTATAGCAATAAGTCAGGTGAATTTTCTGGAGGACAAAGAATTACCGGAGAAGAGACAGTGACACATAGTAACTGAGAATGGAACTCCATCAGCACCACAAGAGATGAACTGATACATGGCTGCCGAAAGCCCACACAATTAGCCCACGTGGTTTCTAGTTGAACTAAAATGTTCATAAATAAATCTGCATTCCAGATGCAAATCAATATTACAAATTGGTTATTATGAGCTATATTAAGACCTAGCTGGATCTTTTTTGACCAATAGCGTGATTTAAATGTCACATGACAAATCTGAGTTTCCATGTTCTCTTGAACAATCAAAGGATCTGGCAACAGTGGCTCCTCATTCTTGACTAGCACTAATCAGGCAAGTCTGAGTGGCCACTGACCTCCTTAAACTGGGCACGTTCTCTCAAATACACCCAAGTCCAGCAATTCATTCCATTTGTATTTTCTGCCTGAGTCCTGGAGGCATCCCTAATGTAAGGAATTCTTCAAATGGCTTAGTGAACACCATCATTACCACCATTTATTTACACTGTAGCCATTTAATAAAGATTGGATTAGGTTTGGAAGAGCCAGATTGATGGTACTAAGAGCAATTTAAGGGAAACATCCTGGATCTCTGTGAGCTCTATGCAAAGGGCTTGCTCCTGCTGAAGGCACCAAGAATTATCAAAATCAGGTAAGCACATAAACAAATCTCATGAGGATGATTAATCCTTGCTGAGAGGATGCCAGGGGGTAAATGATGTGCCAGCAATTCTTCAGTTGACTCTAATAGTTAACCATACAGGGAAACAGGGGCTCTGGCACCAGCTGCCCAGCCAGGCAGAATGGGAGATGTTGGCAAGGTGGCTGGTAGAGGCAGGCATGTCTGGGCACAAAGGTGTTAGCTTAGTTTACTAATATTTTTCTTGGACAACAATGAAATTTATGCTGGAAGTATCTACCTATTCCCTCTATGCTAACTCTTTCTTCTCTCTACTCTACTGATTCACCAAGAAGAAGAGGCAAAGTTGTTTTCTGATCTTTTCTGGGAAAACTAAAGCATGCTTCTGGTCATTTTTAGGGACTGACAGTAGCTTCATTCATCAATTCAACCAATGTATATTTATTGACAACCTACTATGTGCTAAGTGCCAGATATAAAGAATAAATAATATATACTTGGTAGTTTACTTTTTAATTGGAGAGAAAGACTGTGCACATATCTATCATAACTAATTTTAATAAGTGTTTCAAAGAAAATCAACAAAGTGCTCTGATAGAAAGTTGCAAACAATGTGATAATAGCTTAATCAGAGAAAGCCCTTCAAGAAAAACAGGCCTGAGGGAAAAGAAGAATCCAGCCATAAGAATGATAGCTAGCACAGATTGTGGTAGGTGGAGGGAACAGCATAAGCAATCTTCAGGTCTCTGAGTCTAACAGGAAAAGTTACCAAGAACTGGGTCGGATATGTACCCTTGAGGGGCACACAGACTGGCCTGAAAGGAATAGAAAGGAAATTAATTTGAGGCCTTTTGGTAGTGTACATGGGCTTCTGTGACTTACATGGGACACCCCCCTCCAGTGAATGGCACAGAGCAAAGTAGAATCCATGAGCAGCTCAGTCATCCTCACATAGAAAGGATGCTCTGTTGACCGAATTGGACTCATGAAGAATCCATCCTATGTGACCCAGAGCATAAATAGGGGTCAAAACCAGCCCTAGTGAAGGCAGCTGAGAGTAAAATTTTCTTTAGGCTCCTTGCCATCTATATTCCAGCCAGCCACATGGGTTCAAAAACGGCATCAGAAGGGCGCTCACAGTGGTCTAGATCAGTGGTCGGCAAACTCATTAGTCAACAGAGCCAAATATCAACAGTACAACGATTGAAATTTCTTTTGAGAGCCAAATTTTTTAAACTTAAACTTCTTCTAATGCCACTTCTTCAAAATAGACTCGCCCAGGCTGTGGTATTTTGTGGAAGAGCCACGCTCAAGGGGCCAAAGAGCAGCATGTGGCTTGCAAACTGCAGTTTGCCAACCACTGGTCTAGATCAAATGCTCACGGGTAGGGTAGGCAACAGGCTGAGGCCTCTAGCAGAGGCACACCTACTCACAGCTGGCCCAGGTGAAAGGTTTAGGATAGGAAATTGATGTAATAGCCAGGTAGTTTATTATTAGGCCACAAGTTCACAAAGAAAAATATATGATTCCTAATAAAAGCAGACACCCAGACAGGGAGGATGTTCTTTCCACAACAGACAAGACTCATCCTTTGGGGCTGGCAGCCTTTGGAGGCATTGTTCTCTGCATTTCCTTTACAGTCCAAGGTTGCTAAAGGGAGAGATTCATTTTCATTGATATGATACTCTGCTAAGTAGATGCCCTCAGGCACTGGAGGTATGTTACATTTTGTTCTGTTAGAAGTAAATAAATTTCCTGAAAGATAATATAACCTGGCCAAAGTGCCACCTGTGTGGTAACTTCAGGCCAATGGGATCAAGCTTATTTGAAAAAGTTCTAGGAAGGCCTTTCGGCACAAACCCGAAATCATGAGCTTATTTTGTTTGGCATTTACTGAAAAAACACGGACTCTCTCTGCAAAATTTGGACATGAATTCAGTGCTATCCATGCAGCTAGCCTGAGCCCAGTCACTAAACTTCAAAACAGAACTTTCAATTCTGGTTCAGGTTTGTATGCAAGAGCCAGGCCATCATCCATACTCATGTGCACTCCATGTCAACACAAATATGAGCTAAATCTAGCCAGAATTAAATGGAAGCTCTTGGTGGTTAAGTCAGAACTGACTTGGTCAAGGTTATATCTCTAACTATTGTGAGGCTATATATTTAATCTATTTTAGGTGTTATTTATGTATAAAGAGAACTTTCAACAATATTTCTATATCTTAGTCATGGATTTCCCCCACTTCCACCATGTGGGTGCAAGTGTGTGTGTGTGTGTGTGTGTGTGTGTGTGTGTGTGTGTGTGTGTGTGTGTATCTGTTTGAGCCAAAGAAAATCTTACCACCCAGGTCCAGGAATGATAAGATTGTGAACCATTCATCTTTCATCCATAAAAGCCTCCAAAGAGACTCAGGCAGAAATTTACCAAATGTTTGGTATGGTCTCCCTGAGGTGGTGAAAACAGGACTTTTCACAAACTTTAAGAGCAGTACAAGAGCATCCACAAAGTGATACCATAACTCTGAACAGATAGGCATATACAACTTATCAAGTCTCAGCGTCTCTTCTGTGCAATTCTAGAGAGGAATATATGTAGTAGCAGGAAGACTCCTGCAGTAAAAGACAGGGGGCCTTTCCCCATAGCAAGCAAAGCTCTAATTCACCCTTTGCACCTACAGCTACATGAATGGGACTCTCTAAAAAAGCTGGCTTAATAAAACACTTAGATCAAAGACCCATGTCTCTGTCATGTTTTGAGATATTGCAAGTTATCCTCACCTAAACATGCTTAATTCTGGAGCCAGGGTGATGGGGAAGGTCGTGATGGGCAGCTGAAGTGGCTGAAAGATTTAATTGGCTTTTATGTTTGAGAGTTTTTATGATAAAGACTGTCAAGACCAGGGTAAGTCCATTTTTCATTTGCTTTCCCTCAAGAAATAGTTCTTTAGTAGCCCCAGGGTGCGGTTCATATAATCAACAAATATTCATTACATCTCAAGCACTGAGCGTGAATAGGACAGGATACATTCCCAATGTCAAAAGCAGGGAATTGGCCATGCTGGTTTTCAAGCAGCCCCTGAGTCAAGACCATCTCAACTTCTTCCTTAATCATTACAAATTATAACTTATTTAGCACATACCCTGTAAGCCAAGTGCCTGACTAAACATTGCAAACCATTGCCTCCTTAATGTTTAGAACAACTCAGCGTGATGGGCATCATTATCTTCAGTTTACAGCGAGAGCCTCAGCACCCAGAGTTCCTTACATCTAACATTTCTCCATGTCTGCCACACTATATCAACATAAAAGTTGGGACATCACCTTCAAAGAGGAACTATACCATCTGCCCAACTGTGAAAATTCAACGAAAGACACACATAAAGAGTAGATGGTATTTCATCACTATGTTTCAAGTGCCCTGGAGCTTCAGCTTACTCTTTCCATTGCCTTCAAAGAGGGGGGCGGTCTTGCCCCAACACTTTCCCTCATATCCCTATCACCATCCCCGTTTACCCCCAAGCAGGATCTTGCCACTAACCTTTGCATAACTGTTCCCTATTTTCAAGCCTTCCTCCAATAGCTACATGTCCAATTGCATTTCCCCTTTTCTGCAAAAAGTAAGTACATAATGACTGTGATATCTTTCAAAGAGGTTTGCTTTACCAAGGAAGTGCTGCAAACTGAACCCCCACAAAGAAATCTGAGTGAGTCACTCAGGGCTCTTAGCTTTTGCCTTTCAGGATGTTAAACTTAAGCCTACGGTATCCAATTCAAGTCCATTTGGCCCAGCTGAGGGCCTACGAGTGTCACTCCCTAAACATTAGATCACGCAGAAACATTAGCCAAACAGGATCAAACTGAATCCTGTGCCTTTTGTTGGTATAATTTGAGACACTGACAGGGTGAAGAATAAAGTCCATCATATCGCATTTGACTGTAGTAGGAAAGTAAACAATTCTGAGAGAAATTGTTCCAACGCCTCTGCCCCAGCAAATATATGAGAGGGAGGAAAAAGAAATAGAGATAAACATCATCGTTAATATAACATGAAAACTCATGACACTACTACCTGCCTAATGGCATGTGGCTGATTGAGAGTTTGGAAACTGAGTGAGAAACAAAACTGGAGTTCCTACCATTAATCTGGGAGTGACTGCCAGGGAGAGAAGCAAGTTGAAACTTCTGTTCTCTTGCCTCGCACCAATCTATCATGTTTTAAACACAATTGTTAGTGATAAAACAGAGTAGTGATAAAGGCGAAGCTGGGCCCCACAGGAGAAAGGTTTGAATCTTCACTGATGCTGTGACTCTGCCAGGACACTACTTCCTCCTTCTTTTTTAAGACCCAGCCAAAGCAGTCCCTCCCTCCACGAAGCCCTCGAGGGCTTCACCAATCAACACCTATTCCCTCTCTGAATGCCTCAAGCACCTGCTTTTATGACTCACAACATGAAGCTTTTCCATATTTTTTAAAACATTGTTCTCTAATTGTTTCAGGTATATTCACTTGTATCTCATGAATGGATTTTTATTCTTTTGAAGCAAGAGTTCCACATTATTATTTTTTAATTTATTGGAGTGACATTGGTTAATAGGATCACATAGGTTTCAAGTGTGCGTTTCTATGCTTCACTATCTGTATATGGCACTGCGTGTTCCATCACCCAAAGTCAAACCATCTTCCATCACCACCTTTAACCGCCACAGCACCCTACACGCACTCCTCTCTCTGGTAACCAGCATACTCTTATCTGTGTCTACGAGTTTCAGTTTTATACCCTACATGTGAGAGAAATCACATGGTTCTTAGCTTTTTTCTGCCTGGCTTAATTTGCTTAGCATAATATTCTCAAGGTTCATCCACGTTGTCTCAAATGTCAGTATTTCACCTTTTCTTTATCCAATCCTCTGTCGAAGGACATTTTATCACCATGTCTTGGCCACCAGGAATAATGCTGCAATGAACATAAAGGTGCATATATCTTTGCAAATAAATGATTTTGAGTTTCTTGGGTAGATACCTAAGACCATGGTCAGCAAACTGTGGCTCGCGAGCTGCATGCGGCTCTTTGACCCCTTGAGTGTGCCTCTTCCACAAAATACCACAGCCTGAGCGAGTCTATTTTGAAGAAGTGGCATTAGAAGAAGTTTAAAAAAATTGGCTCTCAAAAGAAATTTCAATCGTTGTACTGTTGATATTTGGCTCTGTTGACTAATGAGTTTGCCGACCACTGACCTAGGAGAGGTATTGCTGGGTCATATGGTAACTCTAGTCTTAACTTTTTTTTCCTTTTGGCTCTCCTACATGGGTTAGCTTGGAGGTGAGCATTTCACAAGCATCAGTGTGTTCCTCAGTAGATCATTTTGACAAGGGTTGTCATAAGAGCCACGACCCATGAAAGAACTAGGAGAGTTGACAGCTTACTTACATTAAGTTCAGCTTATTTACATGTGCTAGGACTGAGAGCCACATGTTTTCAGTTTCCTTTCAAGTTGAAGCCTTGAATAACATATCAAACCTAGCATTTCCTGGTGTTTCCCTTATGTCTCTTCTGTCACTCACCCATTACCAAGGCCCATATTACAGGGAGGTGACATTTTGCTACTTTTAGATATGAACATCAGCCCTTAGGGGGCAAATTTGATCAGACTCATCCAAGTAAAACTTCACCCTTTAGACACAGAGTAGGCTTCAGAGTAGCCTATGGACAAGGGTGCCCTTCTCCTACACATTTACCTCAACAGAAAAGGTTTGACCCTCAGATAAGAAGGCAAGAAAAGTTACTTATGGTAGGAGTTTTAATCAGAGAGGTTTGACGACATTTTTAGGGTGACTAATTGTTCCAGTGTGCCTGGGAATTAGGAGGTTTCCTGAGATGTGACACTTTCCATGCTAAAACCAGGAAAGTCTTCAGCAAACTGGGACTAGACACAGCCTAGATTCCAAAAGTAACCTTCACACCATCAGCAGATGTACCTCTCTCAACTCACCCCCACCCCAACCCTCCTTGGTTGCTGCATTCAAAGTCAGTAACCACTGGTGCCCAGGGGATTCAGATCACTATGCCTATTTTCTTTGGGGTTGCTGTCAGTACTTCCTCACTGCCCAATTTATCTCCAGAGTCTATTCTTGTACATTCTCATCACTGCCTGTGGCTTCATTTCATCTTCATGTATTTCACCCCCAAATCTGTAGCGCAAACCTGGCCTTCACACTCAGCTTCTCACTCTGTTCATTTTTATGTCTTCATCATCCATCCTGTTAGCTTCTTAGGTTCAGCAAAAACTAAACCAAACACAATGTTACCTCTTAACCTATTTCTTTCTTTGACATGTCAGACTTATGATTATCTCTCTGTTATCCTTTCAGACTTTCACCTAAACTTCAGATTCCCCTTTTAACTACCTCAGTCACCATTGCTGCCTCTCACGTTCCAAAGCCTGTGAGTAGGCAACTTTCCAGCCACCCAGCACCTTTCCAGTCCTTCAATCACTGTAACCCCAAACAATAGGATTGTCTCTTCTTATCCTACATTTCTCTCACCTCCCACTCTCAGCCTACCTAGCATACTACATCACAGCTCTGATCAGACCACTCCTCTGCTAAACACTTGCTAAAAAACAGTCTCTTCTCCCTCATACTACGCCTAAGTCCTACACACCCTCAAACACCAAATAGCATATTCCCCATGAACATCATCTGCTGCTATCGAAAGTGATTTTTTTCTAAACTCCTCAAGCACTTGACTCTTCCCTATTCTACTCGAAATTATTATTTCTATGCCTTTTTGTCTTCCTTTCAAAATTAAAGTGCTTGAGAACAAAAACTATATGTTATTTACATTTTTATCACCACTCAAAATAATTAATAAATGAAAGAATAAAATTCAAGTATGGTTTCAAGGATGCTGTTTTTGGATTTTTTAAAGCCTCTTCTCTATTCCTGTGTCTTCCAACCACTTCTCCCCGTGCTTGTCAACCTAGGCTGAGCCCTGAGAGCTGGGGGCAGCCACTCTCTTGCTTCAATGCAAGCCTTTGTAGGATACCCAAATGCCATGACAGGTCAGCAGGGATCAGGGAAAGGGACTTTGCTTCCATGGAATTGTGAAATAGAGATTCCTTTGAGGTACAACCTGAATTCCTTCCTTGCGGTCTGTCTTCACCTTCATAATTAGCACACTTTTCCAACATCAGCCTAACACTATAATGCATTTTGCCTTCTCTTCTACAACCCTAGGTATGGCTCTGAATTTGCCCTGTTTCCTGACCCAAGAAACAAAGAAATGTGTTAAACTGCCTCAACATTTAACTATTTTGTGCAGGGAATAAAAGGGCTGGCCTAAACAGAGATGGCAGAGAGGCATTTCTCCTTGTTCCTGTCAACTCTGGAGGAGGAGAGAATCTCAGTGTGTCCTTGAGTCTTTCATCTCCCCTAATTTACTAACTGCAGCATTTCCTGGCTTAAATCCTAGGCCTCAAAACCCAGACATTATTGGGATGGCGCTCACAGTCAGAAGAAAGTCCTCTGGCAGAGATGCTCCTGGCACCCTTTTGAATAAAGGAGCAAGGTGTGCAGCCAGAGCCACGGCTGAAGGACAAACTGAGGCTCACTCTGCAGCCATGTCCATGTCTCCTTTCAGTGACCATCACCTGCATTCAACAAATGTTTATCAGGCACTGACCATGTCGCTGTTCTGTGTTACTATGAAGAATGCGTAGTGATAATTGAATAGTCAAGAATGAGTAAGACTTGGGCCTGACATGGGAGCTAGCCAAAGTGCCAAAGGAGGGTTCTGAAGGGCTTCGCTGTACCAGGACTTACTCCTTTTGTTGCTAGATTTTAGAGAAGTCATGGGATTTCATTTGAGTGAATGGGGCAACTAGGGCAACCGGGGCTTCAGGAGTCAGTTATTGGCCTATTGGTATGCAACTGTGTTGGCAGTTTAATAACTGGTAGGGCTAGACCAGTCATCGTAAGCCAGCTAAATATGTGTGTGATACAGTAACGTGCAAAAGAGAAAGAGGCCTTTTACTTCATGGATCCCACTGTGCAATGCAGGAGATAGACAGTGCTATGGTCTGAATGTTTGTATCCTTCCAAAATTCACAAATTTGATTGTATTAGTAGGTGGGACCTTTGGGAGGTGATTAGGTCATGAGGATAGAGATGCCATGGATGGAATTAGTGCACTTATATAAGAGACCACTCAGAGCTCCCTACTCCTTTCCACTAGATACGGCCACAGTGAGAAGTGTTCAACCAGAGAGAGGGCCCTAACTAGAACCTGACCATGCTGGCACCCTGATCTGTGGCAATAAGTGCTTGCTGTCTTTAAGCAACCCAGTCTGTGATATTTTATTATAGCAGCCCCGAATGGACTAAGAAAGACAGTAATCAAATAATGATACAAAGAAATGTAAGATCCCAGTTGGGTAAAAAATTGCCAAATATAAAACTGTGTCTGTAAAGAACAATACAAAGATAGGTATCCAATGCAAGGAGAGCATATCATATTAGAATTTGGCCACTTCAGATTGATTGGGGAAGGCTTCCCTGAAGAAGCAAAGTTTAGGCTAAGATCTGAAGGATGAGTAGGAGTTAACGCGTCAATGAGGGACTAAAAGAACATTCTAAACAGATGCAACAACATGTGCGGAAGTCCTGTGGCAGGGAGAGCTAAAAGGAGATATGACTAGAAGAGAGAGAGTGGTTTCAGAAGAAGGGGGAGGTATATAGGAGCCAATGTGGGGCCTTGAGGAGTTTTATCTCTTCCAAGAACAATGGCTTGTCATGAAATTATTTAAAACAGTGGGATGGCATTATCAGATTAACTGGGCCTGGAGTAGGAGGTTGGTGTTAGGTAGTTCACTGGTGGACACCAAGGACCCTAAGATCCTATAGAGGCAGTGTGTTACTCAGCTCTCTCATCTCTCATCCTAGGAAGAAAGCTCCCTTCCATCACACTGGGCTCTGACCAGGTTCTGCATATCAATAAAAATGAAGTGGCTATACAATGGAGAGAAAAGCATGTAATGGTTTTAAAAAATGATCCACTCTCAACTTCTTCCTTAATCATTACAAATTATAACTTATTTAGCACATACCCTGTAAGCCAAGTGCCTGACTAAACATTGCAAACCATTGCCTTCTTAATGTTTAGAACAACTCAGAGTGGTGGGCATCTTATCTTCAGTTTACAGCGAGAGCCTCAGCACCCAGAGAATTAACCTGCCAAGGAATCGACAACACAGGATGAAAGCCCAGGCCTCTCTGACTCCTGCACTTTGGCTTTTACCTCAGTAATGGTTATTAAATGTGAACATGTGTTTGGCTCCATGATGGTCGCTTGGCCTCTGGAGCTTAGTAAGACTTCATTTTGCCCAGAAGGAATACAGGCTAATAAAGGAGGAGGCACACACACATGCACATATTTATGTAACTAGGTATAATACAGTGTGAAATGGGCTTTGAGGGCACACATTAAAACCTTATAAAATGGGTTTTCCATGAAAGAGAACTAATTTTCTATATTTAGTATTGTTGCATTGGCTCAGCATCTCTATGAAGAAGGAATAGACAAAGTGGATAGCCAACCTCATTGAGTGACTGGTGTGTTCTAGGTATTGTACTAAGTGCTTGACACATATAAAGTTAAAGACATCCTCAAGGCAAGCTCACCAGGAAGCTAGCAATATTGTCAGATAGAGAAATTGAGGCTCATTTTGGTCAAGAAAAATTCCCAAGATCACAAGTAAATTCAAGAGAAACCAAATAATTTTCTAAGGGAGAGCAAACTCATACCAAAGATAGGCAACTTTAAAATCGTTATGGCCCTGGCCAGGTTGCTCGATTGTTTCAAGTGTCGGTCTGCACACAGAAGGGTTGTGGGTTCAATTCCTGGTCAAGGGCTCATACCTGGATTGCAAGTTCAATCCCCAGGCCCCTGTCAAGTGTTATGCCCAGATTTCGGGGTCCCCAAATTCAACCACCAGGGAGCCACTTCCGATGTAAAAAAGCAAAAGAGTCTTTATTCAAGCCCGGGCTTGGCTCCCAGCCTCTTTACCAACGCAGCGGCGAGACGAGAGAGCGAGCCCCAGGGGAACAAAGGTTATATAGGGCTAGTCATTTGGGTGGGCTTAGGTGGGTGACATGGGTTACAGAGAGTGGTCACTTTGGTCCGGGTTTTTCTGCAGGGTTTTACGGCACAAAGGTCAGGAGGTGGCCAATACATTCCAAGGTCTGAGCCATCCCCCTACCTTTGCTTCTTGATAGCCTTATTAGGACCTTAGCTACATTCCTGGAGCTTCACTGGTCTACTCAGGCAGCGGTTGGGGGAGTTAGGACAATTCTGACATTCCTGTTGTGACCCCCAGTGGGGAGGGTCAGCTGAGGATCTAGCTCTGCAAGATGGGAGATAGTCAGTTCTGCTTTCTTCTTTCACAAGCACTTTCAGGAGGCAACCAACCAATGTGTCTCTCTCACATTGATGTTCTCTCTCTCTCTCTCTCTCTCTCTCTCTCTCTCTCTCTCTCTCTCTCTCTCTCTCTCCCCCCCCTTTCCCTCTCCCTCTCCCTCTCCCCCCCTCTCTCCTCCTCCACTCTCTCTAAAAAGCAATGGAAAAGATATCCTTGGGTAAGGATTAACAACAACAACAAAAAATCTATTTGAAATTAGAGGTATGCTCTGAAATGGGAAACCAAACCCCAGGCTGATGCAAGACTCAGTTCATTAAAACTGACCCTAAACACCCCAACCACAGGAGTCTGACTGCAAAACAGGTTAGCTTCCCAAATCCAGGCTCTATGGGTAAACTATTCCTTCTTCTTGGAATTGTTTTGACACTGAAATGTGAAATTTCTTAAAATAAGAAGGAGAATAGAGGCTCCAAGGAATGTTAAAATAATTTGTGGCAAAACAGAGAAAGTTAAATATTCATTGAGGGGTTTTCATTTCAAATGATCGTTTTACCATATCAATGTCTAAATTGTGGAGCAGGGAGAAGAGGAAGAAGCTCTAACTTAATCCCTTCCCTGAATTTGCCACAGAGAATGCACAGCAGAAGCCCCCTGGGGGTTTCGAGCTTCTCCTGTGAAAGCTGGGCTCTGTGGATGCTGGGATCCTACACAGGCCTCCTTGGCTGCTCTTTCCTGTCTGGGCCAAGTGGGCTCTGCCAAGAGTTGGCATGACAACCCCTCCCATCTCCAGCACTTAAATTGTGACCCTATGCATATATTTTCCTCCCAGAGGCAGGGCTTTGTCCTGGATTACACCTTCACTATTTCATCTTTAGATCCAAAGAACCAATGTTGGATACCAAAATCTTAGGGAATATCTGAAACCCAACTCTGTACATCTCCATAAACTAAATGATTTCCAGCCACAAATATAAGTTGTCATTTCCAAAAGTTGGGAGGGCATGTATGAGCAGGTGGCAGGCTGTGATGAATGCCCTCTGCCCCTGGCTTTCTGGTTTACCTTGCTAACAGGAGCTGTTTCTACTGCCTTGGGCAGGAGGTACCACTGCTGGAATTCATTGTCTCACTCACTACCTTTGGAGTAGATTTTCTGCTGGTTTTCTGGGATAATATTCAAGCTGCTAGAAGGCTTGCCTGTCTTCAAATTAATTAATTCATTCATATAGTTAATTCTGCTATTATTCTTTGAACACTTATGTACCAGGAAATGAAACTAGGCACATCAGTGAATAGTTATCAGAATTTTTAACCTTCAGATTTATTTATTCTCTCATCATTATTGCATCTTAACATTTTTCCCAGCAGGAGGCAATTGATGTAAGAGTGTCCTGGACACACTCACTGATTGACCAGTTTCACTGAGGGGAGAATATTTTCAGAAAAGATTTTAAAGAGACAGACAGAAACAGAGACAGAGAAACTGAACAGCATAGAACAGGCCAGGACACACCCAACTGAGCCTGGCAAGGTTCAGGGACACCTGGGGGCACTGTCACCTGGAAGGTAATATTACCAAATCCACGATGAGAGAAGAGAAATCAAGAGAAGATGGAGGATCCCATAAAATAATACACATATGCCCCCAAAAGTTTGCCAAGGTGGGTAGGGCGACTCCTTTATTCATTCAAGTGCCAGGTATGGAATGATAGGGCACAATGCTGGGCACCGGAAGCTACAAATCACCAAAAGAATTAGCTTCCCACACTCACCACTAAGGGAGCTACTAGACCCACAAAAATATGAATTATGAAAGAAGTGATTTGTTAAAGTCATCTCTCACTTGAGATATTGCAATAATTTCCTCATTTCCCTTCTTGCCTCAGATTCCTCTGCTGTCTCCCACCCCAAATGTATTATTTGTTCTAGAATCTGCAAGGGGCATTGCTGTTCATCAGCCATCAAGGTCAATTTGAGCCTCTCAGAATTTCTGGAGGTAAGGCCTTGGAATCTGCATGTTAAACACATAGTAGAATAATTCTTAGGCACACTCCATTTTTAAAAGTATCCCATGGATAGAAAAGTTCATTAACAGAGGTCATTGAAAGTTCATAACAAATCCTAGCCCACCTTTCTAACCTCATCTGAAGCCATTAAAATACTCCCAGCCTATGTCTTAGTAGTAACATAGATACAGTCCCCCAAAAAACTAGAAATTATCACGCTCGTGCTATTTTTCATGCAAATCCTTCTGCCTGGTATTCCCACACCCTCCCAGCTGAGTCAAACCCCTACGCGTGCACATAAATAAATACACGCACACACATTATCCACTTGGAAAATCCTGATTCATGTATTAAAGACCAGAACAAATGTTCTCTTCTCTTCTCTTCAATCCCTTCAACTCCTGGTAAAATGTACCCTTCTCTCGTGTGCTTCTGTAGCACTATATACATTCCACTTGCTTCACTAATTCCACTGTATTATAGTATTGAATTTGTGTTGAGTGGCCACCCTCCCTATACACACAAACACATGCCAATACTTCTTGAGGTTCTCAAGGGTATGCACTGCATCTTATTCACCTCCAAATTTCAAGTTCCCAATACTTAGTGAGCACTCTACAATCTTATACTGATCTGGACTATTCAAATTGGATACATGAAACACCTAATGTCTCTTCCCATACCTGCTGTTTAAAAAATTATATATTTACTTCTTCCTCTAAGAAAGTAATGTATGATTGCATCCTTCAACCCATGAGCAAAGATATCTCCCTCTATTTACTTAGGTCTTTTTAAACTTCTCTCAGTAAGGGTTTTTTGTTTGTTTTTTGTTTGTTTGTGTATTTTTTTTAGTATTCTGGTTAGACATTTTGCATTTCATTTCTAGGAATTTACTGTTTTCGATGCTCTTTTAATTTTTTTCATATTTCAAATTTCAGTTATTTATTGATGATATATAGAAATGCAATTATGTTTTTAATACTGACCTGTCTTCAAATGACCTTGCTAAATCACTGAATTTTAATATTAATTTAATAGTTTATCTGAAGATTGTTTAAATTCTCTATGTAAACACATCACACATGTTATTTGTTTCTTTTTCAATTCTTTTACTTTTTACTTAGCTTATTGCATTGGTGACTCCTAGTACAATGTTAAGTAAAAATGGTAATAATTTATTACATTGTTTCATTCCCCATGCTGGGTAGGATATCTTTCAATATTTTCACAATTAAAAATAATGTTTCTCATATATTTTTAAATACTAAGAGTCTATTTTATTTTAGCCATGAATGGGTGTTGAATTTTTTCAAATATTTTCTGTATCCATTGATATAATTATATGCTTTTTCTCCTTTGCAATGCTTATGTGGTAAATAACATCAGTTTTCAAGTATGAAGCCAATTTCACACTCCTAAAATAAACTTTAGTTATGATATAAAATTAGTTTCATATGTCACTGGATTCATTTTGCTAATATTTTATTTATTTATATCTATGACCATGAGAGAAGTTAGCTGCTAAAGTTTTTGTCTTTTAGTACCTTTGTTAACTTTTGATACCAAGTTTTGCTGGCCTCATGAAAAAAGTTGACAAATATTCCACCTTTCCACTCTTGAAATCCTGTGGTCCAACCATCTCTGTTTTAGCCATAAATAGATGTTACTCCCTTTTTCTTGTCCCATGCACACCTTACCTTTAAGAGGAGAACATGTTAAATAAGAGGGTAACATGGCTCAGATAATATCAACTTCAAGGTCCAACAATGCTCACAAAAATCTGACTTACTAGCAAGTGTACCAGCTTTACATTGCAAGCCCCATATTCATATTATTTGTGTGAGTATGCTTTATCATTAATGTATGAATAAACAAAGTATAATAGTATATTTTATAACAAACATTCTTATATAGCATTACCTTACTTATTACCTTCTTTGACCATATGCATACCCTTGAGCTATGTGAGAGACACAAATAGCATTTAATCCTGCAAACCTTCAATATAGACTAATGGTATTCTGACTATATGTAGAAGTGCTTTGGGCTTAGAGTGCAAGGACCCATTTCAGTATAAATGCAGGCTGACACTAAATTTTTAAGGAAAATTGATTATTTCAGATAGTTTTGTCATTGTTAATTTGCTTGGTAAGCATGCTTTACTGGTTCTCTTCTGTTAAAGCGATGTTTAGAATACAGTTACTCATTGCACCTGGCAATGAGTGTGACCAATAAACACTTGTTGAAAGTATTAATAAATTAATAATGAATTCCTGGAAAGTTGCCCATCCTCTAAAACAACAGTTGGCCAACCATAGCCCCTGGGCCAAATTCAACTCACTCTGACTGTTGAGGGAAATGTGCATTGGACACAGTCAAACTCATTTGTTCATAAATATTCTCATTTAAAGTTGAATGTCTTCTACTTTCAGAGTTGAATAATTGTAACAGAGACCATATGGTCCATAAGCCTAAAATATTTACTGTCTGGTCCTTTATAAGAAAAGTGTGCCAACCTCTGCTCTAAAACACAATATTCACTAAATAATTGGAGTGTCCAGAATGCACCCACCCCAGGGAGGTCTCTGCAAATGAGATCTCTTCCAGTTTACTGCTGAAGGAATAAGGAGTAGTATCAGAGGTGGACCTGCTGGTGGTAAAAATCACAACATTTATTTTCCATTTCTTTTAGTATCTTTCCTCCCCAACAAGAAGGAAAACTCTTGTTAGTAAAAATTCTAGAGTCATTATATTTTCATAACACTAAAGAATAAAGTAATTTGCTGAAACAAAAAACTTATTATTTAAACACAAATGTGGACTATTCATAATGCTATTCATACAACACAGCATGGTACACATAGAATATCAAGATGTCATAAAAAATGGTAAAATCTGAATCTATTACTTAAAAAACCCAAAACTACTAGTAAAAACAAGATAACATTACAAATTATACATTACTAGTGGCCTGGTGCATGAAATTCATTCAAGGGGGCTGGGGGGTTCCCTCAGCCCAGCATGCACCCTCTCCTATCTGGAACATCCCTCTCACAATCCAGGACTATTGGCTCCCAACTGCTTGCCTGCCTGCCTGCCAGCCTGATCACTCCCTAACCACTCCTCTGCCAGCCTGATTGCCCCTAACTGCCCTCCCTGCAGGCCAGTCACCCCTACCTGCCCTCCCCTGCTGGCCTGGTCCCCTGCAACTGCCCTCCCCTGCTGGCCTGGTCCCCCGCAACTGCCCTCCCCTGCAGGCCTGGTCGCCCCTAACTGTCCTCCCCTGCAGGCCTGGTTGCCCCCAACTGCCCTCCCCTATTGTCCTGGTCCCTCCCCCCCCCAACTACCCTCCCCTGCAGGCCCAGTCACTGCTTAACTGCCCTCCCCTGGTGGCCTGGTCCCCCCCACCAACAGCCCTGCCCTGCTGGCCTGATTGCCCACAACTGCCCTCCCCTGCTGGCCATCTTGTGGTAGCCATCTTGTGTCCACATGGGGGAGGCCATCCTGTGTGTTAGAGTGACAGTCAATTTGCATATTAGCTCTTTATTATATAGGATTAGTCTTCTGATAGCCAACAAAAATGATCAATAATGAATCCTGGGTTTTTTTGGTAGCAAATGATGTAGAGTTTGTCCTGCTCAACCAATATGATATTTTCCTAAATATCATGTTAAATTAATTGACAAATTTTAATAATGTACTACATAGTCCTAGAAGCCAATTATATAAATAATTAGGCACTTGAACAGAAAATAAGTGACAATAAAATAACCCATGGTGTCAGACAACATTATTTACTAAGTAACCATTTTTTCTAAAGACTATATTGGTGACATTAGAAAAAATGCTTAAAATACTAACCAACCCAGCCAGTGTGGCTCAGGTTGAGCATCGAACTATGAACCAGGAGGTCACAGTTCAATTCCCAGTCAGGGCACATGACTGGATTTCGGGCTCCATATTCAGTAGGGGGCATGCAGGAAGCAGCCAATCAATGATTCTCTCCTTTGATGTTTCTACCTCTCTCTCCCTCTCCCTTCTTCTCTGAAATCAATAAAAACATTTTTTAAAAAAAAGAAAGATTAATCAATGTATTTCATTTTAAGCAAATATATTATAATTCAGGTTTGTACTACAAATAATATAGTGAGTTTTCTTTTTCTTTGAAAAACATTTCTTTCTAAAAGTATTTACTACATTACTGTTCACAAAAATAAACAACCCTTATACATCACTTTTTTATTCAATTCACAAAATTTTTACTTTTAACTTTTTAGGCTATTTGTGCATTAAGAAAAGTATACGTTGAATATAATCTTTTGAAAACTTTCAGAGAAAGGAGAAAGAAAAGAAGTGGGAAAGAATATTTAATTTTGCATGCCTCAGGCAGTTCTGGTTCTAATAACAAAAGCGTGGGAATGGAAGGGGCATGGAGCACAGGTGTAGAAGAAAGAATTCCTGAGTCCTAGCAACCTTGAATAAATCAGTTAACATGTAAGTCTTAGATGCTCAATCTGGACAAAAACATGGAAATACAAAGCTGTGCGTATCTCATGAGATAATACAAGAAAAGTGGGTTTTATTAATTGAAAAACAAATTATTTGTTACAAAATAGTAGTAGAAATATCAATAAGATACTGTCTCGATCAGTTTGGGCCACTATAACAAATTACCATAAACTTGAAGGCTTAAACTACAGTAATTTATTTCTCACAGTTCTGGAGGCTGGAAGTCTGAGATCAGGGTGCCAGCAGGGTTGGATTCGTGGTGAGGGCCCTCCTCCTGATTTGCAGTCACCTTCTCTCTTTGTCCTCACATGGCAGAGAACAGAGAGAAGAAGCAAGGTCTCTCCTGCCTCCTCTCATAAGGACACTAATCCCATCATGTGTGCTCCACCCTCATGAGCTAATTAACTTCCAAAGGTTTCCTCTCCAAGTAACTCATTGGAGATTGGGATTTAACATGTAAATTTTCAGGAATTCTTTCTTCTACATCTGTGCTCCATGCCCCTTCCATTCCCATAGTACATATTAAGTACTTTCAGTCCATAGTACATATTAAGAAAAAAATCACCAACTAGACCTTCAGAGCCTTTCAAATAATATTGTGGAGAGTGATTTATTCAAATTATTACACCTGTGGCTAATTCTAGCCTTATAGTGAATGCCCAGCATTTTTAAGATGAAAATATTCAGCTTATATGACAATATCAATGTTCATTCTACTAAGCTGACTTTATACAGAAACTTTGTTGGTAAGCTTCTCTGTGTTGTAAAATCATCAATGGTGCAAAGGAACAGACATATCTACACATCAGTGGAAACTGATGGATTATAAGTGGAAAGCAAGCAATTTAGTAAAACTGGAGAACAATTTAGCAATATCCGTGGAAATTGTAAATGCTTTTACCACTGGACCCAAACATACATTTCTGGGAATTTATCTTAAGGTTATAATTGCATAAGTACACTGTGTTCATTTTCCCTTGGTTATCTTAATGAGCATAAAGATATTAATTGTAACATTTTAATAGCTAAGAATAGAAGAAAATAATTTTAATAACTTAAGAACATTTCATTATCTATATAATAGAGAAATATGTAAATTAGCCCAGATGCCATAATGTCAGGACCAAACAGCAGAACAGCAGGGACCTGAGGCTGCATGGTGCCTGGCCTGGGCGAGGGACCACAGGCTGTGCCCCCTGCCCCATGGGGATTGACTGGGACCTCAGGCCATGCCCCTCACCCGGTGGGACTTGACGGGGGAACCTCAGGCCGCACCCCCTCACCCCAGCTCCAGGCGGACAGACCTCAGGCTGTGCCCCCCACCCAATGGGGCTTGATGGGGACCGCTGGCCATGGCCCGCCCCCCCGCCCCAGTGCCAAGCTGGGGGACCTCAGGCCGCACCCCCACCTGGCGGGGCTTGATAGGGGACCTCCGACCACACCCCCCCAACCCGGTGCTGGGCCAGGGGACCTGAGGCTACTCCTCCCACCCGTAGGGGCTTGACGGGGGCAGGGCCAGCCAGGTCTGGGTCTCAACCAATGGGGGTGGGGCCAGCTGGGTCTAGGTCTCTTGCATTTTCTATGTGTGTGTGGGTGGTGGGTGGGGACTTGACTCTAGGCCCCGCAGCACGCCCCAGACTCTGACAGGAGGGAGATTTTCATATACATTTTACTAATTTTCTTTCATTTCTGACACTTCTATTAGAGAAAGGGCAAATAGCAATATTAAAATATTTCCTCTAATTAATTCCCTTTTAATGTACACAAATTTTGTGCACCGGGCCACTAGTTTATTAATAATTGGTTAAATAAATTTTATACATTCCAACAAAATAATAAGTGAAAAGAACAATGCAGAATGTTACATAATGCACTGCCATTTGAAAGAAAAAAGACAAAGAGATGTGTTTGTGCACATCTGTGTGTGCTTACACAGACCATCTCTATAAGAATTGTATAAGTATGTGGTAGGACGTTTGGCATAAATCAGGAAACTGAGAAATGGGGGAGGGAGCTATGAGAAGATTATACTTTATATTGCTTTATTCATTTTGAATTTGGGTTCATAAACACTTATTACTCAAAAAATAGTTTTCCGTAAATAAAATTGTCAAATATGGCTTGCTATTATAGTTTCAAGTTATTTTACCAACTATTAATGGCTGGAACATTTGAATAAATTTACAACTAATAAGAAACATATCTTCTTTTTTTCAGAAAATCTAAAACATAGAAGTTCTTTGTTTCCATTCTGGAATGCTGATTTGTTTAGAATAGTTAAGCTTCCAAATTAGATTATCACTTCTTTTGTGACAGGCATTCAAGAATTTTCAGATGGCAATAAAGAGTCAAAAAGAAATGGACTATTATAAAGGTTTGCAGACGTAATAGAAAGGTAGTTCTCCAAACCTGCTGAGATGATCTCAGAAAACAAACAGGTTACATAATCCAGACAGATTCACATAATCCTGGTGAGGACTAAATTCTCTCTAGGACAAGAGAAAGTCATGGCAAGAATGGCACACTTCCCACTTTGCCCCAAGCTCAGAAATATGCCAGTATTTCAGTTGGGGAGCCCAATGGGGAAGAAGGCAGAAGGTAAAAACAGAATGGGCTAGAGTTGAGGTCCTAAACATCAATGGGGTGAGGAACAGATTGTCCCAAAGCAGGCAATCACATCTCTGTGTCCTGGCCTCTGGGTCCAGATGGGCTGGTCGGATGTGAAAAGAACAGAAGTCTGTAGGCAGTGGTAAGATACAGGTGTCTAGCATTGGCATGGTCCGAGGCCATTTTTGGGACAGAGTTTCAATCCAATTTAAATTAGAATTCCAGTTATAGCTATGTGACCTGGGACAGGGTCCACTTGCTCATAAGAAGAGGCTGGGAAACACTAAGTGAGATTCAGTTACATGTGTGCAAACCTGAGTTGAGAGCTGCAACTAGAGAGTGGACAACCTTGGAAGATGTAGGGCAAGCATGTCAAACTCAAAGTCTAAATAAACAAGGCTTAAGTTTATGTGGGCCGCAAAAAAAAAAACAAAAGCTTCAATTTTCATAGAAATGTAAGTTTATTTCCATAGAGATATGCTGATTACAAAGGGCTGAAATAAATGAGTTATTCATTAACATAATAGAACATTTTAATAAAAATTAATATTGTTTCTTGAACATTAATTTACCAGACACTGAAGAACTGCACAAATTAATAAGCAAATAAATCTATTTTTCTTGTTCTCCAAAAGCGAAATATTTCCTGTTGCGCACACTAAACAAGTCAGTCCAAGATTAATGACGTGGCAATCGGCTGCTAAAATATTTGCTGCTAGTATTAGTGGAGAGAAATGGTGCGCCTGCCTGTAAGGCACATAAGGGAAATGAATGCAACACAATTATAGTAATCAGTCATTAGCGAACGTTGTAGTTCATTATTAATAATTATGTATAACAGGCTATCATAAAAATTAAGTTACAAAATTTTTATTAAAATGTTTCTAACATACCGTTATATTGGCTGGGCCGCAAAAATATTCATTGTGAGCCACATGTGGCCCACGGGCTGCAAGTTTGACATTCCTGATGGCTGGCGTGGGGAGTGGGAGGGGAGAGGCTGAACTTGGTGAGTAGCTGGGAGAAAAGTTCAACCCAGATAGGGAAACAAGATGTCAAGCAGCAAGACTGAATGTGCAGACCTCAGTCATCGGGAGAAAAGTGTGAGTAATTTCTAAGTCACAATCCTTATTAACTCCTTTTTATCATTTTATTTTCCTTTCTCAGCTAACTCAATCTGATGTATTCCATTGTTACTTGACTAATGACTTTAAATGGGTATCTCTAAGCCTGTTCTAACATGTCTTTTCCAATACCTCTTTCCAAGGCTTGTTTCTTTGCTTGCTTGCTTGCTTGACTGATTTCCTAACCACAAACGAGACATTTCCTATGGAACATTTCACCATCATTTTAATTCAACATGCCTTTTTAAGCCAACTGTAACATCTTCCCTTCCCTTTTCTCCAACTTCTTTGTTCTGTCATCAATATCTCTATTCTCACTATCACCCAAGTTCAAAACCCATGTAGCTGATTTTTCTGCAATCTTCTTAGAAATCAGGAACCACGAAGTTCTGCATTAATTTATTAATTCATTAAAATATTACATTGAATTCAAAAAGTAGTGCCAAACTATGCTGCAGGTACTAACTTTCCTCACAAATACAATCTCTCTGTGTCCATTCCTTCCTATTTCTATCACCACACACCCAACACATTCATGACTTACATATTCAATTATTGCAAAAGCTGTATATCAGGCCTCCATCACTGATTTTACTCCTTCCAACCCATTTCTATCTTTAGATTGCTTAAGATGCCATTTGTATGTAGGCACTGCATCGTAATTGTCTGGTGCTTACCTGCCTCCCCATCTAGACGGTATGCTCTTTAAGGGAGGCTCATCTACTAATGTGTCCTCAGATCCTATATCTGTGACTGAAATATAATAGCATCCAAGAAAATTTGTTTAATAAATTCTCATAAATGTTCAATGCCTCCCTATAATTAATTTCCTCAAAACCTTATATCTCTGCTTAGAGATAGGTCCTTCATCCTCTGGCCAAAGTTTGTCTATTTAACCCTATAGCTCACTGTTTTGCCACCTGCCACTTCCTCACCCCCTGGGTTCATTTTCTCACAGCCCTGTAACACTCATGCTAATTCCCATCTTCACCTGCTTGTCTCTAATGTCTATTGCCTGAAGTGTCCTCCCCCCCTCCTTATTTTTTTCCTCATTCAGAAGGTCCTGTGTCCAGCAGTGGTGGCAGCTTTTTCAACTTAGAGGGAGTTGCCAAAGAATGATGGCCATTCCCCTCCCTGCCTCCTCCGAGAAGCAGTCACCTCCCTCTGTGCTCCAGTGTCAGAGAAAGGACATGCTCTTTCCATCCTAAGGTTTTAGCAAGTGAGTCCAAGCCCATCAATGATGTGACAGAGTCAAAGGGCAGAAAGTAAAACCTGTCAGAGGCAACAAAATGGTCCTTGGTTGAGCACTGCTCCTGTAACACCCAAGTTTAAGAAAATGGGTGGAGAAGGGAGCAGATTGGTTCACAGACTGTCAGATGTGCCAGAGGTTAGCAAAAGGACACATGCGTTTATTTGCTTCCTGCTTCCCTGGCTGACCCATGCCTTGGGTAAAAATTGGGCATTCGGTAAACTGGCTTTTCATCCTCAATGCCCTTTCAATTCCCTCTGCATTTTTACTATCTGAAAAATAAAGAAGCTAAACAGTCCTTTAGGACACTACCACCAATGTTTTTGAGGTGAGTGAAAGGAGAGGCTAGAGGCAACAGATCACGCTTAACCAACCTATGTTCAAGGAGGCATTGAGCACATGTGAATATCCACCCATCCTGAATATCCAACCCATCCTCTTCCATTACCATAAACCACAAGTTCAATTTAATATAAAATTTTCATTATACACCTTCTCACATGTCAAACACTGTGGGAGATTCTAGGCATAGAGGGAGAAGTAAGACATGGTCCCTGGCGTCCCAGCCGCTTCAGCATCCCAACACTTCTGCCCCTGGCTTGGTTACAACAAGCTACAGAAGGCTCCCTGTGACCACATTTGTCTCTCTGGGTCTTTCTGGAATCCACTCATTCTCTGAACTCAATTCAAGACCCTTTCATAGAGATCTATGTCTTCTTATGCACCACCTACCTCTGTACATGTGGTTTTCTTCTTTAATTTCCAAAGCTTTCTTTGGACCTTGCACTCTGATTCCCCTTTGCTTCCAGCTCCTCCCACACATGAATCTGGAAAGAAAATTCAAGGTCTGGTGATGTTTGCGGAAAATGCATTTATGGAATATAATGAACAACATAAACTGATGAACAAAAACAGATCCAGAGACAGAGAAACATCAATCAGACCGTCAAACCTCAGAGGGAAGGTAGGGGAGGGTGGGGGTAAGGGGAAGAGATCAACCAAAGGCCTTGTATGCATGCATATAAGCCTAACCAATGGACACAGACACCAGGGGCATGAGAGCATGAGTGGGGGAGTTGGGGGGGGCGGGGTAATGGGGGAATAAGGACACATATGTAACACCTTAATCAATAAAGAAATTTTTAAAAATTAAATTAAAAAGCTACAAAAATGCAAATCATTTTAATGTCACTGAATTGTATACTTAAAAATGGTTAAGCCTTGACCAGTTTGGCTCAGTGGATGGAGCATCAGCCTGCGGACCGAAGGGTCCTAGGTTCGATTCCGGTCAAGGACATGCACCTTGGTTGTGGGCACATCCCCAATAGGAGGTGTGCAGGAGGCAGCTGAATAGATGTTTCTCTCTCATCGATGTTTCTAGCTCTCTGTCCCTCTCCTTTCCTCTCTGTAAAAAATCAATAAAATATATATTTTTTTAAATGGTGATTTTGTTATGTAAATCTTACCACACACATGCAAAGTAAGAGGTCCGTCATCTGCTGTGAAGGAACTCAGACTCAAGTGGGGGAAACACAATTCACACAGCCATTAATTCAGCAAGCAAGTACTGACCACTTAACTATACACTAAGCACCACACAAGGAACTAAGGAGTCAAGAAAGACCATGAAAGATATAACACTACCTTCATAAAGCTTTTATTCTAGCCTGCCTGGGAGACAGTCAGCAAGCAAATAGGCATAGAATTAAGTAACACATTAAATAGTGATGAGTGCTATGAAGGGAAGTATAGGGTCTTATGAGAGCACATAACAGGTGGATATGAGCTGGGCTAGGGGTTCAAGAAGGCTTCGCTGATAAAGTGATGTTGAAAGATGACACTCAGAAGAGTGAGTAGTTGGAACCTAGGCAAAGGGGTGTGACGGGATGGTGCGAGGGTAGAGCATTCTAGGCAGGGGGAACCACATGTGTGAAGTGAAAGACCTTTCACAAAAGGTAGAAACGAATGTGGTCCTTCAGAAGGACTGCTAGAAGCCAGTGCAGGGAATGTGAGGAAAGGAGCAAGGCATCAGGCTTGACACAGGCTCCAGCTGCCAGAAGCACTAAAATTGAAGGCTATACACAGGCATGCAGAGTAAAGGGGCTCAGCTTCCAAGGGGGAAAGATGGGTTCTAACAGCCGCCTTGCAGAGTTGATATTTGGAGAGAACCTGAGACTTTGATAGCTGGAAAAGGGCAAGCATTCCAGTTACAGAGGCTACCTAAGCAAAGGTACAGACATGGGACATGCCAGGGGACAGGAAGTAATCCTGTTCTGGTGAAGCACGGAGAGGACGCAGAGGGGGAAATGAGGGGAAATGTTGTGAAAGATAAAAAGGAAACTTAAATAGAGGCTTCACTTCAAAGTCATTAGATAGGACAGCTGATCCTAGAACAGTGGGTAGGGGTGTCCCACCCACTGTCCCTCAAGGTCTCACCTGTCTTCTCCCACCACCAATGGATGACCCTGCAAACAAAACTCCAGCCCTCAAGCATCAGTAATAAACAGTAGCAAGGCAATTCCACACCTGAAAGGGACTCGGCTCTCCACTGTGAGGGTCCCAGCAGGTCTCCTCTCTGGTGAAACAGTTTAGAAGCAGTACTAAAATTAGCCATGGAGTGCAAAGGATGAGAGGCGAGGGGTTTGGGATCAGTAAAGCAACGACTATAGATACCCACTGCCCACACTGCTGCTTCAAGCCCTGGGTGGGATGCAGGCAGATGAAGAATTTGGCTGGGAAAGCACCACCGCCTGGTTTAGTAGACAGAAGCATTCCCAGCAGCAGCATCAGTTGGCCGCTGGCCTGAGAATGAAATTTTTAGAAGCTCTGACTTTTGCCATTTTTGTGTTTATCTCTGGCTCCAAAAGACTCTTTTCCCTGGCTATTTTCTGTAAACACACTTTCTGCAAGTCAGATTACTCACTTGGCCAGATGGAGGACCAAGTGTGAACATGTAAGAATATGGTTAGCCTGTTTTTCCTGATAACAACAAAGGCTCTTTCCCCAGAAAAGTGCTGCTGGAAATCAGCCTGCTGGGACCCAAGCATCCCTCTCACAGCATTCCCATCTGTGGTAGAAACCCAGCCCTAGCATCTTGGGCCCCTGGTCCTCAGAGGCCTCCTGGGAATCCCTGTCCTCATCAGGCCGGGAGCTGGAGGGTACTCCCATGGAACCAGGCCCAGCCCTGAACCTAAGGGGTATTTTCAGGGGACCAGGAGACCCCGTCAGTACTAAGGTTAGGGGCCAGGCCTGCAGATATGTGTGGGGGAGGTTGTTCTCCATTTCTGTCACCATAGAAGAAACTGGAAAGATTTTTTAGCTCAACTCCTTCATTCTACACCTGAGAAACCTGACACCCAATGAGAGGAAGTGACCTGCCTACACAGAGGCAACTTGTTCCATAACTAAGGCTTGATTGCTTCATGCTTCCAATTTCCATTTGAAAAGTTGATCTCGAGCAGCACATTTGCAAAAATGGAGTTTTTAATCTATGTCAATAATTTAAAACCTAATAGTCTTTTATTTAAAAATCTTATAGTAAAATCTCTTTGTAGGATTAAAATTATAGATCTTTTTATAAGGATTGAATGGCTTCAAGTGTTAGAAAGCAAAATAGAAGAGTTCTCGTAAACTACCTAGAGACTGGGGTGTTTGCTTGCTCTTTAGGGGTGACATCTTTACCCAGAAACTGTACTCAGCCTAGGGACTTCAGATGAAACATCCACAACATCACCCCCTCATCCTAGTTACCACACCCATCTTCCTTCCTCCATCTTCCCAACAGAGTTTTATCATACTTGTTATTATGACCATGTAAACTATTTTCCTTGAGGAGCCAAAGAACATGTTCTGGTTGCTTTTTGGTTTTTTGACTTTTTTTCTCCCAAAGTTGGCTCTTTTTTCCCCTTCCTTGGCTATTAAAATGACACGTTAAGACTTTCCACACTCGAAAACAGTTCTGTAAAATGCCTCTCAATTCCGGTTTCCACTGGGATAAATACGTCAGAGACACTACGAATTCCACTTTTCCCCTGGAAGCATTCCTCAGGTAGCATTTTAGATCATACTCGGTAATATTTCCATTCCTCCCCAGTCCCGATAAGAAAAGTAAGGACCTGAAAACCTCGCTCTCTGGGCCTTGCGTCAGAAGCCTGTGGTTTAGGAAACCAATGTTATGATGTTCAAGTGCGAGGGGTACTTCTTCTCCAGCCTTATAGAAAAAGTGTGTGGGAAGAAGCAAAAGTTCTCTAGTGACAGAACTCATTTGGCCTCAGACCATGTGGACTCTCCTGACTCGTGTGCCCATAGGGATGTAACAGAGAGTGTGAGAAAGGGCACATGTGTGAGCCTCCTTGTCCTCACACTGTGCAATGGAAGCAATAACACCATTCTAAACACCTATAAGATAACAGAATGTCAAATCACCTGGCAGAGATCCAGGCCCATAATTGATATTGAATTAATAGTTTATTGAATTGAAAAGCATGAACTTATTCTTCCTTGTTCAGCTTTCTGGCAAGTCAGGCCTGAGATGCCTTAACATTCAAGCATGTTTCTTGAGACTATGGGTGCAGATTCCTCGGGTATATGGAATTTGCCAACCTTCTGAAATCATGTCACTAAGTAATACCCAGTGGTAAGCACAACGTTTTTAGGGGACTTGAATGCCAGGGTTACTGATGGCTCTGCCAAAACTTTATCCATAGAAAATTTAAAAAGTTTAGATTGTTTCTTTGAGGGCCATCTATCCAAGAACATCTGCCTGAATCAAAGACATAAACAATTATCTGATTTCACTTATCATCAATATTCATTAATATGAAACTACCATCCATGAGATAAACATATGAGGAATTTAATTTACAATGCCAAATAAGAGGCTGGTGTTATCTGCCATTCATTCAGTATCCCCATCCTTTAAGATATGTAATGTAAGCCCTAATTTAAAGTGAAAATGTCTCACCGGGCTGGCATGGCTCAGTGGTTGGACATTGACCTATGAACCAGGAGGTCAAGGTCCGATTCCCATTCAGGACACATGCCCAGGTTCCTGGCTCCATCCCCAGTGTGGTGCGTGCAGGAGGCAGCCGATCAATGATTCTCTCTCATCATTGATGTTTCTCTCTCCCTTCTCCTTCCTTTCTGAAATCAATAAAAATATATTTTTAAAAAATGAAGTGACAATACCTCCCTTAACTTTCCTCTGACCCTCAAAACTCCTGTTTCTAGTTCTGAGTTTCAAATGGAAATTTTAAGGTTATGGAGCTGAAAGTTTCAAATAAAATGAGGTCCCTTCTAATTCCCGAACTAACCTTCTTGAGGTGGAAACATGTGGTGCTCTCACCTCACATTATGTTCTGAGCCATGTTCCCTGCAACAATAGCAACAAGCCAGAGACAAAGCAAGCCTGGCTCCTCACTCTGTTTGGCCTGTGCTATAGTTTCTTTGCCTGCAAAACAGTAACTCTCCAACACACATTTGTCCTAAAGATGTAACCAGATGCTGTAAGTGAAACTAAGTTGTGGACTGTAAAAAGCTAGATCCTAATGCAAATATTTTTATTTTAACTGAGTCCAAAATAAGTGTGTTCTTTAGTTAGCAAACAATGTATTTTCTATTTGAGATGGCATGAGTTAGGAGGGGGAATGCTTAGATAGATGTTTTATTTTGAGGTTCATCAAACTACACCACTGCACTGAACTTGTTCTCCATTTCTGCCACCATAGAAGAAACTGGAAAGATATTTTAGTTCAACTCCTTTATTCTACACCTGAGAAACCTGACACCCAATGAGAGGAAGTGACCTGCCTACACAGAGGCAACTTGTTCCATAACTAAGGCTTGACTGCTTCATGCTTCCAATTCCCATTTGAAAAGTTGATCTCGAGCAGCACATTTGTAAAAATGGAGTTTTTATCTATGTCAATAATTTAAAACCTAATAGTCTTTTATTTAAAAATCTTATAGTAAAATCTCTTTATAGGATTAAAATTATAGATCTTTTTATAAGGATTGAATGGCCTCAAGTGTTAAAAAGCAAAATAAAAGAGTTCTCTCTTCTCACCGAAGCCCTGTACAAGGGCCCTAGATGGCTGAGCAAGGGCTTGGGATCTAATAGCTGGAACAGTTAGTCAATCTCAGTTAGCCCAGCAATGCACTGCCCTTTGATCCTGTGCTACCATATTACACAACTACAACCAATCTTCTCTCCACACCATACCTCTTGCTCAGAAAGGAGCCATGCCTTTGTACATGTTTTACATTCTACTGCATCTGACACATGATGAATAATCTTTATTTTATGTCTTATAGTTGTGCTTTGATAATGACCACAGTAATTTTTCTCTTACCTAGTTCAGTTTCCTGATTTTTAAATGAACTCTCAAGTCATCTGTTTTTGTTTCTGTCTCTTGGTCTCCTTATCTCTTTATCTCTGTCTCTGTCTCTCTCTATCTTTCTTTCATACTAACACACACACACACACACACACACACACACACACACACACACACAGAGAGATCCAATCCTTCAGTGGAAAATCCTATGTTTTTCATATAAGATTTTTGACTTAGCATCTGCCAAGCCCCAATTTGCAATGTGACATTCTTCAGTTCTTTCCAGGCACGTTTCAACTGAAGGCTCTGAATTATTTGCTTATTGTGTTATCTGCACACAGACACCACAAAAGAAATTACTCACTCCTGGAAAAAGATGCCAAACCCCTAATTTAAAAACACCGAATGAGTAATTCCCAAAGCATTATTTCTCCTTCAAACCCAGAACATTTTAATTACCTTGAAATAAACAAAGAATCTTGCAAGGCTAATTCAAATTGCTTATTCAAAATTCTCCCTCTCCTATATTCTAAGGATTTTCACCTGCCCCATCACTCTTCAAAACTTGAGACTGTTTACTCTACCACCCATGTGGTAAAGAACCCATTAAAAAGGGAGAAGTAAATTTTGTACCCATTATTAGTCTTAAATTGGCATGAAGGTTAAAGTGAGCATAGAAATAAGCAATGACCCATCTTTTTCTTTAATTGTTCATCAGCTGGGCCAAAATGGTCAGGCCTCCCGCCTACAGCTACATAGTTAGTTGTGATAAGAGCAAAGAAAAGTAAACAGTTTTAGGGACTGAAGCAGTACTATCTCTACTGAAGGATTTGTGCTTTCATGTTGCAGATTAATACATTGTGGACCAGTAGTCTTATTGCTAGCTTTACCCAGTGGCCAGATAAGTTTCTATTGAATGAGTACAAAAAACGTTTTACATAAATGTTAAAGGCACGCCTTAAAACTAAATACCCATTGCATTTTGAAGTTATTTATTACATGTTCTTACAAGCTAATATCTTTTTCAAGTGTGATACTTTGTAAAGCACTGTATAATATGAAAACATGAGAATTCTCGTGATCCGTCCTCAACGTAATAGCCAAACAGCTCCCTTGGTAGAGGCAGATTACAACAGAGGCACAAGGGTCTGAAAGCACTTCATATGCAGTAGCAAGGAAGAAAGACCTGCAGAGTGGTTCCCAAACAGGCTTCCAGCCTAGCTCCTGACTACTGGCTGCAAACTAAACGCTTTCACCTCCTAGGGTGAGTGATGAGGCAATTGAGTCACTGTTACGCCACTGCTGCTTGAAGCAACTGAATACAGGAAACTGATCAGAAATGTTTGCTGGTCAGACAAATAGAACTAAGGACAAAATACAGCTGTGCCATCACAATCCTCTTTCATGTGCCAATGCCTAGAGATTAAATCGAGTTTTTCCAACCCAATTAAAGTAGTCTGGGTCAGGGGACAATCAGGAATCTGGAGTTCTTATTTGAGCAATTAATAAGGAATTATTTAAAATCCCATAAAGACAAAATTATTTCAATTGAAGGATTTATATCTTTAATTCTAGGAAATGTTAATGTTATCTTAGTATTTCTTCTTCACTTTTTTAAAATTCTCTCCTTCTGGCACTCTTAAGACATTGTTTGGAGCTTTCCTCCTTGTCTCTCAACTTCTCTTTTCATATTATAACTCTTTATTTGCCTTTCAGATTAGTCCTTCAGTTTTATCTTCTAACTCCGTTTTCTCTTTAGCCATATCTACCGGAGTTCAGACAAGAGTAAGGCAAGCACAGTGCCCAGGTTGCACAATTTCAAAAGGCACTCATTCTTGGGCTTCTGCAAATTCAAGGTCTGCACCTGACAGTGATTACCTCCTGAAATTGTGTACCCTGGGCTTCTCCTTTGCCTCACCTTAGTCTTGTCCCAGATGTTTAGTACACAGTTTACCTTACCAGCTACAACTTTTATTTTAGTGAGTATATTTTCCATTTCCAAAGTTTCTAGATGAATCTCTTTAATACCTCCTATTTTTGATTAATGATCCTTTGTTATCATTTCCTCTTTGACTTATTTGATGATTCCAAAGTACTTATTTTAATGCATTTTTATGTTGCACCATTATTTCTAGTTCTCCATGTATTGAGAACTATACGTTCTATAGACTTAGGATTCTTGGGTCTGCTGACTGTCCTCACGATGGGAAATTTCTTTATATACTTTGTAATTTTTTTAAATAAATCTTTATTGTTCAGATTATCACAGGTGTTGCTCTTTTTTTTCCCCATAACTCCCCTCCACCTGATTCCCCACCCCACCCCATGCCCTTACCCCCCGCCACTGTCTTCATCCATAGGAGTAAGATTTTTGTCCAATCTCTTCCCACACCTCTCACACCTGCTTCCCCTGAGAGTCGTCAGTCCACTCCCTTTCTATGTCCCTGATTCTATTATATTCACCAGTCCATTCTGTTCTTCAGATTTTTATTCACTTGATTTTTAGATTCACTTGTTGGTAGGTATGTATTTGATGTCATTTTGTTGTTTATAATTTTTATCTTTACCTTTTTCTTCTTCCTCCTCTTCTTAAAGAATACCCTTCAGCATTTCATGTAATCCTGGTTTGGTGGTGATGAACTCCTTTAGCTTTTTCTTGTCTGTGAAGCTCTTTATCTGACCTTCAACTCTGAATGATAGCTTTGCTGGGTAGAGTAATATTGGTTGTAGGTTCTTGCTGCTCATCACTTTGAATATTTCTTGCCACTCCCTTCTGGCCTGCATAGTTTCTGCTGAGAAATCAGCTGACAGTCGTACGGGTGCTCCCTTGTAGGTAACTAACCGTTTTTCTCTTGCTGCTTTCAAGATTCTCTCTTTGTCTTTTGCCCTTGGCATTTTAATTATGATATGTCTTGGTGTGGTCCTCTTTGGATTCCTTTTGTTTGGGGTTCTCTGCGCTTCCTGGACTTGTAAGTCTATTTCTTTCACCAGGTAGGGAAAGTTTTCTGTCATTATTTCTTCTAATAGGTTTTCAGTATTTTGCTCTCTCTCTTCTTCTGGCACCCCAAAAATTCGGATATTGGTACGCTTGAAGTGTCTCAGAGGCTCCTTACACTATCTTCATATTTTTGGATTCTTTTTTCTTTTTGTTTTTCTGGTTGGGTGTTTTTTGTTTCCTCATATTTCAGATCTTTGGTTTGATTCTTGGGGTACATTGATCTACAGTTGAGTTTCTGTATTTTCTTTATTTTAGACAGTGTATGCTTAATTTCTGACTGGTCCTTTTCCATTTTTTTGGCATTCTCATTAAGGTCCTTGAAGGTCTCACTAAGCTCCTCAGAAGTGTTATCAAGGTTCTTGGCGGTTTTTAGAAGATTCTTGAGTAACCTTATAGATGTGGTTCTGAACTCTATGTGGTCCAGTAGTTTGCTTTCCTCCGTTTCTTTCATTTGTGACATGTTTCTTTGTTTCCGCATTTTGGCTGCTTCCCTGTGTTGATGGAGTGGCTTTGTGTGGTAGGTGACCTATAGGGGGCAGTAGCTCAGCCTCCCCAATCACCTGATGTGGACGCTCTTGGTACACCCCTTTGTGGGCTTAGTGCAGTCTTGGTGTAGTTAAGCCTTAATTGCTGTTGGTACGCTGGTAGGAATTGACCTCCAGGCCAATCGGCTGTGAGGACTCACTGTGTCTATAAGAACTGCTGTGCTGGAGACACGCTTATGGTGCAGGACTTGTTTCAGTGGGGCTTTGGTGCTCACTGAGTCTGCCTCTTGAATGTGTCACTTATGGATGTGAGGAGTTGAAATCTGGTTTCTCACACTGACCACTAGGTACACTGGCTTCTGGATCTCCAATGGGGTGCAGGTCAGCTACTGTCTGAGGCCACCCAGCAAGAGCTACAGTGAGAGCTACAGTTTCTCCTCTTTGCTTGGGGTTTGGAGGTTTTGGAGTTGTCTGATCCGGGCTACAAGTTTGTTAGGTTAAGCTGCGATAGGGCAAGCCTTTCTTATGCTAAAACTGCTGCTTGGAGCTTGGGTGGGTTTGTAGGTTGTGTGGGGCGGGGTCTCAGGGCGTCACTAGGCTAGGGCGTGGCAAACAGCAATGGCTGCTAGTTAGTGGGCTCTGTGTCTCCGACTGCGTCCCATGCCCCAGCACAATAAACAATTATTCTTGCACGCAGCTCTGCAAGCAGGCCCCCCTCACTTTCTGACCCGTTAGCAGACAATCCAGCTTCTCCCCGTAGGAGTTTGGGTCCCCCGCGTTTCCCCAGAAACTGTATTTCAGAGTAATCGGGGGCTTGTCTCCCCTTTGGGTTGAAAAAAGCATCACCTGCCGCCAGCCCAGATCCCGCGCCTCCGTACCTCATCTTTTCAGTGCTTGTGCACCTCTCAGTGCTCTTTTCTCTTTCCTTCTAGTTGTAGAACTTCCACTCAGCCAGCTTTCCCGTGGTTCTGGGTGATAGACATTTTGTCTTTTAGTTGCAGTTTAAATTGTTGCGGGAGGTAGCAGTTTAGGTGTTTACCTATGCCACCATCTTGGATTCCTCTCTACTTTGTAATTTTTAATTAAAAGCTTATCTTGCTTGGGAGTTTGTTTCTGGTAGAGTCCCCTCCCTGTCAGGTGGTTTTAGGGTTGGTTACCTTACCCTGGCAATCCAGGTATGCAACACCAAGCCAAGATGTAGTTATATTTTCCCAGCCACCATGACTAGATGCAGCAGGACCTGGCTCCTATTCTCACCCAGATGGCTCTATTGCATCCTAGAACCACAGGCAGGCAAGATCCAATTATGCATAGTCCATGGAACTTTTCATGTCTAGTGATTGTCAGAAGCTATTAATATTGATCTGGGAAGGCCGGCTCAGATGCTGTCTTTTGTGGGATGAGCTACACCTTCATACCAAGTAGCCTCTGAAGTTCAACCTCCATTGTTTGTATATAGCATCTGTTTCCCATGAACCCATTGCCTGGAGTTCTACTCCCTTTATAGATTTCTGTTAGCTCCAATCATTGGATCTTATCCTCTTGTTTTTGAGTGTGGCTGTATTTACCAAAATAAACAAATTAATAAATGTAAGTTTTTTCTCTCTCTCTCTTTTAAAATGAGAAACAAATAGGGTAAAAAAAATAGATGAGAGCAGCTATATGAACATGACAAGGAAAAATTTAATTTTTCACGAGTGTGAATTTGTCACTGAGGAGTATAGTTAGGTCCCAATCAAGTGCTCCTTGTGCAATAGTCATGGACAGGAAGGCAGCTCCACACAGACTCAGCCTGAATAAACCTAAGTGGGGTTTTTTTTTCATTTATCATTTTTTCTCTATGAAATGCCAAGGAGATTTTGCATGTGCTCATTTTGCCACAGTAAAGATAAATCGAAAGGCAAATTTTAATATACAGATTAAATCTAAATTCTAGTTTGAAAATTTCAGACTAATTTTAGTCTTAGAATTCCTGCTGTATAAGATACCATCATTAGGAAAATCTGGGTGAAGGGTATACCAGACTTTTATATTTGCAGCTTTTGTAGGTTAAAATTAAACATTTTTTAAAAATGTGTGGCTTAAAGCAGCAGTCATTTATCTACCACACCATTCTTATGAGATGGCAGTTCTGGCTGCGATCAACTGAGCAGTTGTTCAGCTAGTCTCAGCTCCAGGAACTCATGCCTTTGCAGTAAGCTGCCAGCCAGCTCGGTGTCTCTGCATTTAGGGCTTGGCCATATGAGGTATGGGGGTCATTACGCCACATATCTCTGCTGTTCAGGAGGCCAGCCCCAGGGTATTCACATGCTGGCAGTTACAGCGTTCCAAAAGCAGCAAGACAGTAAGGTCCAATGTGCAAGACTCTGTTCACACGAAGCTGCTACAGTCTCCTCTGCAAAACAAATCGTACAGCCAATCCAGATTCCAAGGGTGGGGAAACAGACGCCAGCAATGATGGGAGGGGCTGAACAATGTTGCAGCTATTGTTTTTCAATCTACCATAGCCACATTAGGCTTCTGAGTATTTGAGACAGAAATGGACTTGGAAATTCAAGGCTTCCTTTCTCTAATTTGCCATAGATCATTTCTCAGACATTCCCAATTCTCAATAACAGTGAGTAGATGGAGAAGAGACTAGAAATGGTTACATAAAGCATGCACAGGATGTTAGCAGAGAATTTCCCAACTTTGGAGACTTAGTCTATAGACTCAAAAGGTCAAGAATTTAAAACTCTCTAGGTTGGGTCTATTCAAAATGAGGCTACCTTCTATATATATAAAAGGCTAATATACTAAGTGTCCCTCCCACTGTCCGACCAGTTGCTATGACGTGCACTGACCACCAGGGGGCAGACACTCAATGCAGGAGCTGCCAAGCTGCAGTGACTTGGCAGCAGCAGTTCTCCAGTGACACACCCTGAAATCAGAGAGGAGGGAGCCCAATTCCTCACGGGGCTGCGTGATTCCACCTTCAGCTGTGACTTATGTTGTCGCTGGGCCACTGTCGGCCCTGAATCTGGTTTACTGCACACTTGTGTTTGCATTCCACACCCTGTATGACAGCAACTTTGCAGAGTGCCCTCTCGCACTCCGAGACCCCTCGGGGGATGTCGGAACACTGGTTTTGGCCTGATCCCCACAGGCCAGGCCGAGGGACCCCACCTGCTGAAGAGACCCCGCTCACTCCACTGTGGTGCCACCCCAGGTACAGCCAGCCAGGGAGGGACTGGGGAAGGTCGGCTCCAGGGCATGTCCAGTCCCTCTCGCCCAGTCCCTCCCCACTGGCCACCTTCTAATTAATATCCTTTCAATGTGCATGAATCTGGGCACCATGTCACTAGTGGAAAAATAGGAGACTAGACTGAAAGTTCCTTGAGGGAGAAAACTATGTCTGAAATTTCCTGGTATCCTTCACAGGCCCTATATAGACAATCAAAGCTCATTTAATATGACTGCTAAGACTGAGAAACACCACCAGAGTCTAGGCCCCATTATCAGGTAAAATAGCACATGGAATTGGTGAGGGGTAGGTTGGTTAAAAGAAAGGAATCTCTTTCAGGCTGGGAATATTGTTTGGGTGTGTGTGTTTTTTCTACTTTATACTTCTCTAACATATAGTTTCAGAGTATTTGCAGGAGTAATTATTGGACTTAGGAAAATTGTGAAAATGAAGGACCTGATCCATATTCTGCTCAGACCTTTCCAACTTGAGCCCAGAACCTGGAGATCTGGAAAGATGCTGACCTGACAGCTAACAAGCCCAGGCTACATCAAGGAGCATTTGCCCTTGCGTTTTTAGGTTTTGCCAGAATTCTAAGATTAACTGAGGTGATATGAAGCAAATTCTCAGTCCTATTAGGGCTCCTCCCCCAAAATAGGGGACATTTTCTGGTTGTGATATACCCCTTGTCAAATTATATCCCTTTCCCCTGGTAATTGTGTAAACGTTTGCACCCGAGTAAAAGACAGTTTTATTCATTGGATAATGTCAGCACAAAACTGTAAGAAAAAGCTTCACTCTGAGAAATGCCTATACTCCAAAGCTGCAAAAATTCCAAGGGTTTCCTGAGACTACAGAGTAAGACCACACTGAGAACAAGTAAACAAAGAGCCAGAACACGTCTCCTCTCAGGGGAAGAGCCCCTTCCAAACAGCCTGATCTGCATGCAGTCTCTCAGGCCTTCCAGAAATTACAGGGTAAATGAGCCTGATCTGGCATCTGTATGAAGCCTTTCCAGTAAACTACACATCAGGCAAGTGCCACTGTTTAAATAAAAGACAGGGATCTACTAAGGCATTAACACTCTACAAAGACACTTCTACACCTTGTGATTTGGGATTTTCATCAAAGGAATGAAAATAGTTCATACAAGGTCCTCTGGAAAATGGAATTGATCTAAATGACTTCATTATCATATCCAGGTCCTCAATATTTAGCAAATGTATTCCTGTTTCTAGGCCACTGCCCATTGCATCATCCAAAGTATTTTGTTGCTGAAATAAGGCTTATGTCATCATAATCATAAAAGCATAATTTAATAATAATAAATCTCATATGAGATAGAAGTTTTATGGCTTTTCTAGCATTGCTTATGCAGTATTTTATTTGGTACCCACAATAACCCAGTAAAATAATTAGGACACTATTGTTAGTTGCATATCTACACTAATAAAAGAGAAATATGCAAATTGACCATACCTCCATGATGCCCACCAGCCAATCAGGAGTATGCAAATTAACCTAACAAAGATGATGGCTTAATTTGCATACGCAGGCACAGATCGAAGACTGAAGACGACTGAAGACTGAAGAGGCTTGGCTTCTCCGCTGCGGCTGGAGCAAAGGCCTGGGTCCCAGGTGCAGGAGGAAAACTGGTGCCGGCAGCCAGGGGAAAGGAAGGCCTATTGCACGAATCTTCGTGCAATGGGCCTCTAGTTACAAATAAGTAAACTAAGGCTCAAAAGTTGGAAGTTGCTTACCCAGTAATGACAGAGCCTGACCTACTAATTATAGATTCAGTGTCCCCTTTCGCTTGTCTTTCCCCATATTAGAGTTCAACAAAGGGGGATATAAGTTGAAAAGCTATCTCAGGTACTAAAAAGGATAGCTACTATTCAAAATCAAGGGTCAGAGGACACAGGAGCCAGTTTGGTGGTACCCCATGGGCCAAATTTGGTACAATTTGAGCACTAAAATAACTAATAATAATCACTGATTATGACTAAGTAGAAACCATGAGTACATGTTGACATAAATAAATAAATAATACAATATAAATGGTGAAGATAAACCTCTTGCTAACAGAATTCCAGATAAAAATTATAGCAGGGATTAGAGAATAAAAAATTTTTTAAAAATGGATGTTAAAAACTAAGCAGGTGAACTTTTATGAGAAATAGGAATTTTGCAGAGTATCAAAGTATTTTCCCATAAATTACTTATTAATTGTAAGGCAAAAAAAAATGATGACTTTACAGTAGAGAGACTAGCAGGCAGCATCATAAACACATGATGAAAATCAGCGTCACCAGTACTGGGACACACCAACATTGTGTCTCTCCTGATGTGTATACAGAGAAAGACATAACATCACTTCTGTAGCCCTTTTTTCAAAAATGTAGAATCTGAATCTAATCCAGACAAAACATCAGAAAACCCAAGTCAAGGAGTATTCTATAAAACTCTGGCCTGTACTATCTAAAAATGCCAAGGTCAAGAACAGCTGAGGAAATGTTCCAAAGTAAGAGTGACTAAAAAGACATAACAACTTAATGCCATGAGGAATCCTGGATGAATCCTGGGTGGGCTGGGAAAGACTAGCTATAAAGGATATTTTTGGGACAATTGACAAAATTTGAATATGGACTGTGGGGTTTAGATTAAAATATTAAATATTATAATGTTAAAAATCTAGATTTTTCTATTTACTATTTTCATTATGAAAGATAGCCCTTGTTCTTAGAAAATAAATACTAAAATATTTAGGAAAAAGTGCATAGTGTCTCCAATTTATTATCAAATGACACAGAAAAATGAGGATCAACACTGGTTCTTGAAGGTCAATATTCTTAGATATTACAATGGTTCTAAACAATACACAGTTTATCTGTGCTCTTACATTTTTATGGGGCAAATTATTTTTTTTACAAATTCTAAAATGTCTCCTTGAGGGAACAATAATTGAAAACAAGAAAGGTTAAGAGACAGAGAGAAAGAAAAAAAATCAAATGTGAATCTGTGTAAATGAAGGGTATATAGGAAGCCCCCTTCTTTTAAGTTTGAAATTTTTTAATTAAAAATTTGTAAGAAAAAATATGCATATTTAGAGGCATAGCAGCAACAAAAATAGGAACACTCTGGCTCAAGGAAATATCTACATAGCCATGTGAATTATTTTCATTTTTGCTTCTCTATAATACATTGCATACATGTAATTCATGTAGGCACTTAATCCACCTCATATGGTTTTGTAACTGTTGTATGTAGATAGACTTGTCTTCTCACTGCTTGAGGACAATAGTGGCCAGGTAAGACCATTCACTTTTTAAGGAGATCATTTATACAGAAGGTGACATGTTTTAGCTACATGAAGAATAACCAAAACAAAACTTTTAAGTAACAGGTAGGATCTAGGTTAGAATGCAAAAATTGCATTAAAAATAAAATAGTTAGGAATATAAGTTACTGAGTTGGTTATAGAATAGTCTCTCACAGAGAGCGCTAAGATATTAATAACTAGTGACCTAGTGCATGAATTTCGTGCACATTAAAAGGGGATTAATTAGAGGAAATATTTTAATATTGCTATTTGCTCTTTCTCTATAATAGAAGTGTCAGAGATGAAAGAAAATTAGTAAAATGTATATGAAAATCTTCCTCCTGTCAGAGTTTGGGACATACTGTAGAACCCAGAGTCAAGTCCCCGCCCACCCGCAGCACTTCAAAATTGTGCAATACCCAGACCCAGCTGGCCCCACCCCATTGGGTGAGATCCAGACTCAGCTGGTCCCACCCTTGTCAAGCCCCTCCAGGTGGGAGGCACAGCCTCAGGGCCCCTGTCAAGCCCTGCCTTGTGGGGGCATGGCCTCAGGTCTTCTGTCAAGCCCCATTGGGCAGGGGGCTGCAGCCTCAGGTTGCCCAGTGCCGGGATGGGGGTCGCAGCCTGAGGTCCCCCAGCCCAGGGCAGGGGGAGCAGCCTGAGGTCCCCCAGCCCAGCACTGAGGTGGGGGGCACACCTTGAGGTCCCCCATCAAGCCAGGCAGGGGGGCATGGCATGAGGTCCCCCATCAAGTCCTGCCAGGTGGAGGGTGCGGCATGAGGTCTCCGGCCTGGCACCAGGGCGGGGGGCATGGCCTGAGGTCCCCTGTCAAGCCCCACCAGGTGGAAGAGCACAGCCTCAAGCCCCAGCCCAGCACCATGCAGCCTCGGGTCCCTGCTGATTGCTCGTTAAGGCTCGTTACAGAAACTCAGCTTCCACTGCGGGTGCAGCCTTCTTGTGTTATGGAAACCCCGCCTCTGCTGGGGTGCAACCATCCTGTGTTACAGAAACCTCACCTCCACTGTGGGTACCGCCATCTTTGTGATGGTGTGACAGTCAATTTGAATAATCTCTCTTTATTAGATAGGATATTTAAGAATATTATCAGCTATATATACATAAAAGAACAGTTCAAGGGTATCGTCATCCATTAGGGATACTATAACAAAATACTATAACTTGGGTGGCTTATAAACAACAGAAATTTATCTCTCACAGTTCCAGACCCTGGGAAGTCCAAGATCAAGGCACTGGAAAATTCAATGTCTAGTGAGGGCCTATCATAGATGGTGCCATTTTGCTGTGTCCTCACATGATGGAAGGGACAAGCCATTTCTGTGGAGTCTGTTTTATAAAGGTGCCAGTCCCACTCACAAGGTTCTGCCCTTATGACCTAATCACCTCCCAAAGACCACACACCCCAACATCACTTTAGGAGTTCAGGATTTCAGCATAGGAATTGTGGCTGGGGGTTGAGGGAAACACAAAGATTTACACCATAGAAAAGGGCAAGGATATGGATTAGAAAAGTCTTTATTCGTTTATTGATACCCTCTGTGTGCTAGGCACTGTTGGTTCAAAACTGAGTAAGACACAACCTCTGCCTTTGGTGAACTTACCATCCAGTAGAAAGATTATTTTTGTATTCACCTCTCAGTATAGAATAGAACATTGTAACCTTATTTCACATTCCCAGTCTTTACAATTTTCCCCAACATTATCCATTATCCTAACTGCTGTCATCAAAATTAATGCATCTGTATTTCCATTCTACTACCATTCAGCAGCTTTGCAACCAAGTAGGCTGAGATGGCAAGCAGCTTCTTCTGGGTCCACACAACAGTAACATTACTATGACCACTTGAGGCCCTGCTTACATGTCCAAAATGCAAAAATGACTCTGTTGCTGCCATTTCTTGACCACTGGATTCCCTTGATTGATTAATTCACTTAAAATTGCTTCTCAATGACAATCCAGTGTTCTGGTTCCAATTTCCTCCTGTTTTGGAAAGTAAATATATATAAACACAATTTCAAGCCCCTGTGCATGAGTCTTTTGTGCTCATAGCAAACCAGTATCCACTGGGAATATCTGGGACACTGCCAAGGTGGGGATTCAATTTCTTTGTTGCCTTTCAGCATGACCTAGCTAACTGCAACCCCTTTCCACCATCCCTCTGCAATGTGCTTGAACTGGAGCCAAGAGCCCATCCTACAAACTGAACACACACACACACACACACACACACACGCAAATAAATAAAGAGGGGGCCATGGAAAAAATATGGTTTTTGAAATTGCCCTATACATCATTTTCTTCTTAAATTTACATTTTTCTTTCATGACTTCACAAAAAAAAAATCTAGAATCTAAATGCATAGTCATATGTGGGAATAATTCCAAGGATTTCCAGTTTTTTTCCTTCCCCACTCAAGATTGTAGGGTTATAAACATGAGGTAGATTCTTGTGATTCTATTCCTTGGACTTATACCCTGGCTTTTGACTTTGGAGGGTTGGGGCTAGAGTGGCAAATGCCTAAGAGGTTTGAATGACTATCCAAAGAGAAGGAGATGCCTTTAGCAGGCCTGTGCCCAACACATGATTTAAGTTATCTTCATGCCACTCACTTTCCCCGGCACCCCAGAAAAAATATTAAAAATGAGTCTCAGCTCATTCAAGAAGTGAATTTCCCAAGACAAGTCTTCCCATATGGAAAGGATCATGGGAGCAGGCCAGAGCATATACAGTGAATAAGGGCTCAAGATGGTTCACATTTTCTCTTCCAGTGGGTTCCAAATATTCTGGTGGAAAACCTTTCTATTATTCTGCCAATAAATTCCCTATTCTACCCCAAACTACAGATATTAATAAACTTTCTTCCAATTCCCAAATAGTAAGGACAGCATAACATAGGCACAAAGGCAAGAAAACATGACTCATATTTTTAAATGATTCAAATGAGAAAGAGTCCATGAGGGATAGTATTAAGAAGTAATAATAACCAGGGCCCTGGATCAAATATGTAGGCCATGAATACCAGGCCAAAAATTTAGTATTTTTCAATTACCCAAATATTACAAGATAAAACTTTGGAAAATTAATTTAGAAGAAAGACAATGCCACATCAAAAAAGAGAGAAAACCGAACATGAGAATTCATAGAATGTGACTACTTCACCTCAAGGATGGATTCCTGTGGCTGACCATTAGGAGCCAGACATAAAAGGACAAATTGGAAGTCTATATAAATCTTTATCTGATAGAAAGAAGCTCACTACTTCTCAAAAAAGAGAGCAAACAGTCTAGGAGAAGGCATGTGGACTCTTTCACACGCCATTAAATGACACAGTGGGGAAAATCTTCAACATTCTTATCACAAACACAGATGTGAAGTCACATGTCTGCCCAGTTCTTTCTTGTATTGACACTTAACACAGACTCAGAACAGTAAAACATAATTTAAAGATGACAAGTTAATATGACTCATATATGTATATGTGGATTCTGATTTTTTTCTGATAATCAGGAAATGATGAACCTGAATACCTAGAAAAGTTAATGAATAACATGCCTTTCAGAATCTTTCTGTATAATAGCACATCTGTTAGCCATTTGTTAAGTAAAGGAGATATATATTATATTAGAGTTTCTCTCCATGATGAGAGCTCCAAATTGTGTAGTATACATTATTGATTAAGGGAAGATTACTGAGTTTATCAGATGACCATAGAGAAACTAAGTTCTCTTCTGGTTTATGCCTGATAACCTAGCTCCATGGTCGGCAAACTGCGGCTCGCAAGCCACATGCAGCTCTTTGGCCCCTTGAGTGTGGCTCTCCCACAAAATACCACAGCCTGGGCGAGTCTATTTTGAAGAAGTGGTGTTAGAAGAAGTTTAAGTTTAAAAAATTTGGCTCTCAAAAGAAATTTCAATCGTTGTACTGTTGATATTTGGCTCTGTTGATTAATGAGTTTGCCGACCACTGGCCTAGCATAATTATAAGTAACCTTCCTTTCACTCTCAAAACAGCCCCAGCTTAGTTTTAAGTATCTGATGAGCAGAATGTGGGTTACCACCTTATTATTCAAATTAAGCTAAATTGTGTTCTAAGTTGGAATGCAATCTATCTTTACGAGCAATGCCTAATTTGATGACTATCAGGAGATTTGGTAAGACAATTCACTAGAGTATCAGATCCATAAACACAATGCCATGTCTTATCACACTCCGTGTTCCTCATTCCTAGCACAGCCCCATCACATTACAAGCACTTACTGAATGAATTAGTTGGCACTGATAGATATGACGTGACATAGCTCTCTTCTTGGATAACTGTTAATATGACCATAATGTAAAGTAAATTATTACATAAAATCACGGCTTAAATGCTCTCCTTTTTCCTTCCCCATTACTTCCAAAAAGGTGTTAGGAAATGAACAGCCAATTTACAACTTCTTTCCCAGCATATCTACTGCTTCCCACCAAAGATGCTTAACCTCCAGAATCCAGCCCAACTCACCAAACTTAGAAGCCTCTAGGATGTCACAGTGATCCAGTTCAGGGTGTTATTTCCCAACAGAGCAAAGCCATCTATTTTTCACTCTGCCAAAACAAGTATTTCCATCATGGAATACACAGAATGCAGGAAAATCCAGTTCTAGTACTCAGACATAAATGACCCTATTATTGTTAAATCGTACATGTCAAGATGTAGTTTATTGGTGTGTTTTGTGTGTTTTTTTTCCTGTTGGAAGTAGATAGTACGGCATGTACCTTGTGGTTCATAGAAGCTATGCAAGTGCACTATGTTATCAGATCTTAAAAGTGGGTAACAAATCTAAAAACAGCCAACTTAAGAGGATTATTTTTATTTCTGATTTTGCATGTAATTTACAATTGAATGATTATTGTGCTCAGATCTTAGGAATCCCTGAAAAAAATTTATGGATTACCTCTTTTGGACAACTCATTTAAGGGGGACTCAAGTTCAATAAAGTTTGCTATTCGGGGCACTTTCATGAGACATAAGGGAATATCACACTGTGTTATCTTGAAATATTCCTCAAGTTATCAGCGTTAGTTATATGATTTCTACCCTTAGCCATTATTACCATGGCACTTTCAATCCTGTCTGTAAAAATGCAACTATATTTCAAGTAGCCAATTTCATTATCAATGAAAATGAAATAATCTTATCCTATATAATAAAGAGGTAATATGCAAATTGACCATCACACCCTTGCACAAGATGGCTGCCTCCATGTGGTAAAAATATGGCCACCACAAGGTGGCCAGCAGGGGAGGGCAGTTGGGGGAGACCAGGCCAGCAGGGGAGGGCAGATAGGGGTGACCAGGCCAGCAGGGGAGGGCAGTTGGGGAGGACCATGTCTGTAGGGGAGGGCAGTTGGGGGAGACCAGGCCTGCAGGGGAGTGTAGTTGGGGGGAGGGGGTGCCAGGCCTACAGGGGAAGGCCATTGGGGGTGACCAGGCCTGCAGGGGAGGGCAGTTGGGGGCAATCGGGCCAGCAGGGGAGCAGTTAGGCGTCAATCAGGTTGACAGGGGAGTGGTTAGGAGGTGATCAGGCTGGCAGGCAGAAGCAGTTAGGGGCAATAAGGCAGTCAGGCAGGTGAGCAGTTGGGAGCCAGTAGTCCCAGATTGTGGGAGGGATGTCCAACTGCCGGTTTAAGCCCAATCACTATGGGATCGGGCCTAAACCGGCAGTCGGACATCCCCCTAGGGCAGTGGTCAGCAAACTGTGGCTTGCAAGCCACATGCAGCTCGCGAGCCGCCATTTGCCACTCTGTTGACTAATGAGTTTGCTGACCACTGACCTAGACTCTTGATTCCAATAATTACAGGCTGTTGTTGTTCCTTGTGATAAAGCCCCTATCCCAGTGGTCGGCAAACTCATTAGTCAACAGAGCAGCAGACCATGGCTCGTAAGCCACATGTGACTCAGGAGCTGCGGTTTGCCGACCACTGCCCTAGGGGTCCCAGATTGGAGAGGGTGCAGGCTGAGCTGAGGGACACTCCCTCCCCCAGTGCACAAATTTCGTGCACCAGGCCCCTAGTAAATAATATCATTGGTTCTTGGTTAGAGACAAGAGTCATTCTGAATTAGAGAGAAAAAATTTCTGGTAAAGCTAAAGCAGTGCTATGAGAACAACTCCTTGAACACTGTCTCACTTGTCATTTTTGCCTTAATACTTCATATATAGTAAATGCTAAACATATTATATAGAATTGACATTGACGTGGGGTCTTTCTTACACTGACCAAAGTGTGTGTGTGTGTGTGTGTGTTTTGTTTATGCCTGCTTTGCTTCCTCACCATGTAAGAACTTTTATATATTCAGCTGACTTTTTGATGGACTGTATAACCCATAGTAAATAAAAGGATTTTTTTTAAAGTAACTCTCATTTTAATAGCTTTAGAATAAATAAACATAATACTTCTCTTTGAGATTTGTCGCCTGTTTTTTTCAGTAGAGATAGGTTTTCCTAGTTGGGTTTGGAATCAGTAAAATATCCATGCACATCTCTTTTTCATTCTTGGAAATATTTAATGAAAACCTAACAATCCACAGCCCTATATTATGTTTGGTGGGAGATCACAAACAATTAAGAGACTGGCAACATTTTTAATCTTATAATTCATAAAAAGTAATTTATATGTGCATGCATACCTAAAGTAGGTCAACTATATTTTACCTCATAAGAGAGGTATTTAAAAGAAAACTCACAAAATTAAAAATAAGTTATTAATTCCATTGAGGGTATTGGGAGAGACTCAGTTTTGGAATTAGCTCTTGAAAAAATGAGTAATTTTTACTGAAATTTCAAGAGGAGGAAGCACCATGAAAAAAAGTAGAGAAGTACAACTGGTTATAGTATAGTATTTAACTGGATTTTGTCCAAAATGATATGTGAATGGTGAAGGAAAGTAAGATGTTTAAAAAGCTAATGAGGATAAATAGTTGTGAAATGGGGAAATTATTATTTCTCTTTTGCACAGTGAAATAAAGTTATCTGTGGGATGTCATGATGGAAGTATTAAGTAGGCAATTAGAAACATACACCTAGAAAAACAAAATAAATGTATAGAGACAACAACCTGGAATAGTTCAAGTATGAGATCCAAGGAGGTGATTCAAGACAAACTTTAAGATCTCACAGTATGCCAACATTTAATGGCTGGGGATAGGGTATGAGAGGTGGGAAGAGGAAAAAGATGCAGACAGAAAGATAGGAGAAGAACTAAGAGAATCTACTATCATAGAAACCAAGGGAGAAGTGAATATCTTTGTTGAGCTGGTCTTGGCCAATGTTGTCAAATGTTGCAGAAATTAAAGAGCAGCAGATACAAGAGATTCTATGTGATCAGTGGAGTATTAAACTGTACTTTCTAAGTGGTCCTAACATACTAAAGGATTATTTTTGTTTTTGTTCTAATTAGACAATAAGAAATAGGTATAAACATAAATATTATCATCATCAGACTCACCAGTATTATTTTGATATATTTTCAGTCCAATGATCAACCTTTGACCTGTGCTTCATTTAGGTCAAAGGCTGGTCTTTAAATTGGGTAAAAACACTTCCCAATCTTAGGGATTATTTTATTTATTTATTTATTTATTTTTGCTAGAACATTACTGCTCTGTCATACATGGAAATAAACTCTAAATGTGGCAATCTTTTTTTTTAAGATATGTTTTTATTGATTTCACAGAGAGGGAGAGGAAGAGAGAAATAGAAACATCAATGATGAGAGAGAAACATCAATCAACTGTCTTCTGCACACCTCCTACTGGGGATCAAGCCAGCAACCTGGGCATGTTCCCTGATCAGGAATTGAACCATGACCTACTGGTTCATAGGGTCCATGATAAACCACTGAGTCACACTGGCCAGATAAAGTGTGGAAATCTTTTGACATTGAGAGTAGACACTCATTTGTTGGGAAAGCTTCATTTTAAATCCTATCTCTAAATCATAGAATGAGGAGACAGGTGCATTTGATCTTTGAGTGGCTTGGTAATCTTTAGATGATGTTGCTAATATGTTGTCTTTTTATGACTATAATAAACTTTCATATTTGGAATAAATATTATGTAGATGTTGAGGTTTCACTCTGTAATTGATTAAATATGGAAAAATTGGAAAGTCCATGTTCAACTGGAATTTATATGACCAAGAGCAGCTATGTGATGAGATGAGGTAGAATAGCAGAGGAAGGACATTTTTTAAGACTGTTTGCCATCTATCTTTCAGTGTCTTCCTTGATTATACTATTTATTTGCATTGTAATTTTTGTGGTCTGGAACTGGAAAAATACTTTAATAGTTCTTTTAAAATTATTAGAAATTTGAAATAATTCATGGAAAACAAATTTTTAAGCAATTCTGTCAGCAGTTAGAGAAAATATTTTGTTTCCCTAATTTTTTTCAACCTAGGAAGTTGTCCAACTGGAGATAAAAGTTGGGATTTGAACAAGCATTCCCTCCTGTTGAACTGGCTGTGTGCTTGAGTTCTTAATAGTTAAGTTCATGGCATTCCCTCTTTTGGTACTTTCCCACAATCAGGTCTTGGGTAATATGAGGAAGCTCTGCTAACTACTGAATCATTTGTTCAACAAATATTAAGTATACTAGTTAATTTGAAGACTTCAAAATAAGTCAGATAGGAATTTTCCCCACAGGAATGAAACCTAACAACAATAGATTATAGTATTAAAATAACCAAAATAGTAGGCAAAATAGGATAAGTATAAAAGAAATTCAGATTTCCATTTCTGGTAATATAAAGAAATAGATACACAGAGAAATCCATCTCAAGATATAATATATAAAAATATTGTTTAGCCCATCCAGTGTTTTGAACTCAGTTGTTGAGCGTCGACCTATGAACCAGGAGGTCATAGTTCGATTCCCAGTCAGTGCATATGCATGGGCTGTGGGCTCAATGCCCAGTGGAGGGAATGCAGGGGTGGCAGATCAATGATTTTTTCTCATCATTGATATTTCTATCTCTCTCTCCCTTTCCTTCCTCTCTAATACACACACACACACACACACACACACACACACACACACGCTAGGAGCCTAGTGCGTGATTCGAAATCACGCAGTGCCGCTCACCCTCGAGTCTCCTCGGGATATTTTCCCATTGATTTTTAGAGAGCACGGAAGAGACAGGAAAAGACAAAGAGAAACATCAATGTGAGAGGGACACATGGATTGGTTGCCTCTTGCATGAGCCCTGACCTGAGCCCACAGTGCAGCAGCCCCTGCAGCCACTGCCAGTCAGACACTGCCTCGCTCCCCAGGCCCCGCAGCCTGCTGGTCCAGCCCCACCTCACTCCTCAGGCCCCGCACCATGCTGGGCCTGCCCTGCCTCCCTCTTCCACCCTTGAAGTAGCTGCTGCTGATCTGCTGATCAGGTCCTTCCCCAGCGCAGGCGCAGGGAGGCCTCTGCTGCTCCGCCCCCAACACTGCACATGCAACCTCCTCCTATCCGGTAGACCAGTTACAGCATCCTGGCCTAATTTGCATATTAACTCTTTATATATGTATATAGATATATATAAAATACTGTATAAAATATTATAAACATTTCTCAAAATCATGGCTAATTAAGACACAAAATAAAAGAAATATACAGCCCAGAAATAACATAAAAGTATGATTACAGAAGGACAAACCAGTGCTGGAGTTCATAGTTTCTCTGAGAGCATTTGCTAATTTGCGTGTGCAACAACAGACTCTAAGAGATACAGGTATAGAGAGCATTAGTGAACTAGAAGATAGATATGAGAACTATCTTAGAAAGTAACTGCACACAAACTTAGACATATGGCGATTAGAGTAGAAGATTAAACATATACATGATGAGAGTTTCAAAATGAGAGAAGAGGAAAAAATGGAGGAAAGATAATGTTCAAAGATATAATCTATATATATAAAAAGCCAGTGTCCCTAACTACTGCAATGACTAAACGACTGGTCACCATGAGGTGCATTGCACACCTCTTAGTCCCTCCCCCCTCCCACCCCCATCCCCTGCCCGTGAGCAGTGGTTCCCAGCAGCAGGGTGTGGCGGCTCCTGGCTCCTGGCAGTGGGGTGGGGCAGGGTGGCTTATGGCTTCTGGAGCAGAAAATTCAAACCAAGGGGGTAGGACAAAGGCAGCAGATCAGATTTTAAAATAATTGCTTTTGTGACACAAATGTGGAGCTGGAAAAGCCGTCCAGGCTAGGCAGTGTCTCTTACTAGAATGATCACCAAGTGTTCCTCCTCCAGTTTGCCCAATGTCCTCAGTGCTGACTGGAGGTACTGCTGCAAAAAGTCAGGTGCCTCGAGGCTCCTGGCAGCAGGGCGGGGTGGCTCACGGCTCCCAGTGGGCAGCTCCCAGCGGTGGGAGAGAGCGGCTCTTGGCAGTGGCTCAAACACAGTTTCATGCACTGGGCTTCTAGTTACTAATGATAACTTTCCAGAATTGATGAAAGATACCAATATCCAGGTTCAAGAACCCTAATGCATATGTATACAGCATGTAATCCATTAGGCCTCTTGAACTTTGGGATTGATAGCTATCATAAATATATTTATATATCTTTAATTTATATTCATATATAAATTATAATGTTTTTAAAGAATGCAGAAAGGAAAGAAAGAGAAGAGGACACAAAGATATGAAATACCAAGGGAAGAAAATTAGCTGTCTGCTAACTTCTCAAAAACAATAAAGGCAAATGACAAAGAAATATATTCAAAATACTGAGGAAAGAGTAACTGTTGACCTTAAAATTTATCTAGCAAAGAGATATTTTAAAAACATAAGAAAAATGAAGACATTTCCCAATGAACAAAAACTGAGTTCACTACCAATAGCATCTTACTAAAGGAACTTCTAAAAGGTGTACCTAAGGAAAACTGAAGGGATCTGAGAAAGGTCTGATGTGCAAGAAGAAATACTCAACAATGTCTTTAGTGGATAACTCTAAATAAATATTAACTGTACAAAACAGTAACAATGAAGTCTAATTTGTAGTTAAAAATGATACATAGAGAGTTAATTTCTGGACACCAGAAGCATATAAATTGGGAAGACTATATTTGGATTTAATATGTTCCAAGTCAGAGCTCCTCAAACTTTAATATGCACCCAAGTTACTGAGGGATCTTGGTAGAATGTAGGCTCTGATTCTATAGGTTTGGGGTGGAAATTTTCTATTTCTAACAAGTTCTCAGACATGTCCATGCTGCTGGATGAGAATAAAATTTTGATAAGCAAGAATCTAAGATCTTGATATTATTCAAGAGTAGGGCAAATAAATTGGTTAAATTCATACTTTAACATATATGCATGTTAAAATGAATAAACACTAAAAGATTAAAATACTATATTACTTCCAAATTAGTAAAAAAAAAAAGAAAGAAAGAAAGAAAGAAAGAAATTTGGGGGAGGGGGAATCTTAATTAACCAAAAGTTTCAAAGAAGATAAGGCAGAAAGGAAAGAAGGGAGGAAAAGCAAAGGGATATAAGGAAGAAAAAAAAGTCTCTTAAAATTCAGGAAGAAAATTTTAGGACAGTAGAACTATATTTTTTTTAATTTACTTTTTAATAAGATACAGACCTAAGACAAAGAAAATTGAAAGGTTAAAAATAAAAACAGGGAGTCTACATACCAGTTCTTCAAATATACTAATAATGAATCTCTATTAATAACAAACAAAATGGGGTTTAAGGCAAGAACAGTTTGAAGGGCAAAAATGATAGCTACACATTTCCACTGAGAGTATTAGAATTCTAACTTATAGCTACCTCAGAACATATCTTAATATTGTATAAAGAAAAAATTGTCAAAATATATAAATATATATTGATGAGTCCATCATCATCATAGGAGTTTTAAGCTCCCCTGCCTTTTTTTTTTTTTTTCAGTAATCAAAAACAGCAAACAAAATAAATCAGAAAGTGTGGTCATTAATGCTTTCACAAAAATTCTGGTTTTCCTTTTTTATAACACATGGTAGGAAAAAACTTTCCTGCCTCTTGAAGTTATATGTGGCTTTTGGTCACATGATCTACTTTGGCCAACAAAATGTAGGCAGAAGTTGTGTGTATTGCTTTCAGTAAAAAGTATTTAAGGGCCTCTATGAAACACTGCATGGAAGGATAGAGTTAGGTCCTCTGTCAATCTGACTGTTCAGTAAAAATGATGTGAGCCTGAGCCAAAATCAACTTTAATTGTGGAGCTACCTAAGGTTACAACCTAAGTAAGCTATCCTTATTATTACAATAAGGACAGAGAAGAATTCAGCAACACAATTATAAAGATAAAACCAGTATATACAGGGTGTCCCAAAAAAAATGTATACACACTTTAACTGCACATAGCTCAATTTTAAAAATGAAATCTACTTTAGTAAATACCGCCTTTATAATTATTCAAAATGTGTATACATTTTGGGGGACACCCTATATACTTAGAATATGGCACCCAACAATTGGAAAATAGATATAACTTTTAAGTGGACATAAAACATTTATAAAAATTGAATAATTCTAGATCACAAAAGAAATCTTAAAATTTTTCAAAAATTGATGTTATGAACCACATAATCTTACTATAGTATGATAAAGTGAAAAATCAAAGCCAAAAAATAACTCTATTTTTTAAAAAAGCTTGAGTAATTCAGTTATCAAATAATATAATGAAATTTAGAAAATGCATTAATATAACTCACCATATTAATGAACTAAAGGGGGGAAAGCATAGAACTGAACCATCATGAAAATACTGCTTTAATTAAATGTATTGGATGCAACTAAAATAATACCTTGAGGACATCATTGTTTTCAAATAATTTTTAAGTACATATATAAGAAAAGAAGACAGGCTAAAAATTAATATAATAAGAATAAAATAAGTTATAAAAATGACAGTAGAATAAAACCAAAGAAAGTAGGAAGAAAAATATAATAAAAATAAAACAGAAAGCAATGTAATAAAAACTAAACAGAGAAAACGGAGTCAAAAGTAGGTTTTGAAAAGTTAGATTAATAAAAATTTTCAAACCTTTAACAAGACCAATTTAGAAAAATAAGTGGGCAGAAATAAAATGGAAACCTAATCACTGATACTGCATTAATTAAAAATACAATAAAAATACTTTGAATAAGTGTACACCCACAAATTTGAAAACTTAGAGAAAGACAAATTTTAGGAAAATAGACATCATCAAAAAGAAAATAAACTTTGTCTAAAAGAAGAAGTAGAAAGAACTCTATAGCCATTAAAGAAATGTATGAGTTTTCAGAACATCTTGACTTATACCTACATACTATAGGATTTCATTTATATAAAGTTCAAAAACAGGCAAAACTAATAATACATGCTGTTAGAAGTCAGAATACAACCTAAGCATTTTGTTATGAGCAGAGTGATGGGAAGTGGGCATGGCTCTGCAATTGTTTTGTTTCTTCATCTCAGTGCTGATTAAAGGGGTGTATTCAGTTTATGATAACTCATCAGCTTTACTCTTCTCTGAACATACGTTATAATTCAGTAAAGTGTGCAAAAACAAAATGTTTACAAAAAGAAAGTATCAGGCCCACATTATTTTAGAGGAGAATTTTAGCAAACATTAAGAAGCATATATTTCCATCTTATGCAATAGTTTATAGATCAGGAAAAGAGTAGACACCCTCCCAACATATTTCATGAGGTTAGTAAAATCTTGATACCAACATGAGACAGGACAGTATAAGAAAACTATGTGCTAAAATAGAAATATATCCTGAACATTAAACAAACAATGCTAACTGTAAGTAGAGATAATGAATCATGCACAGTGGAGAGTGGCCTAGGAATGCAAAGCTGATTCAACATTAGAAAATCTATTAATATACTTTATCATGTAAATTGACTAAAGGGGGGGAATAAATAATAATTTTGACACAGACTGAAATAATAATTGATAAATTTTTTAACTAACTAGGAAAAGAAGGGAACTTTCTTAGCTCACTGAAGAGTAACTAAAAAGAATACAAAAACTCTGCCACAAATATATTACTCAATGATGAAATGTTGAAAACATCAGTATCTTTAAAAGCAGGAATAAAAAGAAGGATGCCCACTATCACCTCTATGCAAGTTAGTTTTATAGTAAGTGATTTACAGATAATATAATTATTTGCAAAGAAAATTCAAAATGATCTATGAAATATTATTAGAATAAAATAACTTAGATAGGTTGCCAGGCATAAGATTAATATTTAAAAATCAATTTCATTTCGATACACAGTCATCAACAATTAGAAAATGCAACTAAAAAGTAAAGGTTACTTATAGCAACAACAAAAACATCAAGAATCCAGACAAAAAGTCCAATGAAAATTTTGTGAGAATTTTGTGTAGAAAAATATAAAACTTCATTGATAGAGATTTTAATAAAACCTTAAATAAAGACATACTATCTTTATTAATTGGAAAGGTCAACATTTTTAAAGATGCTATACATCTTCAAATTGATCTAAAGATTCTATTTCTAATAGAAATCCTAGCAAGACTTTTTATGGTATCTGTCAAGTTCATTGTTAAGTCACTGAACTGCTAAGTACTAAAAATAGCCAAGATGTTCTTGGAGAAAAACCAGCTAGGGACTTGCCCCCACCGTGTATCAAGACTGATTACAATCTATAATGTTAAACAGTAAAGCACTGGCTCATGGGTGAAAAAAATTGATCAACAGATAAAATAGTTCAGAAATACAGACCCAGGCATTTATCTAAAACAGATATATGAACAAAGATAGCATGTTTAGTAGAGAAAGGATATGTTAATTAGTAAATGGTACTGGACAATTATTTATTCAAAAGGAATACAAGTAAAAATGAGCATCTACTAGTATTTTAGACCACTAATTATTTTTAAAATTCTAGATGGATTAAGTACTTAAATGTGAAAGACAAAGGTTTAAAATGTTTACAAGAAAGTATAGGAGACTATCTTTTGGACTCTGGGTAGGAAAAGATTTCTCAAACGGCAAAAAAAAGAAAAAAGAAAGACACCACAAACCCTAACAAGAAAGGAGAATTAAATGACATAAAAGAATTTCTGTTACTCTAAAGAGAATTAAAAATAAGTCAAAATCTAGGAGAAGGAAGATAGCTGCTCCATTTAAAACTGACAAAGAATTAGCATCCAGAATACGTAAAAAATGACTACAAATCAATAAAAAGACAGTTCAGTTGGGGAAAAAATAGCAGAAGGTATGAAGAGGCACTTCACAGAAGTAAAAATATTGAAGGCCTTTAAACACATAAAAAATATTCAGCCCCATTCTTAAATATATATAAATTTAAATTATGATGATTTAATAATTTTATACCTATCAAAGTGGCACAACTAAAAAGTTAAATAATACAACTTTTGGTGAAGATGCAGAGCAACAGGAATACATACAAACAGCTGGTGGGAGCAGAAATTAGGACAACAATTTGGAGAAGTAATTTGACTTCACATAGTAAAATTAAACAAACCTGTACTCTATGTCCTGCAAATCCCACTCCTACTTACTAGTATTTACCCAATAGCTGTAGTTCTCTTCTCTAGCAGCTCAGTGGGATCACCTGGCCTCATCCTAAGTGATTATGACTTACTCTTTCCTTGGTAGGGTCCTGCCTTAGGTGTTGTTTGAAAGCTCCCCAGGTGTTTCTAATGTGCATCATAATCACCTGGGGAGCTTATTCAAACCCAGATTGCTGGGTCCCATCCACAGGTATGCTGACTCTGTAGGCCTAGAATGGAGTCTAAGCTCCTTGTCCAAGGATCACAATTTGAGAAACAATGTTCAGATAAATCCTTGCCTATGTGGATACATGCATTAAAATGTTTATAAATATGAATAGCAAAAAGGGAACAACCTAAATGTCCACCAAAAGATAAGGTGATTTTTAAATTATGTAACATCCAAGCAGTAAAATAGTATAGAGCAGGAAAAGTTATACAAGTGTTCATGACATCCAGTATGTGCTCAATAAATGTTAGCCCCGTTTCCTGTTTGACTCCCGTTTCTGCAGTGGCTGGCATTGTGTCTAGTGCCCCACTCAGAAAACATTAATTACAAGTAAATGAAAGCATATTTTAATGAGAGGTAATGCATCAGAAATTACCATGGCAATTTGGAAGTAAGTTCAGTCTTGTATTCTTACTGTGAATTCGTTGGAAAAGCTTGCGATTTCTGCCACCATCTGCAAGAGGTTTGATTTCTTCCAAACATTACTACCTCATCCAAATCGGTCAGCTAGCTAGTGGTGTTACTCTCATTTGCCTAAATCTTTTCATTGATACATTCAGTCCCCCTTATCCATAGAGGGTACATTTTAAGTTCCCTGGGGATGCATAAAACCATGGATAATAATGAACCCTATATATTGTATCTCCATACCTATGATGAAGTTTAATGTATAAATTAGGCACAGTAAGAGATGAACAACAAGTAATAGCGCAGAACAATTATAACAATATACTGTAAATAATGAAGGCCTATATGAAGGCCATCTCTGTCCTTGAAAATATCTTATTGTACTGTACTCACCCGTCCTTTGTGGTGAAGTGAGATGATACAGCGCCTGGCGGTGAGATGAAGTGAGGTGAACGTGAAGTAGGCATCGTGAGGTAGTGTGAGGCTGCCACTGACCTTCTGACGACACATCATAAGCAACTTACTGCTTTTCTCAGCATATCCAAGTGGCTACATCACTACTCTTGCACTTATGGACCATTTTTTAAATAAAATAAGGGTTACCTGAGCACCTGCACTGAGATACCGCGCTGGCTAAGAGCCTGAGGCGGGAGCTGGAGAGGCCTCGGGAGACAAAGGCAGGCTTCCCGCCCTGGCGGGTGGAGCCAACTGCGCGAGATTTCAGCAGCTATTCAGAAATGCTCGCAGTTTAAAGCTTATGAATTGTTTATTTCTGGAATTTTCTTTTTTTAACATATTTTTATTGATTTCAGACAGGAAGGGAGAGGGAGAGAGAGAGAAAAACATCAATGTTGAGAGTGAATCATTGATTGGCTGCCTCCTGCGCACACGCGTACCCCTCCCCTTGCCCCTCCCCTCGCCCCCCACCACACACACTGGGCATCAAGCCCACAGCCCTGGCATGTGCCCTTGACAGGAATCAAACTGGGGACCCTTTAGTCTGCAGGTAGATGCTCTATCCACTGAGCCAAACCGGCTAGGGCTGACTTTTCCATTTAATATTTTCAGACCATGGATAACTGAAATCACAAATAAGGAAACCATGGCTAAGGATGGACTGTGTACCTTCATGAACAAACAACCTTTGAAACTGACTCCACACCTGTCACTATTTGAGGCCCCGTGAACTCGGAAGAGGAAAAGATAGGCTGCATCCTGGGAAATCCAGAGAGTAACAAGCCAACAAGAAAGATATAGGATTGTAAGAAACGCTGAGAGATAATGAAATAGAGGATTTGATGGAGTGGTATTGGATTGCTTCTCTAGATAGGGCGGTTAGGAAGGCCTGACCTTAGAGGTGATTTTAAAATTCAGAGAACCTCCTAAAAGCTATGTGTTCTAAAGTATCGTTTAATAGGAGTGACTGAAGTACATCATGCCTGAGGGAACTGAGGTGGAGAAAAGGAAAGGTGTGAGGGTGTACGCAGATCACACATCCTGTATTTCACATGGCTCCCTCCCAGCCTTGAATCCAGGCTGAAGGGACACCTTACTGCCACATGTTGCCACCACATTACTTTTTATTAAATAAAGAAATCACATAAAGTTACAAGCGTACAGCAAACATCTAACAAATGTTAACTGCCTTCCTTGTTGTCTCCATAAAATGAAAGTTTAATCATTCCCCTTCTAATGTCGCTGTGATGCTTTCAGTAAACTGTTGGATTCAGGGACATCCTATATTCTGAGTCCAAACCCTGAACCAAAAGACAATGGATCATGACAAAGGTGGACATGTCCCAGAAATATAAGTTTAGAAAATAACACTATTCTTCAAATACTTATCCTCTAACCTATTGAACCATCATCACTCACCCCATTAAATACTCTCCCCACTAGTTCCCTAGAGACCTAACTCCCAACACCCCAATCCCCTGTGAGAACAATGCTAAACAAATTTTAAATTACAGCTTTGCACATATTCATCAATTTCAGATTCAAGGTCAATGTCAATTCAAGTGATGACTACAGAAGTTACCTAGAGACCCATGACCTCTACTCGGTAGATAACCATAGTTTCCATATCTCTTTACCAAATTGAAGGGCTGGGCAGGGGCTTACTGGTGACCTGGCTCTTTGGAAAATTACCCTTGATTGGATTCAAAGCTGCCTCCAGATTTATAGTCCCAAGAGAAAGCTCTGTTTCTTTTCTAAAAGGAACATGGGAGAAGCTAAGAATAGAGGAGGGGCGGCATGAGGGGTGTTGTCAAGTTCAGTTTATCATGCAGTTTGTTTCCCATGCTCTCTACTCTGTACGACACCCATCTAGCTTCTGATGCCAAAACATGACCTTAAAGAACACTCTCATGAAATGTCAAAATTTTATTATTTTCTAAATCCATCTGGGAATTTGAGACTGACTTTTAAGTTCCTGTTGTCCTATCAGAATTGGTGAATGAATGGCTGGGTGGGTGGGTGTTTTGAAGCTCCCACTCTCCAAGCCTTGGCATGTTCTTAAAAAATGAAGGGAAGACAAGGAGGGAGGGATATCCTGCTGGGTGCTCCTGTTCTCAATGGAGAGCTGACCTTGCATTTGCCTTTTTGTCAATGAGTCCAGTGAGAGTAGTTCTCTGAACCTGAAGCATGAAGGACTATCCTCTTGTGAACTGCCAATGAAGCCTGGGAGGGCTGCCTCCTGCTGTTATTTGTACAGCGAGGACTGCCCTTAAAGACTCATTACCATATGTGCCCTGAAAGTATCTAACCTAGCTGAGATTACAAATCGACCCTATTATTTCTCTGACATGGTGGGGAGTTTTTTGTTTGTTTTGTCTTTTATTTTTTTTTCTTAACTATTTTTTATTTAGCATAGCAAAATATGCCAGACACATATAGATAACAAGAAAATGAACATATCTGAGAGGCAGAGTATATAGCATGGCTTCATTAGAAACTTACAAATCTTTTTTTTTTTTTTGTCATGAGTATTTACTCTTTATTTTGCTATGAATACATTTCTGTGTATATTTGTGTGTTTTTTTTAATTCTTTATTGTTGAAAGTATTATATTTGGCCTTCTATTTCTCCCAGCCTGCCCCCCACCCCTAGCCTTCACCCCCCTATTGTCTGTGTCCATTGGTTAGGCTTATATGCATATAAGCTCTTTGGTTGATCTTTTACCCCCACCCACCCACTCTCCTGTACCTCCCCTCTGGGGTTTGATGGTCTGTTTGATGCTTCTCTGTCTCTGGATCTATTTTTGTTCATCAGTTTATGTTGTTCATTATAGTCCACAAATGAGTGAGATCATGTGATACTTACTAGTATCTTTCTTGGACTGGCTTATTTTACTTAGCATAATGTTCTCCAGGTCCATCCATGCTGTTGCGAATGGTAAGAGTTCTTCCTTTTTTACAGCAGCATAGTATTCCATTGTGTAGATGTACCACATTTTTTAAATCTACTCAGCTGCTGATGGGCACTTCCGCTGCTTCCAAACCTTAGCTATTGTAAGTTTTGTGTTATAAATAGACTGAATTGTGCCCGTCCTCCCTCCCTCCAATCCTCTCCAAATTCCTATGTTGAATCCTAAATCCCAGTGCCTCAGAAAGTGACTGTATTTGGAGATAAGATCTCTAAAGAGGCAATTAAGCAAAAATGGGTTTCTAGGGTGGGCCCTAATCTAATATGACTGGTGTCCTTATTAGAAGAGGAAATTAGGACACTGACAACACCATCAACCATGTGAGGGGCACAATGAGAAGGTGGCATCTGCAAGCAAAGGACATTGAAACCTTGGAAAAAACCAAACCTGTTAACACCTTGGTCTTGTACTGCTAGCTTCCAAAATTGAGAGGAAACAAATTTCTGTTGTCTGAGCCCCATAGTCTGTGGTATGTTGTTATGGCTGCCCTACCAAACTAATACAGAGGTCCTCTAATCTATCTCACACCCAAACAGCATAAAACCCCTAGAAAGTCATTTCTAGCCCTAAGAGGAACAGAAAAGGAACCAGATCATCCTGGGAAGTGATAGCAGCTTTAATGGCCCTGACTCCTGATGTTTAAAATATTGATCCCTTTGTGAGACAGGTTAGTGACTTTGGTTCCAAGTGAAATAGTCCTCAGATACTTACTAAGCATCTAGGACATCAACAGGACACAAGCTTGTACCTTAGGGAAGCCACCTGTATTGTAAGTGCACAAGCTCAAAGTCCAAAAGACCCTCTTTGAAATCCCAGTTTCCCCACATTTTAGCTTCATGAGCTGAGTAAGTTACCTTACTTCTCTGAATTTCAGTTTTGTCATTTGTAAAATAAGGATAATAATATCTTGAATAACACCTTGAAAATTGTGTGAGGACAGAAATAGTAACTATAAAAACTCACCCAGTTCTTGGCTGGGGAGTTGTATTCAATGGATAGTAGTTGCAATAATAAATATCATCCACACTAATAAAAGGGTAAGATGCAAATTGATGGATACCCACCAGCCAATCAGGAATGAGTATGCAAATTAACCCAACAAAGATGGTGGTTGATTTGCATACACAGGCATTCCACACCACCTCAGCCTCTCTGGGCCTCTGGGCAGTGTGGGAAGGCAGAAAGGCAGCTCCAGGCCAGAGCAAAGGCGGTGCCAGCAGCCAGGGGAAGGAAGGCCCATTCTTGCACAAATCTTCATGCATTAGGCCTCTAGTTTTAAATAAACAATATAGCACTAAGCTGTAACACGTATATTAACCCTTAACATTTCCCTTCAAGTTACATTTGAAAATCCAAGGACCTTAATGTACCTCTGAGATGCAACATTAAACTTTGTAGATTCTTCCTATTTTTATACCAAAAAAATTGTATCATCTTCGAATATTGACAGTTTTGTTCCTTTTATATCCTTAAACATTTTGTTATTTTTTTGTTTTTTTATCATCTGGTTTGAAACAGTGATCACATGCATTTTTGTTTTGTTCTTGATTTTAAGTAGAATGGTATTTTTAACACTTGCATTTAGTGTCTTGTAACTACTCTTAAACAGATTCAGAAAATTTGCTTTATTTTATCATAAATGGTTGTTGGTGTTTAGCAAATATTTTTTCTGCATATATTGAGATGACATATTTTTGTGTACTTTAAACTTTTAAAATAAATTACAATAATATATTGTCTAATATTTAACTCACCTTTCATTTTGGAAAACATCCAACTTGGTCATAATTTATTATATTTTGATAATATAGTGCTGGATTCAGTTCACTAATATTTTCATTTAGCATTTTGATATTTATGTTCATGAGTGAAACTACCATGCAATTTCCCTTTCTTTTCTGTCCTTGTCTGATTTTAGAACCAGGTTTTTACTCATCTCATGAGAAATTGAGTAAATATTCCTTCCTTTTTTATCACCTGAAAGTGTGGAATTACCTGTTCTTAGGATTATTGCTAGAACTTACCTCCAAAATTATTGGGGCCAATGTTTTTTTGTAGGAAGATTTTAAGTAATTGGTTCAATTCCTTTAATAGTAAATAAGATCATTTAGACTTTTTATCTCTTCTTGAGTCCACTGTCATGGACATTAGTTAATATTTGATCTTATGACATGCAGTACTGTTTCATCACTATTGTTCATTTTCTAAACTGATGTTGCTGATTGCTGGAAATAAAGGGGCCTCATAATTGCAAAGATACAGAGGAAATGTTGAAAAGATGATGAGCTTTGCAAACCTCAGTTCCCCTTAATACATTTAATCTTTGTGTTTAGCAGGAGTTTTCTAATGCAGTCTGAGCTGAGCGTCATATTGATAGTCACTCCATAGCTGTAAACAAGATAACTTTGGAGATCAGGTATGTGCTGGCCCAAGCCAGGCTCTGTAAATCCTAACAAAATCCTTACATCAGATTATTTTATTACAACTTAAAATTTCTCCCAAAGAGAAATGCTGAGAACAAGCATCAGACAATTGAGTCCTGTAGAACTGGTGTCAGGACACCAGATTTGAAATTAAAGGATACATCTAAAGACTCTCCCTGGCAACTCAAGGGAGCAACAGTGAGGTAGCCATGCATGAGTGCTTGGGTGGAATAAAGGGACGAGAAGCAGTCCCATCTCAGCTAATGATCTGAGGATGGCAGAGGAGCATGGCTGAAACCCCTGAACAGAAGGCCCTGCCTCATTTTTTAAAAATAGAAGTGCCTAGGTTCTACTACTAAAAGACTGATTCAGAAGGGCAGATCAGATATGTAATACAAAGCGAATGTGCATGGGCTGTAAGCATAGCATAATATATTATAGGCAAAAGTACAATAATGTCTTAAAAGACTGAGTGTATACTCAAGCATACTGAAATGAATATTTTTTTAATTATAAGCACTAGAGATAAGTTCTCTGTATATGAAATGGTAGATATATAAAACTTTTACTTATTTATGCTATAACTATATGTCAGTACCTGGAACATATTAGGTGCTCAGTTAATATTTTCAGAAGAATAAATAGTACAGAGAGCATTGGTCCGGCAGTCTGGAGACTTGGATCCTAATTTTGACTCTATCATTAAATAGCTGTGTCACCTCAGAAAAGTAACTTAGCTTCTCTGAGTTTCAGGGTTTTCCTCTGTAAAGCAGAAGGTAAATTGAATGGTCATAAGGTCACCACTATGCTATAAGAAGTACTACAAGAAGACCAGGTCTCAATTATTAGTGCTACAAAACAGGTCCCCGAACCCCTGTAAGAGCATCCTTTCAAGGAATCACTAAGCAGAATCACAAAGGCAGGGAAGTGAGTGGGGTTTTCAGTGAACGGCAGCCAGTCTGATGTGGCTGGAGAATTGGGTTAGAGAAAGACCATACAGGAGATGAGAATGGAAAAGTAGGATGGGGCTAGGTATGAAAAGACTCAAAGTGTGAAGGATAATAAGCTGCAGCTGAAGACAAACCAGAAGCATTCAAGTTCATCTGTTAAGACAAATGAAGTTAATAACATTGTGAATAGTGATATCATCTTATATTTATAGGGCAGTGGATTTATTTGGGCCCTTGCTGCACATATTTACTTTTTCATAAATAGAAGTACCTAGGTTCTACCACTAAGAGACTCTGATTCAGTAGAACTGGGGGCGGGGGGTGGGGGGGGGCAGGCCCTGCCATCAGAATTATTTTTAGTTTCCATGGTGATTCAGGTGTGTGATGAAAATAATATGTAGAGTGCTTTTTGGTTTTCATACCTTTCAATTATATCCTTCCATCCTCACAGCCCAGTACAAAGGAGATGGAGTAGGTAGAATTACCACCATTTCACATGTGATAAATTAAGTCCCAAAGGAAATACATCTATTCAAATGACAACTAGCAGAAAGGAAATTCTAAGCCAATTTCCTGAGCTCAGTACCAGTGATTTTTCACTGTAGTTCAGCTGCCTAAAATGAAGAGTAAGGTGAGTAAAAATTTATTCCCTGATCCAAGGTAATATTAGAAGCAAGACACATCACTTGAAGTTAGCAAAAGGGTAAATTTAGGTCCAATGAAAAAGCACTTCTTTGAATACATTCATGGACCTATTAACCTGAAGATATGATCATCCAAGTTTCAAATGTGCTTTAAATAAATTTATAAACTACAGACCTTCTTAAATATTTTATGTGACTTTTAAAATTTTTATTTTATTTTTAAACAACAGTTTATGTACAATATTATTTGTTTTAGGTGTACAACACTGTGATTAGACATTTATATTACCTATGAAGTGATCACCCTGAGAAATCCACCACCCATATATAGTTATCACAGTATTATTGACTATTCCTTATGCTGTACTTTACATTCTCATTATCATTCTGCAACCACCAATTTGTACTTCTGAATCCCTTCACCACTTTCACCCATCCCCACAACCCTTTTCCCATCTATCTGACAACTGTCAAAATGCTCTCTGCCTCTATGAGATTGCCTCTTTTCTGCTTCAACTGTTTTGTTTTCTAGATTTTTGCATATAAACAAAATCATCTGGCATTTGTTTTTCTCTAACTTATTTCACATAGCACAATACCCTCTAGATCATTCATATTGTTGAAGATGGAAAGATTTCATTCTTTTTTATGGCTAAATCAGATTCCATTGTATATATGCACCACTTCTTCTTTACCCATTTATCTATTGATGGACCCTTCAAGTTGTTTCCATATCTTGACTATTGTAAATAATGCTTCAATAAACATATGGATGTATATGTCTTTTGATTTAGTGTTTTGGATTACTTTGGATAACCCAGAAGTGAAGTTGCTGGGTTCTTCTTTATCTTTTGTTATAGCCTTTATTTTAAAGTCTATTTTTTCTGGTATAAGTATTGCTACCCCAGCTTTTTTGTTTTGTTTCCATTTTCATTAAATATCTTTCTCCATCCCTCTAGTTTCGGTCTATGTGTGTCTTTTGATCTGAAGTGAGTCTCTTGGAGAGAGCATAAGGGTCTTGATTTGTTATCTATTAAGTCACCATATGACTTTTGATTGGAGCATTTGATTCATTTGCAATTAAAGTAATTGTTGATTATATGTCTCTATTGGCATTTTATTATTCATATTTTTATCATTTTTCTTTTTCTTAAAGAAGACCTTTTAATATTTCTTGAAATACTGGTTTGGTGGTGAACTTCTATAGCTTTTTCTTGCCTGTGAAACTCTTTATCTGACCTTCAATTCTAAATCATAGCTTTGCTGGGTAGAATAATCTTGGTTGTAGGTCCTTGCTTTTTATCACTTTGAATAGTTTATGTCAATCCCTCCTGGCATGCAAAGTTTCTAGTGAGAAATCAGCAGACAGACTTATGGTAGCTCCCTTGTAAGTAACTAACTGCTTTTCTCTTGCTGCTTTCAAGATTCTCTCTTTGTTTTTAACCTTTAGTATTTTAATTATAATGTGTCTTGGTGTGGGCCTCTTTGGGTTCTTCTTGTTAGGGACTCTCTGTGCTTCCTAGACTTGTATATCTATTTTCTTCACCAGTTTAGGAAAGTTTTCCATCATTAATTTATCAAAGAGGTTTTCAACTTCTTGCTCTCTCATCTCCTTCCAGCACCCCCATGATGCTCATATTGGTATGCTTGAAATTGACTCAGAGAATCCTTACACTACACTCAATTTTTGAATTCTGTTTTCCTCTTGCTGTTCTGATTGGGTGGTTCCTGCTTCCTTATATTCTAAATAGCTAGTTTGATTCTCTGCTTCATCTAATCTATTATTGATTCCCTGAAAATTATTCTTCATTTCAGTTAGTGTATCCTTAATTTCTGACTGATTCGTTTTTATGATTTCCATGTCCTTTTTTATGCTGTTGAAGTTCTCACTAAGTTTTTTGAGTACCCTTATAACTATTGCTTTGAACTCTGTATCTGGTAGTTTGCTTGCCTCCATTGCATTTAGTTATTTTTCTGGAGATTTCTCCTCTTCTTTTATTTGGGACCTGTTTCATTTTCTCTGCACTTGGGCTGCTTCCCTGTGTTTGTTTCTATATATTAAATAGAGCTGCTGTGTCTCCTGGACTTGTAGAGTGGCCTTATGTAGTAGGTGTCCTGTAGGGCCCAGTGGCTCAGCCTTCCCAGTCACCCAAACAGAGCACTCCAGGTGTGTCCCCTGTGTGGGCTGTGTGCACTGACCTGTTGTAGTTGAGCATTTATTGCAATTGACACATAACTGGGAGGAACTGACTCCCAAGCCAATTTGTTGTGAGGTCTGGCTACAACTACAGCAGAGACGCTGCTATTCAGGGACCTACCCCATGGAACAGGACTTGCTTCAATGGGGCTTTGGTGCCCACTGAGTCCACTCCTTGAGTGTGTCAATCGTGGAGGTGGTTGGATTGTAACCCAGTCTGTTTTGAAGCTATCCACCAGGTGCATTAGCTCTGAGGCTTCTCAGAGGTGCAAGGTCAGACACCAACTGTGCCCTTCCTGGGTCACCTGGCATGAGCTACAGAGTGGTCTGCATTTGGCTGCTACTTGTGCTTGGTTTGGAAGTGCCCAGGAGAGGCAAAGTTGTGCCACCTTCTTAACTATTTAAGAGCAACACTTTATCTTTTCACACATTTGTCAGAGACCAAATGCCACATTACTTGTATTATTTGCTGAAAGCCTACAAATTATAGTAAGATATTCTCAGAGCTTATACTTGTACTTGCCTCATTCTCCTTCTGAACATTTGATTATCCCTGCCCTCGGAAAGAAGGAACAATACAGATAAGTGAAATTCCCACAAATCAGCTGCAAACTATGAGGATGTGGTGATGATCCCATTACCGCAGAAAGCCTCTGGGGCCCCTGGGTGACATCAGGAAGCTAGTTTTTACGTGGATACTATAAGGAAGGAAACTCAGTATCGGATATGTGTAGTGTGGCAGGCCCTGTGCAGGATACTTTAAATATCCCATCACATTTAGTCCTCATGTAATTATCCCTTTTTCACAGGTGAGGGATGTCAAACTCAGATGTTAAAGAATATGCTTAAGGTTACAGAGCTCCACACAGCACAATCGAGATGTACCTATCTCCAAAGCTGTGGTCTTTCCACTACATTACATGTCTCACAGCCTACCAAAGGTAAGAAACCTGATGTAACAAAATAAGGAATTAATGAAAACACCTGCCCACTATTAGCTGGCTTCTGCCTCTAAAGAATTACATCTCAGAGGCTGCAGAGCTGCGTGGCTTACAACATTAGCAGCAGCACCCAGCGCTCTGGCAGGAAGGCAGGGCACATGACCTGCAGAGTCAAGATTCATCTGATCCTTACACTCACATTTCAGCTGCTCATAGGGAGCTGGAAGCATGTCCCCTGCGTGGAGAATCCTGTCACGCTTAGTCACCCTGATATTGCATAACAGATATGACATTTTCAACAGCATGGCACGCTAACTGTTAAAAATAATAATAAAAAGAACAATAACGTTGGCAGCCAGATGGCTGTTAAATTTTTTTTTCATTGTCTATTATAAAAACCAAAACTCACAGAAGCTGATACCTTAAATTTTGCAAGGTGTTAAGCTCTGAGGAAATACATTAACATTACATATAACATCCTGAAATACAACACCAAATGAGAGATATATAGTTGGTTCAGAGGATTGGGTGCCAAAACTTTAATGTTCTCACCTTAACACCTTAACTTGTTGCATTTTTGAAACACACAACTTAAACCTGATCGAGCAGCCCAAATACAATAGACACAGAAAGCATTAAATCACACAGAAACCACCATCATCAGCACCAGCTTACACTTGTGAAATGGCCTTGTTCCTGCTACCCTGCATTCCTCACCACCTTTCCACCCACTCCCCACCAACAGCCAGACCCTCTTCTTGAAACACATATCTGATTGTGTTGTACTCCTGCTGAAAACGTTCCCGTTGTTCCTGAAATAAACTTAAAACTCATAACCATAGCCAGCACTCTCTTCAACCTGAGCACATCTTACTCTCCATCACACCCACTGAGCTCTACTGCGTCTCTCTTTTAGTTCTCTGACCACACCGGCCTGCCTTGGGACCTTATCACATACCATGTCCTTGCCTGAATCCCAACCTCCTCCCCCCACCCCCCCGCTCCAAGTCTACCACCTTAACCCAGCTAATTCCTTTTCACCCATCAAATTTCTGCCTAAATGTCACTTTTTCAGAATATCCAAATTAGGTGTCCCCTGTTACATTTTCTCAAAGCACCCTATTGTTCCATCTTCAACACAATTATAACTGAAATGTAACAGCTAAGTATTTAGGTCTTTGTTAAATTCTGTTTCTCCTTCTAGAATGTAAACTCCATGAGATCAAGAGAAAATGACTACCTTATTTATTTTGCTATTGCTAAGTACATTCTACATTATGTTGTTCATTCAATATTTGTTGAATAAACAAAGGAATGATGAATGAGTGGATAAATGAATGGGCATGGGTACACTTTCTTTGAAAGACTTTGCTTTCTAATAATCTAGGATAATCTGAAGCAGGTTTCCTTCCAAACTGAGACCCTGCCAAATTATCACTCCTGGGTCTCAGGATGACCCCCCCCCCCAGGCAGATGCTCTCTACCACTGTTATCCTGTTGTCAGAGCAGCTGATCTGCAAGCTGGCTCTCATGGCACCAGCACATGGCTTATAAGCACAACACTCATGTCTTCAGCACAACACTAATCATAAGGGGCAAAGTTTTGCCTGCACAAAATTAGCCATTTATTTGTTGCACTGGAATCTGAGAGTTGAACAAGACCTATGAACAAGCTCCACATTTCATATCTAAAAGTTTAGTTTATAATGGAAATGCAAACTATTCAAGAAAACAAGAGTGAAAGAAAGCAGTATTTCAAACTGAAATGTGATTTTTGTAATGTGTTGTTTTGTGTTTATGTTATGAAAGTAATGACTATAACATTATAAATATGCACTACCATTTTTTTCCATGTATAAAATTATATATTGGATTGACTAAAAACTTTTAAGGTATATTCTTGTTGAGGAGATGGATTTTTTCTTAAATTTGATATTGCTATATATTTGTGCATGGTGATTTTCAACCTAGAAATAAATAATATTCCGAGTTAAAATTTATAGAAGATAAAAATAAAGATGTTTTTATACATGAAAAAGTTTAGTCTCAAATGTTGAAACCCATTGTTAACATAGGAGTATGTATCTTTGCTAAAGATGTTTCATTTGTTGGTTGAGGAAATATCATGATCTTAGTTAAACTCTACCTCTAACCTACCAAATTAAAAACAAAAAGCAGCACTCTGAAAGGTTTAACCTCTTTTTATGGAGCAGAAAATTCTATTTCTATCCCAAGAATCTGGAGACTCAGAGAAGGATATAAAGTGTGGCCAGTGTTACAAATAGGTTTCTAGCTCACAGAACTCTGCGCTGTCCATACATCTAGTGGTAACCATGCCAGAGCCTACAGACATATCATTGAAGTTCAATGATGGAGAGACAGTATTGAAATATGAAAACAGCAATTAAGAGCAGAGTTACTACTTTCTTCTTAGTATATACTATAGAAGTATTTCCCAATCCTGCAATTAATTGCCAGATGCTGAAACAATGACAAGAAAAATGCAAATAAATTAAGGAGAAGATGCTAAAGGAGTTAGAGCAGTAACCAAGCTGGGTAGATGAGAAACAGCAATGCCCCAATATTTATTATTTTCTAGCACCCAAACAATGATCTAAAGTGCAGATGAGATATGAAAAAATAAGCTCAGCAGTTGTGGCAATTCCAGGTATGGAACTCATACAGGAGACGATTAATATGCACAGGTGCCCACATGCACTTACACACACACACACACACACAAACACACACACACACACACACACACACACACACACAGAGCACAAATAACCCAGCAAGTCCCACACCTGCATATACACCCTCCCCTGCTCCCACCTCCATACCATCAGGGAACTCAGGCTCCTTGTCCACCCCATGCAGCCATCATTTCTAAGTGTTAGACTCCAGGAGTGTGGCCAGAAGCCCTCATGGATGCATCATACCTGCTTAGCATCTACTGATATGTTAGATGGGGTCAGCTGCTGGACCCATCACAATCACAACAATGACTGGAGACCAGAAAGGTATTAACTAAAGCAGCTCTTTCTCTCTCTCCTTCTCCCTCTCCCTCTCTCCCTCCCTCTATTTGAATACACACATTTGAAGCCCTGAATATTTCCTTTGCCTTTTCCTAGAATTATGTAACCACTACCGTTTTGGGATCTATCCATGCAAGTTCTCATCAAATGGCTTATCTCTGGGTTTGTCTTCTGTATGAAATATGAGTCACTCACAGGATCAAACAATTTAAATTAAACTTTGTCTGCACTGCAGTTTCCTCCTTCAGGACCATGATTCCCATCTCCTGCAAGTTCAAGTCAGGCCAGGTCTCTTTGCTAGGCCGTGGGCAGCCCTGGCTTTATTATTGCAGTCACCTCAGAGCTCTTGTGTAGATAAGGAAAGAAAAACTGACAATCAAGGGTGGGAACTGGCATCAACACCCCATCGGATGTTACTGGGAAATCAGATAACGTGGGAATCTTAGACCTTATTCCTAGGTGAGCCTGATTTTATCACTTCTCAGTATGAGCAGCTGGTTGCTGCCCAAATTACTTGGGATTGACTATCATTCTACTATTGTCAGTTAACACTTAAGTTTTAAAGTTGTTTCACTCTTAAAGGGACCCTTAAACAATGCAGTTTGTTCTAGGAAAAACCACACCTCACAGCTTTATTAGATTATAATTTAATGTTTAAGATGTGGAAAGGTCTGATATTGAGACAAATAGGTCAAGAAACAAATTGTGCCTACTTCCCATTTTTCCTAGTTGTGGTCAAAATTGTGCCATCATTCATTGTGAGACTTTGGGTGGATTGCTTAACTGCACGAAGCTCAATTTGGCCCTCTTTCAAAAACAGAGATTTCAGTCTCTTTTCATGTCACATGATCATAAAGTCCATTTACTGTGCAGATATAAAATACCAACATAATTTCAGAAAACAGAAAACATGATATTTACTTCAGTCTTTGGAAGTCACATTGCACAAGGAGCACGGTGATGTCTGGGTGCCATAAAAAAATAAAGGGGAAGGCAGGGTTATACTTACAGCAGCAGATGTGAGTGTGAGTTCAAGAAGAAAGTGTTATTAATATAGGTTTTAATTAAAAATTTCAATTTTACAAGTAATACATGAATATATTCTTATGAGCATAAGACATATGAGACAATGCAGCATAGTTCATATACTTAGAGTTAGACAGTCTTGGGGTCAAATTTCAGCACAATTCAGCAAGTCATTTTATTCTGAAGCTCAGTTACTTTACCTGTAGAATGAGGACTAAATTAGCTTTTGGCCAGTTATAGGTGTTCCACCAACTATAGTAACACCTGGATAATAAAATATGTTGATTTTCTGAGAGTGCCTGGAAGGTAACCATGGTAAAATAGTGGGGAATAAAACAGCCACATAGTGAATGCAGTCACATAATGAATCCATTCTTTCATACACCCTCCCTTTTTTAATTCTCACTCAAGGATATTTTCCCATTGATTTTAGAGAGAGTGGAAGTGAGGGAAAGACAGAGAGAAACATTGATGTGAGAGAAACACATGGATTGGTTGCCTCCTGCATGCACCCTGACCAGGGCCTGGGCCAGGGAGGAGTCTGCAACCGAAGTATGTGCCCTTAACCAAAATCAAACCTAGGACTCTTCGGTCCCCAGGCTGACGTTCTATCCACTGAGCCAAACCAGCTAGGGCCATTCACCCTTTATTCTATCATTCACCAAGCATTTATCAAAACCTTTGTGATAGGAATGATGCTAGAGTTTGAGTGTTCTTCTGTAAGGGAGCAAGACATACACATAGATAATCATGGTGCGATGAGTCAAATGCCAGACAAGAGGGAATCAGGGTTACTTCTCAGAAGAGGTGGCATGAGGGTTGAGCTGTAAACATTGGGCAAAAGTTGGCCAGGAGGTCACAGAGATGAATTATTATATTTCAAGGATAGAAAAAAGCCAATAGAAAGAAATGGCTGTGGAAAAAGCATGGGATGATCTTACTCATGTTTGTAAGTCCAGGACTGAGTGCACTATCTGGTGTATCCTGGGTGCTCAGTGATGCATAGAATTGAGAAGAAAAAGAAAAGGAAAACTATTCCAGGTCTGAGAATAAGAAGAAGGATACAAGAAGAAGTAAAAGGACTGAGATAATTATAGTGAGAAGCATAGTTATAAGGGGAAGGGAATAAGATAGACCAATGTTCACTGATAGACTGGTGGCGGGAGAGGGCACTGGCTGTGGAATCCACATGCCTTCTCTATGACCCTCCTTTGGCCACTAGCTGCTTGCATGGCCTAGAGTAAGTCAGCTCCATGGTATCAATTCCAGATTCCTCAGCTCCAAAATCAGACAACTGAACCCACTGAGCTCCACTATCTCTTCCAGTTCTGTTCCATATTTGTTAACATTCTACTCAGTGCTGGGCACTGTACTATCCATTGGGTTCCAATGATGAGTAAGATAGCATGCTAGTTATTCTCCATTTGTTACTCCGACATGCTCAGATCCATCTCGTCCCTCTGTTCTGCCCTCCTCTGTTCCCCGGGAGCACAACTCCAACTCCTTCTGGTGTCCATTACTCTTACACAATGGGAGCAATTGTGGAAGGTTAAAAATGGCAGGAGAGGGGTTGGTTAAAAAGAGGTTGCTCCCCCCTTGCTTCATCTCTGATGGCCGGTTATGGTCACTTCTCTTCCCAAGTACAGCGTCTGCCTGGCAGCTCACCTTCCATGGCTTCAGCCAACTGGGATTCAGTAACACTATTTCCCCCTTGCTCCTCTAGGCCTAGATATGCCAATGGCCTCTGATGTTTGCTAGTGCCTGAGTACCGCAATCCCCCCTCAATCATTCTGCATTAAAATTTCTTCAGTTGCCCTAGCTGGTTTGGCTCAATGGATAGAGCATCAGCCTGCGGACTGAAGAGTTTCAGGTTCAATTCTGATCCAGGGCACATGCCCAGGTTGTGGGTTCAATCCCCAGTAGGGGCATGCAGGAGGCAGCCAATCAATGATTCTCTCTCATCCTTGATGTTTCTATCTCTCTCTGAAATCAATAAAAAATATATTTAAAAAATTAATTAATTAAACTTCTTCAGTTAAACCATGTGAGTGGAATTCTTTGCTAGGGGTCCCTAACTGATACCAAGTCTAGACTGCAGCTGAGGAGGCAGAATCATCAATATGTCATTTTCCCCCAATATAAAACACCGTGGGAAAAACCAAAAGGCGGAAGTGCTGAAAAGCTGAAAAAGTGAGGCTCAAGGGGAGTGTTTATGGAAAGAGAGAGTCCTAGGATCAGGATGCAAGAATGAACAGCATGGAAGAATGGACAGAAGGGAGTTGACTGTTGGTGTTTGTTCTGCTGCTATTATTTTCATATTAAAAACAATTTTCCATATGTAGATCCCAGGGAGAAATAAAAGCTGCCATACTCGAATAAAGAGCATCACATACCTATGGGAGAGCAGGTATTTTTTCAGCTGGGGATTTCAACAATTCAGTTTTTGCTGTTTTACATGTTAATAATTTTAGTGTTATTAGCTAAGTGTGCAAATTCAGAAGCTTGAAAACCATGCAAGCTCTGTACAAAAAGAGAAATTTTTTATTTGGTTTAAAAAGACAGCTGGGAAACAAAGATTAATGAAACCAACAACTTCTACAGCAAAATCAATGAAATTCTTTCCTAACTCCTCAATAATTAATATCAAGAGCCACAGGCTGGAGCAACTCCTAACTTTCTTTACTGCCACTTATGCTGTCCTAGAGAACACAATAGCTTCCTCTGTGGTCCTTGAAGGGCAGATGTTCACTGCCCCGCTGTTGATATCATTGTGTTATGAGTAGAGTAGGAAGCCAGACACTGCATCACAGACGCAGCTGGCATGCGAGGACAGCCCAGCAAGGTGGAAAATAGGCCTCTGTTCTACATCATAGTAGAGAGATCAGTTCTAAGACCTTTATTTCCCCCCTAGAATGGAATAAAGAATCTTATCAGAAACCCATTCACTCAAGTGAAATCACAGGTCAAGGGAAAACCGAGATATTGTATAACTGAAATACACTGTATCAAAAAACCCTGATTTTATTCTGTTTTTGTGGGGTTTTTTTTAAACTTAATTTTATATCTTAGGCAATTTACTTAATTAGTCTGAGCCTCAGTTCGTTCATCCATAAACCAGAATTAGTGATACTTACTTCATGAGCACTTGAAAGATTTAAATGAAACCTTGTAGGCAAGACTTAGTCTAGGGCATGCCATGCAGCTGGCTAAGAAAGCACCTCTTCGGCTGGTATTATTTCATTGTACTGGCCTCAGACACTCTCTTAGGGCAGCAAATTTTCATTTCCTGGCACACATAAATTAATTACTAAAGTCCTGTGGCACACCAAAAAATATATATATTTTTTGCTGATCTGAACCCAAACTAAGGGGAAAAGGGTCAGTGCCCCTGACTAAGTAGTCAGGCACCAGCCAGCTACCTGTTTGCACCAGCAATGACCAAATTGTACTGACTAGACCACAAATTCCATTCTCCCCAACCATCTTTCACTCTAACCTGTTCTCAGCACCTTACTCGGCACTCATGTCTCCATGCCTCACTTCACCGAAACTGAATCCACTCTATGAACTATCTCACCTCACATCCTTTCCACTTAGAACCCAAGAAGCTCCCACCCACCACCTCTAGGTTTATGTGCCCTTACACAGCAGAAAGTAGGAGCCTAAAGGAAGCATAAGCACATGGCACGAAGGAAGAAGCAGCAGAAAACTTCAGGCTCATAAAGAAAAGTTCTAGAGCTTTAGGATGAAATTAAACTGATAAAGTGGTTTGAACTGCCATTGTAATGAACTTAATAAATTGGCCACTCAAAAAAATATAGTTAAATATCTTTATTGCCTGAAACAAAAAGAAAAAAAACCCATTGTGTAAACTTAAAGGGTGAAAGGAGACACTTTGGGGGAAAGGGTTTTTCACCAATGATATACACGTGCTCCCCAGCATGGGGGTTACCTGTTTAACTGCTCCATGAAGTTGACTTTACCACACGGAGAGTATGAAAAGGGTAGATTTATAATCCATCATCCTGTAGCTCATGCTAAAAGAATTGTTAGCCTGATCAGAATTTAAAAGCAGTTTAATGTTATAGTCACAGTTCCTTGAGTCTAACACCTGTGACTTATTTGTCTTTAATAGCAGAATTGGGCTGGTATATAGCAGATACTCAAAGAGATGTTCCTTAAATGAATGATCTGGCAGAGGAAAAGCCCCTAGCCATACCTAGGTGCCTTGGGGACCCTCAGTGTTTTGGGGTGTTTTTGTTTGTTTGTTTGTTTTTGGTTTTTGGTTTTTGAGCCATGAAGACCTAGTGACCTTGACATGACAATACTGCATAATTACGTGCAAGCTGTATCTTGTTCTAGATGGGGAATCCTATCCATCTGAAAGTCACTGGGGGAAATCATGGACTGCAAGCAAGGTGTGAGGTCCCAGGCTGCTGAGCTGAGCCTGCTACTCTCACAATGACAAGGGAAGTGAAGGTTTCTCAGCTGTGAGGAATAGCAAACTGTCTGAAATATCTAATATCAAAACCATATGCCTTTTAAGGTGAGCAACCACAGACAGTCTCCTTTGGGGAGAGGGTGGGGAAATCCTATTAAAGTCCCAGGAGATTTCCAGATGTGCCCAGCAATGAACAAATTATCACTGGGTCAGCCCTCCGAGCCAGAGGTCTTGACTTCACTCCCATAGGACTCTTACTGAGCTGACACAAAATTATCAAAAAATATTTGCAGGGAGACATTTAAAGAGACTTTAAACATATGCATTGTTACAGGACTACAAAGTTGACCACACCTGCATGCAAAGGTGTAAGAAATACTAACTTTAGTAGAATGAGTGTTTTCTCCCATTGCTTTCAACTCCAAGAATCTGAAAAAATAAAAAGTTATTCTAATATTTGGTCTGCAAAGAGTAACAGTAGAAAACCAGAAGTAATATTATTTTGTATGATAAATGCAGAAGCTTGTATGCAACTGCTTCTGAATTCTTTGCACTGACCATAGTGCTAGTAACATAGTAAGCATCCAATAATTATTCCTTGAACAAGGCAACCTTCTCTGGAGCCACCAAAATCCTACCTTTTCACAACAACATTCTGAGGCAAGGCCCATCTATAACAACTAGAGGCCTGATGCACGAAGATTCGTGCAAGAATGGGCCTTCTTTCCCCTGACTGCCTGCACCCCCTTCGCTCCGGCAGGAACCGCCTTTCTGCCTTCCCACGCTGCCAGAGGCACAGAGCTGCTGGGGCAGTGCAGAATGCCCCCGGCTGCTCAGCACTTGCATATGCAAATTATGGGTTATGCCATCTTTGTTGGGTTAATTTGCATACTCACTCCTGATTGGCTGGTGGACATTGTGACGATACAGTCAATTTGCATATTACTCTTTTATTAGTGCAGATGGTTAACTCTCTCCCCCTTCCACCTCATTCTCTATTTTATCAAATTGTTTCTGCACAGCATCCTTTCCGTGATTTGTGTTACTTTCTGATGAATGAGGAAATTAAGGCCAGGAGAGAAGCTCAAGGCTATGGGTTAAAACCAAGACAGAGTACTTAAGAACTTAAACCACAAATCCACTTTCCTGTGCCATGGAAATGGTTCTAAAAGCATGGTTCGATGAGGCTGAACCAAGATGGTGGCACAGGTAAACACCTGAACTTGCTGCTGAGCACAGGCATATTGAAACTACAACTAAAAGACAAAACAAATATCATCCAGAACCCTGGGAAGGCTGGCTGAGTGGAAATTCTACAACTAGAAGGAAAGAGAAAAGCGCATTGAGTCCGGTAGGAGGTGCAGAAGTGAAGTGCGGAGGTACAGAGGCGCACGCGAAAGGGGTTGGCAACTGAGTATGCTGTTGTCTTCTTCAATTGGGAGGGAGATACAAGCTCCCAACTGCTCTGAACTCCAGTGCCTGGTGAGACTTGGGAGACCCATACTCATACGGGGAGAAACTGGACTGTCTGGCATCGGGCCAGAACACAAAGGCAGCTTTCTTTCAGAGGTGCTTGCAATGATCATTGTTCCTGTGCAGTGCCGCAGGACAGAGACCTAGGGAACTCTTTGGGGCAGGGCTGATGGACAGCCATTGCTATTTGTTCTGCCCTGGTGATTCCCTGAGACCCCAACCCACCCAATTTTCAACTCCACCCAAGCTGTATGCAGAGGCTTTTGCATATGAATGGCCTGGCCTTTTGCAATCTAAACCTAACAAACTGCAGCTGAGTCAGAGAACTGCAGAACCGCCAAAAGAAGGCCCAAGGCTCCACAGCAGCTTGCCTTGCTTCACAGCTGGGCCTCATCTGGGCACCTCCAAACCCCAAACAAAGGGGAGGAATCTGCAGATCTCTCCATAGCTCCTGCTGGGTGGCTTCAGGCAGTGGCTGACTTTGCACCTCCTTGGAGATCCAAGAGTCAGTGTACCCAGTGGTTAGAGAGACCATCCAGATTACAACTCTTCACATCCATAAGAGGCACACTCAGGGGGCCGACTCGGTGAGCACCAAAGCCCCACTGAAGCAAGCCCTGCCCCATAAGGGTGTCTCCAGCACAGAAGTTCTCCCATTGTATACACAACTGATTCTCACAACCAATTGGCCTGGAGGTCAATACCTTCAGGCCAATTGGCTGTGATATCACTGCAGTGATACCAACAGCAATCAAGGCTTAACTACAACAAGACTGTGCACACAGCCCACAAAGGGGTGCACCAAGAGTGTCCACCTCAGGTAACTGGGGAGGCTGAGCCACTGGGCCTATAGGACACCTAGCACACAAAGCCACTCTATCAACACAGGGAAGCAACCAAAATGTGGAGACAAAGAAACAGGTCACAAATGAAAGAAATGGAAGAAAGCAAACTACTGGATATAGAGTTCAAAACCATGCTTATAACGTTACTCAAGAATCTTCTAGAAACCTCCAAGAAATATGGTGAGACCCTCAAGCATATGAAAAAGGACCAATTAGAAATTAAGCTTAAACTGACTGAAATAAAGAATAATATACAGAGATCCAACAGCAGACTAGAGGATCCCCAAAATCAAGTCAAAGATTTTAAATACAAAGAAGCAAAAAACACCCAATCGGAAAAGCAAAAAGAAAAAAGAAGCCAAAAATATAAAGACAGTGCAAGGAGCCTCTGGGACAACTTCAAGCATACCAACATCTGAATTATGGGGGTGCCAGAAGAGGAAATAGAGCAAGATACTGAAAACCTATCTGAAGAAATAATGACAGAAAACTTCCCTTATCTGGTGAAAGAAATAGACTTACAAGTCCAAGAAGTGCATAGAACCCCAGATAAAAGGAATCCAAAGAGGACCACACCAAGACACATCATAATTAAAATGCCAAGGGCAAAAGACAAAGAGAGAATCTTGAAAGCAGCAAGAGAAAAACAGTTAGTTACCTACAAGGGAGCACCCATATGACTGTCAGCTGATTTCCCAGCAGAAACTATGCAGGCCAGAAGGGAGTGGCAAGAAATATTCAAAGTGATGAATAGCAAGGACCTACAACCAAGATTACTCTACCCAGCAAAGCTATCATTCAGAATTGAAGGTCAGATAAAGAGCTTCACAGATAAGAAAAAGCTAAAGGAGTTCATCACCACCAAACCAAGATTATATGAAATGCTGAAGGGTATTCTTTAAGAAGAGGAATAAGAAGAAAAAGGTAAAGATAAAAATTATGAACAACAAAGTGACAACAAATACATATCTATCAACAAGTGAATCTAAAAATCAAGTCAATAAAAATTCTGATGAACAGAATAAACTGGTGATTATAATAGAATCAGAGGCATAGAAAGGGAGTGGACTGACAATTCTCGGAGGGGAAGGGGACATGAGGGGTGAGGGAAGAGATTGGACAAAAATCTTACACCTATGAATGAGAACAGTGGTTGGGGGTAAGGGCATGGGGTGAGGAGATCATCAGGTGGAGGGGAGCCATGGGGGGGAAAAGAGGAACATCTGTAATAATCTGAACAATAAAGATTTATTTTAAAAATAAATAAATAAAAGCACTGGCTCATCACTTCAGCTATGTCTCCCATATTTCCACATATCCACCAATATTACTGCAGCCCGCAGAAGTGGGAACCCTAATAAATAGAGACAGTGAGTGACTCACAGAATCACGAGTTCTTCTGGGCCCAAGGCCTTGAGGAAGAAAGTATTCAATATCAATGTAACAATAACATTTTTTTAAATATATATACGTATATCTTTATTGTTGAAAGTATTACAGATGTCCCCTGTCTTTGTTTGTTTTTCCATTTAACATTATTTTTCTAATACCTCCTAGTAAAGGGGTGTTGAATATTGATGTTTGAGATTAGATAAAATACTCAATAACTAATGTTAAGAATAATTTGAGCCTCCTAAATTTATAAGCATTCCTCAGAGCTCGGGAGGAAAAAAAAGTGAAAAAGAAATATTTTCCAGTATACTAAATTTTCTAATGCAAAATTTAGTGCCCTTTTTAAGGCTTTCAGTAGCCTTAAAACAAGGATATTGGTTAAAACAAGGATATTGTCTTCACTTTTTGTTTTTGGTATCTCTCCTTGACCACCAATATAATTGGTGCCTCCTAAATTTTTCTGCGTAATTTTCCTAAAAATTAACCATGCTCCAAAGCAAAATTCTTTCTTCAATTATGCCTTTATTCAGTAAATATTTATTTGGCACTTGCAGTATCAAGTCACTGAGCCAGGCACCATGGAGTATATAAGGAAATTACATAGTCTACTGTGAAAATCTGTCATCATCCATCCCAGAAAAGCAGAAACCATTTGTATTTCAAATAAAAGGCATTTAATATATGGGAATTGATTACACAGGTGATAGAAGAGCAAGAAGCCCATCAGGGGATGGTGGAGCAATCCAGAAATAAATCATAGGCACTACCGTCGTCCCTGAGCAGGAAGATGTGGAGATCGTGCTCCTGAAACCCAAAGGCAGAGACCATTCATTAGAAGCTGGAACTATCAAGTGGGAATTGGAGCCCAAAAGAGGTACAGCTTCCCTGGAGACACCTACCAAGGCACAGTGGTTGGGGAAAAGACCCTGGTTTCTCATGCCCGTGCCTCCCAGAAGGAAACCCATCCCATATGAAAGCAGTTGACACAGGAGTGTGGGCTGCACAGTCCACATGTGATACCGGGCAGAGCAGGGACAGACAAGGACTAGAGCTGAGAGCAAGCAGCCCATACACAGCGAACTTTGACAACTGATTAAGAACCAAATATAAATTAGCCATACCACAGGGAAAGTACAATAACCTGACAATCGTTGACTTAAAGTGGTTAAAACAAAAAATCATGAAAATTTAGAGGAAAGAGACAATTCCATTTAGAATTGCCAGTGCTTTGTGAAAAAAACAGAAAAAAAGAACTTTGATTTTTTGGGGAAAATAAATGGAATTTTGAAAGCTAGGGAAGCTATAGAAAGGATCCTACTTTGCAAGAATCTAAAGACATGTAAATATTCTGGAATCATCTGGGGTCATATTACAGATAAACAAAAGTGCCAAGTTAAGGAAGGTGAATTTTTCCTGGTGGATGAGAAAGGGGTCACTGAAGATTTTAGGGAAAATAAGGGATAAAATCAGAGCTGTAATTTAGGGATTTTTTTTTTTTTGGCAGCATATAAAAACCATTGGGAATGGAGATGTCAAGTAAGAGGTAATAAAGTCCGGAACCAAGGCATGGTTGTGGGACTGCATAGAGCCTTTTATAATTAATGGAAAGTCAACCAGTTAGAGGTATGGGGCAAACAACTGGAAATGTGAGCTCCCTGAGAGCTCAGAGAAGATATCCAGATTGCATCCATACTTTGGGAATACCATGTGCAAAGTAATATAAGTGTAAAGCCTGAAGATGGATAAAATCATGCAGACAGAAAAAGAGAACAGCCTTGGGCATAGAGTAGGAGGAGCGTAAGAAGAGAAGACTGAAAGACCCAGGAGAGTACTGCATTACATTTCACTGTGAAGAGCTTTAGAAAGGAGTGAGCAAATATGTAAAATGAAGTAGAAAAGTCCAGGAGAATGAATAGTGTAAAGGGATGGTGATTTCTAATTTTATGGGAAATTTCAGGAAGTATCCAGAACTGAATTTGAAATCAAAGGAATTGGGCTCGAGGTAAGCATAAAATAATTTCTCTCTACATCATACTTTCTGCTTATGTATTATTCCTGCTTCTTCATTGCACTAGGAGATGTGCATATTGTTGCATCCCTTTTGGCTCTTCTCTGCATGATCTTTCAGTTCTACACCCTCTGCTAAATGCTTCATACTCTTGATATGCCAAAGAGAGTGCATTGTCCTGTCACAATGCCCACCAGAAATCCAATCATACACAGGGAGAGTGGGGGCACACTATATGCAAATTGGCTTCCTAGGGACTTGCACATTATCATACATTTAGAAGGGACTAGGTGCATAACAGAAAAACTGACTGTCAGATATAACCAGCAACTAACTTTTGCAGTGAATGCTAAACAAAGTGTAGCATGGTTTTGTAATGGGCATTATTAGCATGGTTTCCATTTTTTTCCTAGCAATTCTACAGAAAGCACTAAAGAAGAGGAAATATAGGTTAGAGTGACACACTTTTATAAATTAGTATGTTGCCCTCTCCAGAAATTCAAGCACTCTAGAGATCTTATCCACAGTACTAAGTTTAAACTACTTAGACAGTAATTTAAAACCCTGCACAATCTGATAATAGCCAACTTCTCCACCATTCTCTTTCTAACCATTCAGTTTAATTCAACAAACATTTATCAAGCACTTACTCTATTCCAGGCATTGTGCCAATCATTACAGCAAGCACCCATCAGCCATTTACACATTGCTGCCACCACTCCATTGCTGACCAGGCTCCTCCCATCAGGAATGCCTCTGCCCTTCTCTGCACATATTGCAATCCCTCCATCAGAGGCAGCACACTTGGTGGAAAGGATCAGGGGCTTTACAATCTGACTGGTTTTGATTTAGATCCAGAACTGAATTACCACCACTTAAACTCTTAGTGCCACACTTTCTTCCTCTTTCTCCCTTACAGTGTTATTGTAATGATTAAACACATGCAAAAAGCACTTAGGAGAAAATATAAAGGTAGTTAGAACCATACCAGGAATTTGTAAGTGTTTGATAAATGCAAAAGTAGTCGTAGTAATAGTAGTCGTATTTTAATGCCCAGCTGAAGATGTATCTCCTTCAACACTCTCCATGATAATGCCAGCTCAGGGTCCAGACCCACATGGTTCTTATCATGCGGCTTTGCATATGTCTTATATCTTTACATAGATTAAATCCCCTTGGAGGAAGACTATTATAAATTTTTATATTCTTCCAACATACAAGCACATGCACCACTAATGGTAACAGTAAATATATATATGTAAATATGTACACACACACACACACACACACACACACACACACTAGAGGCCCAGTGCCTGAAATTCGTGCACAGGTAGGGTCCCTAGCAGCTGCTGGCTGCCAGCCGGAGCCTTCCTTAATTCCATGCTGCCCCTGGTGGTCAGTGAACATCATAGCAAGCAATTGAACTCCAGATCAGTCAAACTCCTGATGGCACACTTTGCATATTAGGTTTTTATATATAAATGATTATACACAATGTATAAAATGTGTATATATATATGTATATATGTGTGTATTATAGACATATATAATGTGTACATATTATATGCATACATATGTATATTATATTATGTGTATACATATGCATATATATAATATGTATGTGGATTAATTCAGTGGACCCTAAGAAACACTCTATAGAGGATGGCAAACCTTAGTTCTTTCATCACCAGGAAAAACCGGGTTTGTAGCTACTAAAATGGGAGGAAGGTGACTGTAGAATCTCCTTTTCAAGGGACCTTTAATAGTATTTCTGCTTGCTACCAGTCTGCGTTCACTTAGATTCATTCCTGCTAGAGGCTAGGGGAAGGGGGTAGACTAAATAATTGTAATTTCACCAGTTCACCCCATTATAACGCCTCCAGGTCATCATGTCTTCGGAACCTGCTTTGTAAAATACAGCCTACCTGGGAGCCAGGCCAAGGCCCTATATCCCTGAGCTTCACCCACAGTCATGCTGCTGGGACCAGCCAGAGCTGGCCTGTTTCTAGTGAGACAAACAGCCATCAGCTAATGCTTTGATCATCCAAAGAAGTGATCACAGCTGCTTCAGAGGTAATCAGCAAAGAATGTCAGGAGGCAGTGGCCCAAGGAGTAGAAATGCTTTTGCTCTCTTGGATGGTAGTTTCGCAAGCCAGGGACAAATGACAAGCTGGAAATAGCACACGTCCCGTCAAGTATTCGTGATAGCACCAAGAAATGGTGTTAGTCTGCAATCCAGACCACACATAGGCCACCCCTTGCATGAGAGGAACCAGTGCCTGAAACAGATAAGTTTCCCAACATGACTAACTTACTGAGTGACTATCTTTTTTCTTGCTTTACCCTCCTGCTGACGGGAAATGAGGCTTCAGTGAACGCACAGACTTGAGGAAGCCATGCTGTTCTGAAGCACGTCATCCCCAGGGCAGGTCCTCTGGATAGAAGTGGACACTGCCCCCAGCCCAATGGACTCACTGTTGTTTCTCACCTCCAGAACTACAGGGAATAGACCTAGCACCTCTGTCTACTTGTGAGGTCAGTTTCAATGCCAATGCTGGACAAAAATTAGTCCAGAATTATATAAATTGCATATTCCATTTTAATAAATTAAACTATTCCAAGGTTAGTCCTGCAATGACAACATCACATTCATTCAATTTTCATGTCTATTTGTCAATTTCCCAAGTTTTGTTCTATAGAACAGTAGTTCCATGAATTATCAACAGGAAAACCTGTAAGGGAGAGTTGCAAAGTGAAATGAATTTGGGAAATTGATGAGTATGATTCCTTGAGTGAGAAAGGGAATGACATATGCACTCCAGCGATGGCACAGACCCTGGGCTCACCCACAGGGTGGGCAGAATGCACAGACCTTCAGTGAAATGTTTGGGGAGACTCAGAGAGGGACCCTCCTTTTCAGTGATTTTGGATGGCCTGCAGGAATAAGCTCAAACCCTCCATATTAAAATGCATTTCCAGTGCCAGATGAAATAAATATACTAATAAGCTCCCAATAAACTCTTAAAAACTCTTATTTCCCAAGAAAATTCCAGAAATATAGATCCTTTTAAAGGCAATCTTGAAAGGTAGTTAAAAGTTGCCTGTAAAGAGCAGCAGCAAATACCATACAGGTTATTAAAGACCATCACCTACCTTCCTCTTGTTCTAAGATGTATTTTTATAAATGACAAGTTGGTCATTAAATCCATTGATTGGGCCCTAGCTGGTGTTGCTAAATGGTTAGAACACTGGCCTGTGGACTGAAGGGTCATGGGTTCGATTCCGGTCAAGGACAGGTCAAGGGTACATACCTCAGTTGCAGTGCCCATCTCTGGCCCCAGTCTGAGTACATGCAGGAGGCAACCTATAGAAATGTCTCTCTCACATCCATGTTTCGCTCTCTCTGTCTCTCCCCCTCTCTTAAAATCAATGGAAAAAATATTCTCAGGTGAAGATTAACAACAACAAAAAATCCATTTCTTTGGAATCTATCTTTCTTTATTGATTCAGGACACAACTGCATTGCAGGTTCCCTTCAGTTGAGTAATAACCCTTCGAAAGTGCTGACTCTTCTAGATGGTATTGGAATGAGCTCCCTTCCTCTTTAATTATCATTTTAATAACAACCCGGTAGTCAGCCAAACTCCTCTGCTCAGGCAGGCCTGGAAATGCACTGAGAGGTGGGGGGAGAAGGCAACTTTCTCCCAAAGCAAACAGTGCCCCATGGCTATGCTACCTTGTCATACCCCCAAAATGCCCTAATGTCATGAACAAAATTCACCCCAATATGTAAGCCACTTTCTGTGCATCCAAGAGGCTTGGTGAGGGCAAGGGATCTTTCAGGACACAGGAAACTGTCCAAGTGGATTTCTTGCCATAATGCCCATGATCCTGTGCTAACTCACTTGGTTAGTTTAACCAGAGAATTGGGCTGGGAGTTGCCAGAATCAAGTGACAGTCCTGGCTCTGCCATTAACCAGCCGTGACAAAGGGCGATTTTCTTTACCTCTTGGTACTTCCATTTTCTAACCTATAAACTAAGGAGGTTTGTACCAGCTGATCTTAGGGACTCTTTCGGCATCATTTCTAGCCACTAGATAATGGCTCTGTGCAAAGAGGAACCACATCTTTTGTAACCACAGCACTGAATACAGTTTCTAGAACATAACAAGTGCCAAATGGATATTTTTGAATGCATGAACACTCAAATAAGTAACATGCTGAGTTCAATCCAAAATAGGCAGCTGGTTCCTATAATTCAGGATAAATGCCTCTCTTTTCTCTTGATGACTAAAATACCTTTCATTTTTGTCTCAATTTTCTTTATGATACCCCAGTTTGCCCCCTTACTAGATTTACTTAGCTGGTACATTTGAATACAATTGTCACTTACCAGAGTTAATACAAAATCTTCCAACAAGGACTTTTGGAAACAATATATGAATAATCCAATGTGTCATATGTATGCACTGATTACAACATAAATCGTGGTGTGGAAAAGATCACTGAGATAGACAGTGATGACTTACAATTAGAAGTTCAGAATGTGAAAAACCATTCTGCCAGAAAAACAAAAACCTGTTACACAGAGGTTCTCACCAAGATAAAAATAGACAGGCTGGCCCACGGAAAACTGTAAAGGTCAGGCAACATCCCCTTTCTAACCCCTTCCCTGAATTCAACAAAGAACTCATCATTTACTGTGTGTGCAAGTTTAAGCCTTTTATATCTCATTGTGCAATTAAAGACATATGTTAAAGGGATTTGGGACAATAGAAAGCAGATGGGGATAACTTTGTCAAGGGGGTTTGGTGGAAGGCTGGGATGTCTTCATACCTCGCACACTTCACTACACCTAAAACTGTTCTTATGTGATGCCACAGCCATTTATGGCTAGGGTTCAGGATCTGAAGAAGGGGCTGTGCACAAATGAAAACACTAGACAAGAAATATGAATTTAGAAGGCATGGGGAGGCAGGTGGAAACTTCTCTCTAGTGGAGAAGCTCTCTGGAACCCTGGGCCTGTCAGTTTTTATTCACTTGAATACACATTTGCCCTTTAGGACTGCATACAGGCATATCAAAGGTAAAGGTTAGTAAACAGTAAAATGATTATCAGGTTAGGGAATGGCCTTCAGCCATTGAGCCCACAGCAGGGCAATATTATGCTGATTTTCAGCCCTGCTGAATATCGAAGTCCATTGGTCTACCAATGGGTCCTTTTGCATAATATGCTAATTACTGTTGGTTTTAGCCTCTGGCATTCTTACACCTAAACTTCTTTTCTGATGCCTGGTAGAGTGGAGTGGAAGTACAGTGGAGGGTGGTGAAACACTTATCCAAAAAGGACAGGGAAGTGTCTGGTCTGTTCCCATCTTTCTGCTCCATGGGCCCAGGTCAGCGCCCAGTGCATACTCTGACTGAGTCCTCTCCCCTTGCTGAGGCCAGGACAACCTCCCTGTCCTCCAAAGAAGTCATGGGCTACTTTCCTCCCAACCTTGACCCCCCACACACACAACCTCAGTTTCCAGGGTTCTTAAACACTCAGTTCTTTGGAACTAATCCCAGTCTGATGGGTTGACTCTATTTGTCTTAACAGGAGCCATGGACTGATCCATAATCTGAACAATAAAAAAGAGAAAGATATTTGAAATTAGACCTGCATCATAATATTGGAGGTAGCCCATAATATTGGAGGATAAACGACCAGGCAGCTTGAAGCATTAGGTAGGGAAAAGCCCAGCACTTCCCAGAGGGAAATCAAGGTTAAGAACAAGAGAAACAGACTGGAGAGTAAGAGCTACGACTTAAATGTGATTTTATATATATGATGGCAACAATAAAAATGCACATAGCATGATGAGACAATGTTTAGTATGAGTGAACTAAACAGTGGGAAAAAGAAAAGTTATATTTTTTCTGTAGCAGCAATTCTAAGTGTAATCATTGCACTATCTATATATATATAAAAGGCTAATATGCTACATGTCCGACTGTTCGACGTTTCAACTGGCTCTGACCACCAGGGGGCAGAAACCCAATGTGCAGGCATGGAAACATGGAGCAGGCTGATGAATCTCAGAGGGAAGGGGAGAGGGCAGAGGGCGGGAAGAGATTAGCCAAAGATCTTATATGCATACTAGAGTCCCAGTACACAGATTCATGCACTGGTGGGGTCCCACAGCCTGGCCTGCAGGGATCAGGCTGAATCCATGCACTAAGATCCTGACATCCCCCAAGGGGTCCTGGATTGCAAGAGGGCACAGGCCGAAGGACCCCACTGGTGCACGAATCTGTGCACCAGGCCTCTAGTTAAATATAATCATACAGCCATGAATGTATGACCAATATCCAAGCAAATACAATAGAAGTTATGTATATGTTAATGTAATCAAATTTATAATAGTTTAATTAGGTGACAATGCTAAGCTGAACTCCTTAGTCTGTTTAGCATGTGACTTGAGATTGTCAAATTTTATCTAAGGTATAAAAGACAACATTAATTAAGAAACCTTGATATTATTTGATTTGTCTACTATTCAACCATATACATATATGTAGAAACATACATATATGTACATACATATATATATTCACAGATATTATGTGAGCTATGTTGCTTTATTTTAAATCTCTATTATTTTATGACTTGATACTACATATTGATGTATAATCAAATTAAATAAAATTTATTGTTTGAGAATCTTTTACAGGTTACAATTTCCTCTGGTATGGGCAGCATAACATAGTATTTGAGGAAATCAACATTGTTGTCAGGTAAATTTGAGTATGAATACCACTTATGAAATGTGTGAACTTGAGCTGAGGAGTTATTTTACCTCTGCATGTCAGTGTGCTTTTCTATGAAATGGCTACAATAATTGCTATGACTCAATATACCAACCAATGGTACTACATGAGGGCTGAGACTCATCGACTCTCAGAGTTGAACAAGGTCTTTAAATTATCCAGTACAACCATCTAATCATACTTATGCAGATCATCCCTCCTTATGCTGACTTTAAAAATATCAGAACCTGAGTGATAATGTTAAAGGAAGGCTAAATGTGTAACCAGGGCATCAGATGTGAGGAGTGTTTCGAATAATAATAATGATAACAATAAATGTTTAAGCTACTTAACCTATACTAGTCCAAACTGTGGAGACCAATTCTATTTCTGAAGAACTTAGTCTACTTAGGAGTTCTTTGAATTTATACATAGTTAAGCAGTGTGCTCATTACTATTGATAAACTGTATCTTAGTTGTCTTTCTTTTTTCCAGCTTTATTTATTATCATAGCTAATGATTCCAGCTCTTGATTATTGAACCCCAACTTGTGCCAGGCACAGGATTTAAAAGCATGCATATATTATCTTGGACAATTTTAAGAATAACCTCTGATGTGGTTATTATTATTTGCCCCATTTTACATACGATGATGAGGGTCAGAGAGGATAAATAATGTGTCCAAGATCACAAAGCAAGTAAGATATTTCAGACAATAGCAAATACATGCAATTCTAGTTTACAGAACAGTAGGGTTATAGGATCAGTTCTGTATGACCATGTGGACTATTATTTCTATAAACAAGATTTGAATCACTAGTCTCCTTTGAAATAAAACAAGCAATCCATTAACTTATCCTATGGCAAAGGATATTCAATAGCGTTTTTATAAGAAAATTGACTAAAGTTCACCATAAGCAATTGAAAAATCAAAATAGTGGTAGCAGGAAGAGGAGAAGGAAGAGGGATAATGATGATGATGACATAATGACAGTAAAGAATTATGGAAAATAAAGAAGTTCTAGTATTTCCTTAGACTTTTTTCCAAGTAATTCTGGAAAATCACCTTTATTTCAGATCTTTCAAAATAAATAGATGGATGTAAAATATATTCATTTCCCAAAAATGGCAGCTGGAATATTCCACAAGACAGTGAGATCTCGCAGGCATACAAATATAAGAACAAACCATGTTCTCTAACGTGTTTCTCAATTTTGGCAAGCATACAGATGTTTTAGGAATGTAGTCATCCGAAAGTCATTGTGACTACGAGACCGGAATCCTGTGACTACTACAGCTCTGGTAGCAAATCTCCTTCAGGACAATGTCTCTGCTGTCCAATTTATGGGAAATGATTGGTTTATGACTACTGAGTTCATCCTGATATGAGTCTAGAAATTTTTTTCCATATATTGACCTTAAATCTAACTCATAGTTTAATAAGCAAGGGCCAGAACCTGAAGCTCCCCCAAGATTCTCTCCAGCTGCGCCAGATGCCTGAGTCTATGATGCAATTGCAACACATTCATTCAATAAACATTAAATATGTGCTGATGACTTTTCTAGTACTGTGCTCTCTGCAGTGAGAAGTGCCAGTAAGTGAAGACATGGTCCCCATTTAAAAGGAAATTAAACATCACAGCCTTGGAGCGACTTGTTAGTTATTGCCGACCTTCTCTGGAGTCCCTGGGCCAAGAGAATCCTCCAATGTATCACACACCCTGGTGCTGATATTCACAGAAGGTAACCATAATTCTCAAATATCTTTCAGTCACCAATTCTCTAGACCTAATCCATTTGTGTTGGCTGCATGCCAGTAGACTCAAAGCTATATCATTCCACAGTTTCTTCATGGATTTCTATTTTCAAGTTGGTTGATCAACCTGGAACCACAATCCAGCTTCTCCCAGTAGACTATAGGGCAATGGGTATTTTGCACATTTCTGAGTACAGAAAGGAAAAAGCAGAAAAGGATATCAGAATACTTAGGCACCTTTGCTCATATCTCAGCATCACAGAATGCTCCTCAGCATGTTCATGGCCGTAGTCTGGACTTGAGCAAACATACCTCGGAACCTTTTCACTGTTGTACCCCTCTGCCTGGGGTGCTGTGACTGATATTCCCTCTCCCATTGCCTTCAGGTTTCTGCTCAAATATCACCTCTTCAGAAATGCCTCCTCTGATCACCCTACCTAAAAGATTAAAAAAAAAAAAAACCCAGCATCCTTTCTTCTCTACCATTGTTTCTTTTTATCCTCTAGCTTCACCAAAACAACTACAAATATTTGTAGCATCTGTGACATTTGCTTTTTGTTTTCTGCTAAATGCCATTTCTTGTCACTTAACAATCATTAATTAATATATGTTGAGTTAAAACCAAAAAATGTGTAAAAAACAAATCAAGTTTCTTTAAGCCTAAAGATCAATTATCTGAGCAGAGCAGACAACTTATTTCTAAAAGCTGGCTCTGCCCACTAGATTATTCAGTTGTTTTCTTTTCTTTTTTTCCTGGCATCTTACACTTTGCTCCCTAGTAGCAGAGCCTCGGGAAGGATTTGGAGAGACCTTATTAAAGGCTAAGCTTTAGACCCACATAGCCAGGCTCAAGATCAGACTTGTGGTAAAAGCATAGACAGGCACTGAGTGGTGTTGACTCCACCACAATCTAAAGTTTGATCATAACATAGAAATGGGAGATTAGCTAAGGGAGAGCCAATTAGCCAGGACGCTCAATCTCTTTGACCACAACGTATTTTGAAAGTTAAATATTTCATGGAAACTTGCTTCCTCATTCTCAATAACTTAAATCAGGGGCACAGGGAGGTTAAATGGTTTGCCCAACATCCCAGCAGAAGTACTGGGCTTGGAAACCACAGGTTTCCATATTTCCTGCTTACAAGCACTCTAAAACAGAGAACCCTGCAGGGGCATGCAGAACAAATTCAAGCCCTAATGGTATAAGGCAGGAGGAAGGAATCGCACGCGCACACACGCACACAGGCGTGCGTGCACACACACACACACATCCCATACTACAGAATGGATGTACAGTTGCCTTTCCAAAGTTTTCTATAAATATGGCTGAATTTACAATTGGAAAGATAAGGGCTCCCTGGTGGTGGTTCTTGCCAGTCAGGAACCGCCACCTGGGCGTCCTGAGGGGACTAAATCTCTGGCTCTTCAATTTTCCATTGTCCCAAGACAACCCAGATGATTAAAAAATTTTACACCCTTCGCTTCCCCAAGGCAGACATGTCCCTTAAGAAACCTGCTTTACCTATAATAGAGAAATGATTTGAATTTATTTTTATAACTCCCCTCAAAGAGTAAATTTCAGCCTTTAGCATTTCCATCAGAACAATAAAACAAACTACAGTTGATGAAAAAGACTTGAAAACAACTGAGGAAAGGTAGGCAAGTATATAACTTCTATTATCTACCTTCCTTTTTCTCTTCCTCTCACAACTTTGTTAATCTCTTAGTACTAGTTCTTCTTCAATAACCACCCCATTCAACCTTTCCATATCTACAGATTCCAATCTGATACATAATCTAACAGCTAAGTCCTTTAAATGATATTGGTGGAACCTTTCCATCCAATTGAAATCAGTACTTCTTACTGTGGTAGTTAAGGGCCCTCACAATCTGGCTTCACTCACTCTATGGTGGTGATCCTCAAGGAGGGCCATTGTGACCTCCAAGGGACATTTGGCCACATCTGGAGACATTTTTATTGCTCACAACTGATGGCTTGCAGCTTATTGGCATCTAAAGAACAGAGGCCAGGGATGCTGCTAAACATCCCACAATGCCCAACAGACCTCTACAAAAAAAGAATGATCCAGCCCAGCATGTCATAAGGGCTAAGAAACCCTGCTCTATAGCTTTCTCTCCACTTTTTTTTTTGTGTGTGTGTGGTCAACTCTTTAATAGATGACTTACAATTCCCTAGACATGGCTCAACTCAAGTGTTCAAACCCTCAGGCCCCCTGTGATATTATGATTAATAATAAGAATTATACATTTGGTCTTCCACCTTCCTGGCACAAAGCTTCCAAAACCCTTAGAATTTCCTATAGATTGAGAGTGATAAAAAGTATCTTGCTATGTTTATCAGGTGAATAGGAAAACACCTAAGAATCAAGGCTGGTTGCCAGGGGAACCAACCATGTGGTTAGAGAATTGGAACTTTCAATCCCAAACTGCTGGCCTCCAGCAGAGGGGAGAGGGGCTGGAGGTTGAGTCAAGCACCAATGGCCAATGATTTAATCAATCATGTCTATGTAATGAAGCCTCCATAAAACTCCAAAAGGATGGAGTTCAGAGATCTCCCAGGCTGGTGAACCAGAATGCTTCCACGTCCTACAGTGGAAACCCCAATTCCAAACCCCACCAGAAACACAAGCTCTTTTGTTTGGGACATCGCCCTATGAATCCCTTCATCTAGCTCTTTTTTGTTGTTGTTGTTGGAACATGAATTTTATTTTATTTATTTTATTTTATTTTTTAATAAATCTTTATTGTTCAGATTACAGGTGTTCCTCGTTTTGTTTTCCCCCTATGGCTCCCCTCCACCTGATTCCCCACCCCACCCTATCCCATGCCCTTACCCCCTGCCACTGTCTTCATCCATAGGAGTAAGATTTTTGTCCAATCTCTTCCCACACCACTCACACCCACTTCCCCCTGAGAATTGTCAGTCCACTCCCTTTCTATGTCCCTGATTCTATTATATTCACCAGTCCATTCTGTTCTTCAGATTTTTTATTTACTTGATTTTTAGATTCACTTGTTGGTAGGTATGTATTTGATGTCATTTTGTTGTTCATAATTTTTATCTTTACCTTTTTCTTCTTCTTCCTCTTCTTAAAGAATACCCTTCAGCATTTCATATAATCCTGGTTTGGTGGTGATGAACTCCTTTAGCTTTTTCTTGTCTGTGAAGCTCTTTATCTGACCTCCAATTCTGAATGATAGCTTTGCTGGGTAGCGTAATCTTGGTTGTAGGTTCTTGCTGTTCATCACTTTGAATATTTCTTGCCACTCCCTTCTGGCCTGCATAGTTTCTGCTGAGAAATCAGCTGACAGTCGTATGAGTAATCCCTTGTAGGTAACTAACTGTTTTTCTCTTGCTGCTTTCAAGATTCTCTCTTTGTCTTTTGTCCTTGGCATTTTAATTATGATGTGTCTTGGTGTGGTCCTCTTTGGATTCCTTTTGTTTGGGGTTCTGTGTGCTTCCTGGACTTGTAAGTCTATTTCTTTCACCAGGTAGGGAAAGTTTTCTGTCATTATTTCTTCTAATAGGTTTTCAGTATTTTGCTCTCTCTCTTCTTCTGGCACCCCAAAAATCCGGATGTTGGTATGCTTGAAGTTGTCCCAGAGGCTCCTTACACTATCTTCATATTTTTGGATTCTTTTTTCTTTTTGTTTTTCTGGTTGGGTGTTTTTTGTTTCCTCATATTTCAGATCTTTGGTTTGATTCTTGAGGTACGTTGATCTACAGTTGAGTTTCTGTATATTCTTTATTTTAGACAGTGTATGCTTCATTTCTGACTGGTCCTTTTCCATTTTTTTGGCATTCTCATTAAGGTCCTTGAAGGTCTCACTAAGCTCCTCCGAAGTGTCATCAAGTTTTTCGGCGGTTTTTAGAAGATTCTTGAGTGACCTTATAAATGTGGTTCTGAACTCTATGTGGTCCAGTAGTTTGCTTTCCTCCGTTTCTTTCATTTGTGACATGTTTCTTTGTTTCCGCATTTTGGCTGCTTTCCTGTGTTGATGGAGTGGCTTTGTGTGGTAGGTGACCTATAGGGGGCAGTAGCTCAGCCTCCCCAATCACCTGATGTGGACGCTCTTGGTACACCCCTTTGTGGGCTGAGTGCAAAGTCTTGGTGTAGTTAAGCCTTAATTGCTGTTAGTACGCTGGAAGGAATTGACCTCCAGGCCAATCGGCTGTGAGGACTCACTGTGTCTATAAGAACTGCTGTGCTGGAGACACGCTTATGGTGCAGGACTTGTTTCAGTGGGGCTTTGGTGCTCGCTGAGTCTGCCTCTTGAATGTGTCACTTATGGATGTGAGGAGTTGAAATCTGGTTTCTCACACTGACCACTAGGTACACTGGCTTCTGGATCTCCAATGGGGTGCAGGTCAGCTACTGTCTGAGGCCACCCAGCGAGAGCTACAGTTTTCTCCTCTTTGCTTGGGGTTTGGAGGTTTTGGAGTTGTCTGATCCGGGCTACAAGTTTGTTAGGTTAAGCTGCGATAGGGCAAGCCTTTCTTATGCTAAAACTGCTGCTTGGAGCTTGGGTGGGTTTGTAGGTTGTGTGGGGCGGGGTCTCAGGGCGTCACTAGGCTAGGGCGTGGCAAACAGCAATGGTTGCTAGTTAGCGGGCTCTGTGTCTCCGACTGCGTCCCATGCCCCAGCGCAATAAACAATTATTCTTGCACGCAGCTCTGCAAGCAGGCCCCCCTCACTTTCTGACCCGTTGGCAGACAATCCAGCTTCTCCCCATAGGAGTTTGGGTCCCCTGCGTCTCCCCAGAAACTGTATTTCAGAGTAATCGGGGGCTTGTCTCCCCTTTGGGTTGAAAAAAGCATCACCTGCCGCCAGCCCAGATCCCGCGCCTCCGTACCTCAGCGCTTGTGCACGTCTCAATGCTCTTTTATCTTTCCTTCTAGTTGTAGAACTTCCACTCAGCCAGCTTTCCCGTGGTTCTGGGTGATAGACGTTTTGTCTTTTAGTTGTAGTTTTGAAATTGTTGTGCGAGGCAGCAGTTTAGGTGTTTACCTACGCCACCATCTTCCCTTCATCTAGCTCTTGATGCATATCCTTCAATATCATTTGTGCCCTAACCGGTTTGGCTCAGTGGATAGAGCATCGGCCTGCAGACTGAAGGGTCCCAGGTTTCAATTCTGGTCAAGGGCATGTACCTGGGTTTTGGGCACATCCCCAGTAGGGGGCGTGCAAGAGGCAGCTGATCGGTGTTTCTAGCTCTCTATCCCTCTCTCTTTCTCTCTGTAAAAAATCAATTAAAAATATATATATATATCATTTGTAATAAACCAGTTATCTAGTGAGTAAACAGGTTTCCAGAGATCAATGAATGTTCAGGAATCAAACCCTCAGGCCCCCTGTGATATTATCAAACCCTAAGTGAGTGTCATGGGAGCCTCTGATTATAGCCAGGTGGTCAGAAGTGCAGGAAACAACCTGATTTTGATATCAGAAGTGGAGGAAGGTCTTGTAGGACTGAGCCCTTGACTTGTGTAATCTGATGGAATCTTCAAGTAGATAGTGACAAGAAAATTCCGAGATGTTCTAAGTTACAGCAGGCCAGAGGTTGAAAGGGTGGGACAAAATACGATTAATCAGTTAACAACTGCAATGCAAAACCCATAAAAGACTGCTTACACTCCTTAGTGTATGTTGGAATTATTACATGTACTTTTAGGTGGATGTTTCCAAGATAAGCTCCATCAAACCCCAGGAGCCTCCACTTCTTACTTAAACATGAGTTTTGTGAACTCTGCTGTGCCCATCACTGAACTAGCCCCACTGCACCTTCTCCCATCCCCTTTGTCTATAGCTAATGTAAATTCTTTCAGAACAGCTTACATCTTTCTCCACCCCCCCCCCACCTTGATGTATGAAATACTTACAAAACTCTGGGATAGGAACATGTCTGTCTTTTCTACTTAGCCATGCTGCTGTGGTTTAGACTCCATGCTCCAAGACCAGTTTCCTTTTTTATTTTTATTTGTTGGCTAGCAATGTCCTAATAAACCCTTTCTTTTAAAAGAATATTTAGCCAGAGAACTTAAAATTTTTGTTTAACAATAGTATCAGAACTGAGTGAATTTTAGGACACCTGGCAGTGTATGTGGTATGGGAAAATCCCCTCATACACTGGAATTGGGAATCAGAATCTCTGTACGTTCTCTTCTAGAAAACCTTGGGCCTATTATTAAGCTGTCAGATGCCTATCATTTTGCTGAGGTCCATCTCCTCCCTGAAAGTTTCCTGGATGAATGTGCTCTTTCCTTTCTAAACTTGCAGTGTTTTGGTATTCCTCTTTTGTGAAATTTATCACATATAATCTGAAATTATATACTTTATGCTCCAAGAAAGAACCTTGTTGTTGGTGTGTGTGTGTTTTTTTTAAATAAATAGCTTATTGATTTTTAGAGAAAGAGAAACATTGATGTGAGAGCAAAACATCAATTGGTTGCCTGCTGCACTGGGGACTGAGCCTGCAGCCTGGCCATGTGCCTGGGAATGGACCCAACAACCTTTCAGTGCATGGGACAACGCCCAACCAACTAAGCCACATGGCCCAGGGGAAGACCTTGTTTTGTTTCTTAAGACTATGTTACCAGTGCCTACAACAGTGCCTGGAGCATAGCAAGTGCTAAATAGTATTTAATCAAATCAGGAATTGTTTGTGCTCTAGATTCTTCATTGTCCTGTCAGAATGAGGCTCTCTGGACCTGGAAGCACCTCCAGTTCTCCTCTGACTTCTTGCATTACCCTTTCTACATAGAAGGTGCCCCATAAGTATTTATTCACTGTCTAAATGATCAATAAGTACACATATAATAGAATAGAAATATGAAATGCTTAAATGCAAAATAAATACAATATATATTTGTACAGATATATAAACAGGCAAAAATAAAATGTTTCAGGGTATAGATTTTGAAGTCCCACGCAACAGCGCACACATCTCAACTTTTAATCATATCAAAGAATTCACGTCACAAGTATGTTCCAATGTCTGACATTTCTCATTTAAAAAGCACTAAAATTTATATTTAACTGTTAATTGCTCATCTGGAGAACACATGAAAAAGAACACACGCAAAGACAGGATGTGCCATTGCCTGACGCCCGAATAGAAACCAATGCACTGCCCTGAAACACTGATGTCAGTTTTCAATGACACACCACAACTCTTGCAACACAGATACTGACACGGAGACAAATGGTGACCAAATTATCAAGACAACGGTTAAGAAACGAGAGAAATGAGTGGGAAACAGCATTAACATTGGGTTACTAATGGAAATACTACTTTACAACTA